>CM049925.1:1489860-1927360 GCA_027405835.1 Asclepias syriaca | reverse complement strand
CTCTCATCACATGGATTATATATTCTTGCTCGTGATAATATTGAAAACTATGCAATCTTCAAAATATATGCTTATATATATATATATATATATATATAATATATATATATATATTCACTTCATTGTGATCAAGAACAAGTCTAATTATAAAAAAATTGGATCAAATATATATATATATATATATATATATATATATATAATGTAATGTAATTAAAAGAAAACTAAGACAATTATTGTTGAAAATGACTTGGCATAGGAGAAAAAGGGTGGTGGAGGGGTTAATAAAATTTAGAAGAATGGTCTTCCTTTTTCCTCCTTACAATGAGGCTCAAAATAATATGCACTAAAATGGGGAGTGTCATCTTTTTCATCATTATCACCGTTGAATTAAAAGAATTTCTGTCTCTTTGATACCATTTTGAAATACACAATATATATATATACATACATAAATATATCTTAATTGCATCAAAGTTGGCAAAGCTATATTGTGGGGTCATACATATACCCCCTCCCCCACCTTGCCTTTAGATATTCATTTGCTAATTATGGCCCCAATTGCCCTTAGTTTTTGACAATTCTTAACTTTTTCTAAGTTTCTTTGTGTCATAAAAACAATATATAGACTTACTTTCTCGGCCCTTAAATCAATATATTCAAAGACACACATTAAAGTGTCTCTCTTGTAGATATATATATACATATATAATTTAACTTTATTACAAGCCTTAATGATAACTAAATCGGGTCCCAATTAAATGTCTCCAATTTGACATAGTGGAAGCAACACTTAGGGTTTTATGAAGTTTTGTGTAGAATCCCATTTGTGTTTGACATGGTTTTATGGGACAAAAAATGTAGCACTTCCGCCGTCACCTTAATTTAAACTAATTCCCATAAAATCCCACATATATATATATAAAACAAAGTTGTTTAATCTTTGCTAATCATGAATTACTTAGGCCCAAATAATCATGAACATTACCACTTTTTCCATTTTGTTTGAGGTCTGAAATCCCAGGTTTCAATTTGTTTACAAAAAATCAAACAGTCTTGTACAAATGGTGTTACAAACAGCGGTCAACTAAAATCAAAGGGCAAGTGGTACTACTATTGTTTCTTTCTTTCTTTCTTTCTTTTGTTTTCTTAAGTATTAATTAATTTATTGAGCCGTGAGCGGGGGGAGATGATAATGATGATGATGGCTACAATAATGCATATTTCCATGGAGAAATGGACTGAATATCCATGGACTGATGAGTCAATGTTATTGATGGAACCCCACAAGAGAAGGGTAAGCTTCTCAAGAAATGTACATTAAGGACCACAAAATGCCTTAATTCTGGACAATTGCCTCTTTGTCTTCTAGGCTACACGTCCATTTTGAACCTCAAAATTCTTCACCAACATTCCCTACCTTTGTTTGATTATGAACTGCATATTTATACACACATAGTTATATATGTATGTATGTATATGTTGATGTCTGCTAGCTGAAAAACACAGAAGGAATTGCATGCATATATCTTATTATAAGTTGACCAAAAAGAAAATCCAAAATGGAAACTCCTAATGATAATGAAACAGTTTCACAGAATTCAAAAAGATGATCCATAATTCTTTGCAATATATATGTTTATATATATTGGAATCACTTAGTCTACACACAATTTGAAATCCCTTTTCCACTTTTACAGAATTGAGTCATATTACATATTATATATATATATAACTATGACATGGAACATTAAATCATCAATATGAGGAATTTAGGGAAGAAATTTGAATTATTTCCTTGTGAAATTGCAAGAACTTGAGATTCAGGTGCAGGATTTGTTGGTCGGTTTGATTTGAATACTTAGGACGTTACAAATATAAAACAAAACGGAGCCCAAGAAAAAGAGGAAACAAAAAGAAAAGGAAAAAGAAAGGAAAAGAAAACAGAAAAACAAAAACTAGAAAACAAAAATATACAATAGTTTATTATTTTGCCTTAGAATTACTGATGTAGTGCAACAGGAATACATTGCCCTTTATCTTTATTTTGTCTTCTTTTAACTGCTTTTAGCTTTGTTTGAAGACCAAATGTCGAAGAAAATATGCAGCTAAAGGGGGGGTGGCATTAGATCTCTTCACTGACCAATTGGGACAGCCATTTTCCCATATCTGTCTTTGTCGTTTCACGTTATAAACTCATTCAAAACGACTTACTTGTGCACTTTTTCGTGTTGGGCCGGCCTAATCTTCTTCGGTTTAAAAAAGAAAAAAAGAAAACCAGTCTGCTCTTCACTGTGTGTTGTGTGTGTGAGAGAAAGAGGGAGAGAAAGAGGGAGAGATTAATTATGGGCACTTTATTCTGTTCAAATTCGATACTTTGCTGTTACTACTTAGAACGAGGGCTGTGTTTTCAAGAAAGAAGAGAGAAGGCCCCTCCACCCTCTCTCTCTCTCACACTCATACACACACTTTCTTGCTTTCTTTTTCTTTTCTTTTTTTCTCTCTCTGTCTTTGTTTGCTAACATATTGCTCTGTTTCTTAACATAAAGCGTCCATTGTCTCTCTCTCTCTTGGTCGTTGTGTATCTGGGCTTTGATTCTTTTTCTTTTTATTACTACTACTATATAGTATTGGGAGTAAGCTAACACGCGAAGACATCTCCAATACCTACATTAGTATAAGAGCAATTCAAGGGGAAAAAGACAAGGAGGCTAGTTTTGTATCAAAGGGTGGTGCATTGTGATATGCCCAGAAAGTGGAAGCTGAAAAAGATTCAATTTTGTTCTCGACTGCGAAAAGTGAGCAAAAACCCATCTTGAATTTGTGTTTCTTCGCTTAGTACTTGACGTTCTTGGATTGATTAAGGTAGAAGGGAATTGAAGTGGTGATAAAGGATTGAACTTTTCTGAAGTTTAGGACTTGGGAGAAGAAAAGGTCCAGTTCTTGGAATTTTGATTTTTTTTTTCTTTTCCGGTTACTTGAAGTCCAGATTGTTTTTTATTTTGGGAAGAGGAGGGAGGGGAAATATATTTCGAAAGCTGCATGAAGAAACAGTGAAACGATGATAGATGGAAATTCCAAGAAAAGCAAGGTTTTAATTTTGTTCCCAACTCATGTTATTACAGAATGTAATTTTGGATCTTTTCCTTCCTCGAAATGTCAGTGTTGCTAATTCTTTCTTTTGTGTTTCTGAAGCTCTCTTGGTCGAAAAAATTGGTTAGAAAATGGTTCAATATTAAGGGGAAAACTGAGGAATTCCAGGCTGATGAAGTTGTGTACGAAGGTGGGAATCCAATTTCTTGTTTGTTTCTGTTGAATTCTTTTTTGAATGTTCCTTGCATTCCGAGAAAAAAAGTTATGGGCTAGAGAACAATGTTTCTTCATTTTGTCTCATCTTTTTTTCATCCATGTGTTTTTGCTGTCTAAAAATGCTAGGTCACGGGGATGATTATTATTGATGAATTCTAATGGAAAATTATCAGTAATTAAATTATCATGTCTGATTAATTTGGATAGGTTTTTTTACATATACTTGGCTCCCAAAAAGTATTAACAATTAATTCTTTTTCTGAAGGTGGTGAGGTGGAATGGAGAAACGGCCAGGAGAGAAGAAGAACCAGCTTTGAAAGGAGAAGAAACAGCTTCGAGAGGGAGCCGAGTACAATCAAGAAAAGTAAAACAGGTTATTTGCAGTATTTACCAGTTGTAGGACGTAATTTTTAGTAATACTTATGCAGATTTTTTCTGTGTCTATGGGATTAGTACTGATTTGTTCTTTATGTGGTTGTGTCACAGAGAGATCAAACAGGAGCTCGGAGCGATCCCGGCGAAGCAGAGTTGATCTTGATCATCCACAGATTATAAACGTACACAGTTATAGGTTTGTCATTTTGGAACCCTATCTTTACCTTGTTACAGGATTTGGACTCAGTTAATTTTCAGCTAGCATAATGTTTTTCACCTTCATTGCACAGTGTTTTTGTTGCAACATGGAATGTGGGTGGGAAAGCACCTACAAATAATATGAATTTGGATGATTGGTTACATTCTGCACCTCCTGCAGATATTTATGTACTCGGGTAAGATGTTTTGAGATATTATTTGTTTATAATCTTTGTCAAGTTTGCTGCTTCATTGACTGAAGTTAACCGAGTTTGTTTCCAAATAGATTTCAGGAAATTGTTCCTTTGAATGCTGGTAATATTCTTGGTGCTGAGGATAATGGACCTGCTAAAAAGTGGATTAATCTGATCAGGAGGACACTTAATAGTGGACCTGGTACAAGTGGAGGTAGTGGATGCTACACACCTTCTCCTGTTCCTGATCCAATTGCTGAATGGAATGCAGATTTTGAGGGATCAAGCAGGCAGAAGAACTCTGCTTTTCATCGTCGATCATTTCAGACACCTCAATGCTGGGGAATGGACAATGACATGTCAAGTCATCAACCTCGCTTTGATAGGAGATTTAGTGTGTGCGACCGTGCAATCTTTGGCCATCGGCCTAGTGATTTTGATCCTAGTATGAGATGGGGTCATAGACCTAGTGATTGTTCCTCTAGTCACAGACCAAGTGACTATTCCTCGGGTTGTAGGCCGAGCGACTATTCCTCTGGTTATCGGCCAAGTGATTATTCTGCTGGTTATAGACCAAGTGACTACTCAAATGGTTATAGACCTAGTGATTATTCTGCTGGTTATAGGCCAAGCGATTACTCCTCTGGTCGTAGACCAAGTGACTATTCTTGGGGCCAGAGGCCTAGTGATTTCTCCAGATGGGGTTCATCAGATGATGATTATGGTCCTGGAGATTCACCAAGCACTGTATTGTACTCACCCATGTCCACCAATGGTTATGCACCAACTGAGGATGGTTACAGAATGCGAGGCCGATCAAGGTATTGTTTAGTTGCAAGCAAGCAGATGGTTGGCCTTTATCTCACCGTTTGGGTACGAAGTGAGTTAAGGGAACATGTTCATAATATGAAAGTATCATGTGTTGGAAGAGGATTGATGGGATATCTTGGAAACAAGGTATTCTTTCCACCATTGTTATGACATTGTTTCTCTCTTTGAAACTAGAATAAGTAGCTAACTGGGAATTTCACGCCTCTTTCTGCAGGGATCCATTTCTGTCAGCATGTTGTTACATCAGACAAGCTTTTGCTTTATATGCAGTCACCTGACCTCAGGACAGAAGGAGGGTGATGAGTTACGTAGGAATGCAGATGTGATGGAGATCCTTAGGAAGACAAGGTTTCCGCGTGTTCAAGGAGCGGGAGATGAGAAATCTCCAGAAACAATTCTTGAGCATGAGTAAGTTCACTTTAGACATTAAGCATATCTATGAATTTCTTGATGCACTCTCTGTTCTTGGCAAACATATTCAACCACTAAAAATTAAAACTTGCGTATGTACTGATCTTCTTACTTCTCATTCAGTCGAATTATCTGGCTTGGGGATCTGAATTATCGAATTGCCCTCACATATCGTACTGCTAAAGCACTTGTTGAGATGCAAAACTGGAGAGCATTGTTAGAGAAGGACCAGGTACCATACTCAATTTTCACTATCCCTCATTTATTACCTTAATTTCATGTCATATATATATATATATAGTCTTTTCCATTACCATGTTTAGATAAATTTGAAGTAATTCTTTGAAACTTGTCTTGATAGTTGCGGATAGAACAAAGAAGGGGTCGTGTTTTTGAAGGGTGGAAAGAAGGGAAAATATATTTCCCCCCAACATACAAGTATTCACACAATTCAGACCGATATGCAGGGGATGATATGCACCCTAAGGAAAAGCGTAGAACCCCAGCATGGTATGCACATTTTCTTCCTAGCCCTTGTGATGTTCCGAATTGACAGACTTCGTATATGAGTTAAACCATGCAAATATATATATATATTACTGATCTTTACAACTCTCTTTGTCCTAAGGTGTGATCGAATTCTGTGGCATGGACATGGTCTTCAGCAGCTGTCTTATGTACGCGGAGAATCTAGATTTTCAGACCATAGGCCTGTTTCTAGTGTGTTTTGGGCTGAAGTTCAGTCAGTCCCCAGCAGATTGAGAAAAAGCATGAGTTGTTCGAACTCGAGGATTGAGGTTGAGGAGCTGTTGCCATACTCACATAGCTATACAGAGCTCTGCTTTTTCTAAAGAGCAGAGGAAAATGAAAAGAGTCTCTAGACTGGGTATTTTCTCCATCCTTTTTCTCTCAATCCATTCAATCTAGTAGCTCAGTTGGTGTGGCTTCCTTTAGGTTCATCCGGCGATGGCTTTATGTCGCTTTTCATATGGATCATTTTTTGATTAGTCGATGAAAATATCGTATTTGACTTGGATTTTGCTAATTCTTGCATTTCCTTGGCATGCAGGTTTGGGATCACTTCCAAGAAACTCAAACCTGAAGGCTGTTGGGGACATATCTTTGCCACTAACCAGAAAAAGGTTAATAAATAATCTTCATCTTCCTTTTGCACTCTCTTTTCTTGTTCTTTTTTTTTTTTTTCTCAATATTAATCTTTTTCATCTATTCATTCTTTTCTCAGGTGTAGATATGGAGAGTAACTGCTAACTTCATACATATAACAAATCAACCATTCATTTTCTACAAATAACCAATTATTTAGCAGAATTAACAAAATCCCACTTTACCAAACAGTCTGTTCTACTACAATCAGATGAACCTTCACTCTTCCTGCCTTCTTGTAAGTTCTTGAAACATAAAGATTCGATTTTTATCTATAAAACTCGATTTTCTTTATGATTAATCATTCAATTACTAATAAAACCTTTTGTTTATTGCAGGACTAACACTCAACCAATGAAAAAGATAGAGGCTGCTGCTAAGTGGGCAAATGTGGAGATTCTGTATTTGTTAGGTTAGAGATTCGATGTCTGCAGCAATGGAATTTATAAATAGTCAAAATAATCATTTGGGTTTTTCTTTCTTTTTGGCCTTTTCGTTTTAAATGAAGTGAGGAAGTTAAAAAAAAAAAAAAAAAATCTATCTGACTTACATTCATTCATGATTGCTAACGTGATACAAGAAAATTAGGGTATATTGAATATTGTGAGCACATTCTTGCTCTCTCTTTATTTCTCTCTCTCTCTCTCTCTCTCGTGTGTTCCATGCCAATGATTTTACTGAAAAGTGGTTTTCTTGGTTCTCTCTCTCCCTAAAACTGTGCTGTTGGAATTTGCTTTACTTTTTTCCTCTGCAAAAGTTTTAACCAGAAGCTGCAAAAGTAGCAGACAAGTTTTCAGAGAAAAAGAAGTCATGAAGCATGATTCAGAAATCTTTACCCTTTTAAAGATGCTGCTACGCTATTCACATTTGTCTTTTACTATTGCCAAATTATTACCATGCGCATTACAAATTCAGTACATTCTTATTTTCTTACATAGACTACTACTACTACTACTACCTAGGTTGTTCTTGTTTTCCTTTCCTTTTTTAACTGATCTCTCTGAAACCTGGTAAGTAAGAAGAGAACAATCAACTCAAAAATGGTAAGAAAAGAACATATAAATATTACTTATCCATAACCCCATAAATAAGATTATCCTAAGCACCAAACATGATAAGATTCTCTAGAAGATATCTCCATATTTTTTTAGATCGAATAATGAATGATTGGTTTGATTTATACGAAAAAATTTAGAGGTAGTTTGTATGTAAGAAAAAAAAATTTCCCCCTCATTTCTCCAATTCTTTGATCATCACTATAAGTTGACTTGATTGGTCAAGTTGAAAACCTTGGTTGTCTTCATCAATCAAATCCGAAAGTGGAGATAATTAGGGCATATATATATATATATATATATATATGTGTGTGTGTGTGTGTGTGGACATGTACACATCACCTACCTTAGTTATCTATCATTATGAAATCAATTACTTTCCCATGCATATTAGCTACAACATAATTTATACGTTACACAATAATTAAAATTTCCGATTTTGATTAAATTGAGGTAACTAGCATATATGTGCATACATGTTTATATATATATATATATATATGTATGTATGTACCCTTCTTGTTTGCTGACTTTGCACCTGTCCTTGGAAGTAAAAAGAAGAAAAAAAAAGGAAAAGGTTAGGAATAAACTTGATTCTATGAACCATGAAAAAGACCTGTTCCACAGCTTAAAAGAAAGTTTTTTTCATGAATCTTGGCCCATTTTCTTTTCTTTTTTTTTTTTTTGTTTCCTGTTGCTCCACTAGCTACCTATTTTCCTCCCTTCGACATTTTTTATGCAAAATTCAGAATATGTTGCCACTATATATATATATATATATACATACAGAATTAATTGTCTGTATTTCTTTTTTGAGAGAGATGGCTCAACAAGGTTACCTTTTATCTGACTACAAAGATCAGGAATTCATAAGTTCATATTGGTAAAGCAAAATTGAAAACCCTTATTTACTCCCCACCCCAAGAAATTTATATGTCCACCGGTCACAAACTTGAGTGTAAATAGCAACATCAAAAGAGAAACATATAGCCAATATAATATATATATATATATACATTTTCTCAATATTTTATCCAAATAATTTCTACTATAATTCATTCATAGAAATTGTTTAATAGTTATATGAGAAATGATATTTCACATAAATTCAAATCATTCATCATCTAGATTGAAATAAACATTTAAAAATCTGTTTACTAATTCTTTTAAATTATTTTTTTGAAAAAAAGAAAAGAGTTGAACTACCCAATAGCCCCATGATATTTGCCATTATTAACAAGATTCGTCCTTTGTAATATATATATATATATATATATATATATATATGTATGTATGTATGTATGTATGTGTGTATGTATGTATGGACGTAAAGTAAGAATAAGCAATTGGAGCCAACATTTAGTGGACCTTAGTGATTATTATGATTCATTCTTTAGAACAATTATAAAAAACCACACATGAGATGGTTTCCACTTCCAATCTTGTCTTCCTCCCAAAAATAAAAATAAAATGTAAACTCTTATTACAAAACAATAATGATACTACTTAACTTCTACTTTTGTTTGGATCGAAATTCTCACAATTTTATTTTTGGTACTTATTAAAAGATTGCATATTGATGGAGTTAGTAAGAATTTTATATGCTAGTCAATTTTAATATTATTTTCAAATGTGAAACTAGTAATTTCGTGTAAAATATGGATTTTTAAAAAATTTTGATTTTATTCCTCGCAAAACCCTGAAAAAAAAGATTTTCAATGTCGTCATTTCTCTTTCGGTTCTGTCTATTGTGCATTACAAATGGTAAAAGTGGAGGAGCTGAGTATGTGCCTGTAAAATGATCATCAAGAAAAGAAAAAAAAAAAAGGGACAACTTTTTCACCCCACGCAGTAAATCAATTAGGTTCAGATCTAGCAGAAGCAATATATATTGGTACCATCATGCATAAACCCTACTTCTGCATTCTCCTTTTATTTATTATGTCCAAAAAGTAGAATCGAAATAGTTTTTTTTTTTTTCCTTTTAAAATCTCCTTTTTCGTCTCCCACATGACTTGAACCATGATTTTTCACTATTTGTAGATTTCTAAATTCCTATATATATATAATGAATGATACATCAGTTACTTAAAGCAAAGAAATTAAAAACTTATACAAATTTTCCGTTACATATGTTTGATGAATTTGCAGAACAAAGTTACATTTCAAAAAAAAAATCATACCGTTTGATGACTTGATTATCAAAATCCACGTTAATTACTTAATTCAATCTTAACGGATATATATATATATATACACATAAATACAACTTCATAAATTCGAAATATGTTGTAATTCTAATATATATATATGTATGTATATGTATGTGTGGGCATATATAAATAGGTGGAGCTGAGTGGTGAGTGGCATAAGTTGGATCTCAAGTAGTATTGATTGCATGCATGCTGTTGTTGAGCGTGCTTCGCATGTTCTTTATATATATATATATATATATATAACAAGATGAGGATTCAAGTAGGTGCAGCAGCCACCATCAAATCCCATTACAATATATATGTTTTAATTTACAGAGAAAGTTATGGAAAGCAGTTCGAATCTATTAATTGTTGGCTATGGGGAAACTGATTCAGAACTACTGCAAAGTGATTCAATAAAGTTTCAAAAAGAATACGTATGCATACAGGGAAGTATCCATTCCTACTCCTACGAACCTTTTCTCGTCTCACCACAAAATAAAATAAAAAATAAATCTCCAAAATCTTTCATCGTTATATATATATATATATCCTAGGACTGTAATTCTTTTTTTCATGAGTAAAATTGGACCGTTTATAATTTGTCTATTTTATAATGTGGGCTGCTCTCCTTTCCACCTTTGCTGCGGTCCAAGGCTGCCATTCAAAGTCTTCCCTTGCTGTCAATGACTGCTCTAAAAATCTTCAACAAATGCTGCAAAAAGTTTTCTACATTTTCATTCGATAGATTATATATATATATATATATATATATATATATATATCAAACTTTTGTCAACATAGGCAACCTCCTTCATGCCTATATAAACCTCCTTACATTTCATTTAGAAAACACAACAACCCGTAGCTTTTTCTTTCCCTTCCTCAAAATCAATTTCCTTCATCTTTCCTTGCCAATTGCCAAGGAATCTTAATTCCTTAAAATCTCTCCTTTTGTATATTTTGTATTATCAACATATTAGTGAAATATTTGGCTTTCTCGCCGGTGGTTTTTTACCTCTATTTAAAGAGGGTTTTTCTACCTAAAAACCTTGGTGTTAATTTTACTGTCTTTATTAATTTCTCCTAATCTTTGGTTGAGTTTATTTTCGCTTCCGCACTCTGTATCCCCTACAAATTGGTATCAGAGCCATAATAATTCAACCGGGATTTTCTATTAAAAATGTCGACGAAATTCAATATCGAGAAATTTGATGGTAAAATTAGTTTTGCTATCTGGCGAGTCCAGATGCTGACTGTTCTTACCCAGAACGGTCTAAAGAAGGTTCTATCCGGCAAATCAGCGAAGCCAGCCACTACAACAGAGGAGCAGTGGGAAGAGATGGGTGACAAGGCGTTATCCACCATTCAATTATGTTTGTCCCGTGAGGTGCTACGGGAAGTCATCAATGAGAGAACTGCCGCCGGCATATGGAGTAAATTGGAGTCTTTGTACATGACCAAAAGTCTTGCAAATAAACTTCGGTTAAAGGAGCGACTTTTCACACTTCGTATGTCTGAAGGTACTTCCATCCAATCTCATCTTGGTGAATTTAATTCCATCATAATTGATTTGGAAAATTTAGATGTCAAAATTGATGATGAAGATAAAGCCGTACTACTTATTGTTTCTTTGCCACCCTCATATAAACACTTCAAAGAAATTATGTTATATGGTAATAATGTTACCTTGAGCTTTGATGATGTAAAGTCAAACCTACTGTCCAAAGAAAAATTTGATACCCAAATTCATTCTGAAAATTCGGGTGAGGGACTAGTAGTTAGAGGGAGAAACCACGAAGTAGGTGCTAGCGGTAAAAACCGATCCAGATCCAAATCTAGAGGTAAAAACTCTAAAATATTGCCGTTATTGCAAGAAAAAGAATCATGAAATCTCTGAGTGCTATAAATTGAAAAATAAGCATAATAGAGAAGATAAGGGTAAGCAACCCGAAAAATCTGCCGAAGCTAGTTTTGTAGAAACTGAATCTGATGGGGAGTGTTTTATTGCTTCTGGTACTGAACAAAGGTCAAACAATGAATGGGTTCTTGATTCTGGTTGTACATTTCACATGTCTCCTAATAGAGACTGGTTTACAACTTATGAATCTCTTAATAGTGGTCTTGTCTTAATGGGCAACGATGCCCAATGCAAAGTTGTCGGTAAAGGCACAATCAAAATCAAGACACATGATGGAGTCGTCAGAACTTTGACCGGTGTCAGACACGTCCCCGATTTGAAGCGGAATCTCATTTCTCTAGGCACTCTTGAATCTCAAGGGTGTAGATACTCAGCTGAAGGTGGAGTTTTAAAAGTGTCCAAAGGAGCTCTTGTATTACTAAAGGCATTTCGATCTGGTAGTTTGTATTTGCTGCAGGGTTCAATTGTTACAGGTTCTGCAGCCGTCGCCTCATCCAGCAAAGACAACACAAAGTTTGTGGCATTTGAGGTTGGGCCACATGAGTGAGAAGGGAATCCAAATTCTCAAAAAGAAAGGCTATCTTGACAACCATTGTACCGGTAAGGTCGATTTCTGCGAGCATTGCATTTTTGGTAAGCAGAGAAAGGTTAGTTTTTCAAAAGCCATTCACAGGACCAAAGGTACCTTGGATTACATCCATTCAGATCTTTGGGGTCCATCGAGAATTCCCTCCAGAGGTAATTGTCATTATATGTTGACATTTATTGATGATTTTTCACGTAAACTCTGGGTATATTTTCTCAAGCAAAAGAATGAAGCTTTTTCCACATTTAAAGAGTGGAAATTATTAATTGAGAACCAGACTGGCAAGAAGATCAAGAGGCTAAGGACAGACAATGGCCTCGAGTTTTGTTCCAATGAGTTTAATGATTTCTGCAAGAAAGAAGGTATCGCCAGACATTTCACCGTTCCAGGAACTCCACAACAAAATGGAGTTGCTGAAAGGATGAACAGAACTATCTTGGAGAAAGTCCGTTGTATGCTCTCCCATTCACTCTGGAGAAAGATTTTGGGCGGAAGCAGCTTCAACAGCATGCTACTTGATAAACCGCTCACCAAATCGATCACTCGACGGTAAAATTCCAGAAGAAGTTTGGTCAGGTAACCCTGTTGATTATTCTAATTTTAGAATATTTGGTTGCCCTGCTTATTCTCATGTAAACGAGGGAAAATTGGAACCTCGTGCGAAGAAATGCATTTTCTTAGGTTATGGTCAAGGGGTTAAAGGTTATCGTTTGTATGACCCTGAATCTCGAAAAAGCTTTCATAGTCGAAATGTAACCTTTAATGAAAATGCTATGCTATCTTCTGGAAAAGATATTGTTGTTCCCTCCACTGATACAGGTGATCAAGAGGATGTTCGAGAGAAGGTGGAGTTTGAGACTGAAGCTCCCATTCTGGAAGCAAATATCCCTAATTCTTCCACCACTCAAGAAGATGAATTCACTACTCAACAAATGAGTCCACAACAACATCCAAAACGTCGAGGTTTACCACAACCGTGGTCTATGGCTCAAGAACTTCCACAACAAAGGCCAGAAAACCGACTCAAAGACTGATCACAGAATCTGCCAACATTGCTTATGCATTGACTGTTGCACAAGAGATGGGTGAAGACGGTGAACCCAAGAATTATTCTGAAGCTATCTCCAGTGACGACTCAGCAAAATGGATCGCTGCTATGCAAGAAGAAGCCGAGAGTCTTCTCAAAAATGAAACATGGGATTTGGTGATGTTACCGAAAGGCAAGCGAGTCATTAGTTGCAAATGGATTTTAAGAGAAAAGAAGGCATCCCCGGTGTTGAAAATGCAAGGTACAAAGCAAGATTTGTAGTAAGAGGTTTTGATCAACAGGAAGGTATTGACTTTAACGAAGTATTTTCTCCCGTTGTTCGTCATTCTTCAATTCGTATATTACTTGCTCTAGTTGCCTTGTATGATTTAGAGCTGGAACAGTTAGATGTGTGAAAACTGCTTTTCTTCATGGTAATCTTGAGGAAGAAATTTACATCCAGCAGCCGGAGGGGTTCGTTGTTCCTGGAAAGGAGAACCATGTATGTCGCCTGAAGAAATCTCTTTATGGGTTGAAGCAGTCACCAAGACAATGGTATAAAAGGTTTGATTCTTCATGACTGGACATGGCTATTCTAGAAGTAGTTATGATAACTGCGTCTATTTTCAAAAAACACTGATGGATCACTAGTATACTTGCTGTTATATGTTGATGATATGTTAATTGCTGCAAGAGATAAAACTCTTGTTGACAAGTTAAAGGTGCAGCTCAACAATGAATTTGATATGAAAGATCTAGGTCCTGCCAAGAAATTCTTGGAATGGAGATTAACAGAGATCGTCAAGCTGGAAAACTTTTCTATCACAGAAAAAGTATGTAATGAAGATGCTTGACAGATTTGGAATGCGAGATTGCAAAGCTGTTAATACTCCACTTGCTGCCCACTTCAAGTTGTCATCAGATCAGTGTCCAAAATCAGAAGAGGAACAAAGGCGCATGTCACATGTCCCGTATTCTAATGCAGTCGGAAGCCTCATGTACGCCATGGTATGTACTAGGCCTGATTTGGCTTATGCTGTTAGTGTTGTTAGCAGATTCATGCACAACCCTGGAAAACAGCATTGGGAAGCTGTCAAATGGATCCTTCGTTACTTGAAGGGTTCTCCTGATATTGGTTTGGTATTTGATAGACAGAGGTCTGATCCAGGAGGCGTAGTTGGTTATGTTGACGCCGACTACGGTGGTGATTTAGTTCGGAGAAGATCACTTTCAGCCTATATTTTTACACTCTGCGGCTCTGCTATCAGTTGGTATTCATCACTTCAAGCCATTGCGGCTTTGTCCACCACTGAAGCAGAATATATTGCTGCTACTACTGAAGGAGTAAAAGAGGCTATCTGGCTCCGAGGCTTGGTTGCTGAACTTGGTTTACAACAAAATATTCTTGTTGTGTTCTGTGACAGTCAGAGTGCTGTCCACTTGGCCAGGAACAGCAAACATCACTCAAAGACCAAGCATATTGATATCAAACGCCACTTCATCCGAGATATTATTGATGCAGGAGAAATTACTATGGAAAAAATTCATACAACTGAAAACCTGCAGACATGTTAACCAAACCACTTTCAGCCTAAGTTCGATCATTGCTTGGACTTAGCAGGCATCATTCAGTGTTAACAGGATTTCATGGCGAGAGAGTATTTCCAGTCAAAGGAGATCAAGGTGGAGATTTGTGGGCTGCTCTCCTTTCAACCTTTGCTGCGGTCCAAGGCTGCCATTCAAAGTCTTCCTTGCTGTCAATGGCTGCTCTAAAAATCTTCAACAAATGCTGCAAAAAGTTTTCTACATTTTCATTCGGTAGACTTATATATATATATATATATATATATATATATATATATATATATATATATATATATCAAACTTTTGTCAACATAGGCAACCTCCTTCATGCCTATATAAACCTCCTTACATTTCATTTAGAAAACATAACAACCCGTAGCATTTTTTCTTTCCCTTCCTCAAAATCAATTTCCTTCATCTCTTCCTCTGCCAATTGCCAAGGAATCTTAATTCCTTAAAATCTCTCCTTTTGTATATTTTGTATTATCAACATATTAGTGAAATATTTGGCTTTCTCGCCGGTGGTTTTTTACCTCTATTTAAAGAGGGTTTTTCCACCTAAAAACCTTAGTGTTAATTTTACTGTCTTTATTAATTTCTCCTAATCTTTGGTTGAGTTTATTTTCGCTTCCGCACTCTGTATCCCCTACATATAAAATTTGAAATTGGGCTCCTTAATTTATCCAGCCCATTTAGATTTCTATATATTGGACCAACACACTCCTTTTAAATTCTTGATCCAATATAATATCCAACAAATTTTATTTTAATCTACCAAGCCCAAGCCCAATATTTCATCAACTACATTTAAAAAAAAAAAAAAAAAAGACAATTTTTTCTCCGTACAAATTCAAAAGTTATTCAAAACTTTTTAATATAAAAGTATAGATTCAAACGACAATAAAAAAAGTATTTAAGGATATATTTATTAACTCTTTAAGTTACGGAATTCAATAATATAATTTTAAATTTGTAAGAATCACTCGAATCTAGATAAATCTATCCATGATACCTTGTGGCATAAGTAAAAAACTTACGGCAAAATAGAAAACATAAATACGAACATCATCATCCCGAGAATTGTGTGAAATGGAAAGGAATCAATCATACACCAATCCCCCCTTTTTTTATGGTTTCATAACGTCTAAAACGTATATATATATATATATATATATATACACACACGTCGTGAGAAAATTAACACTTGTCAATCTGCATGTAAAACCACCATACAATAACTGATTCATCCATCGAATATAATTTCAATCCACTTTCAAAATATTCTGTATCCGTTACACAATTTGTGCATATATATATATATATATATATATATATGTACAATCGAATCCCAGAAACCACTGTTCTTGAACCAGAGAAAAGAAGAAAAAAAAAAATGGTTACTACTACTACTACTAATAATAATAATAATAATAAGCGTTCTTATTTGCTTCTCTTCTTCTTCTTCTTTGCTCTCTCATTTAATTTGCTTGCTTCTTCTTCTTCCCATTGTTACGAAGAAAACAAAGTACAACTCCTAAAGCTACAAAAATGTCAAGCCAAGTGTTTCCAGAAGCTGACGACAGAGTACAACACTACACAGCAGAGGATTTGCGTGATGAGTTGTCACGACAGATACGTAGAGTCGGATACCGCCGCCGGCTCGTCATTATCATTAGCCGGAAAATTTAATAAAAGGAAATTAGAATTGAAGAATCCGTACTATATGGAAGCAGAGAAGTTCTGGTATTCTAGGTTTAAGAATAAAGAAGGTCATTTCAGAATTCTTCAGAGGTTTTCTGATAATTCAGAGCTTCTAGAAGGAATTGATGGATTCCGGTTGGGTATTTTTGAAGCCAATCCTTACACTTTATTTCTTCCACATCACTGTGATGCTGATGCAATCTTTCTCGTTACTCATGGTACGTAAGAAATTATTTTTATAATATCAATTCAAGTTTAAAATTATTTAATATTATTTTTTTGTATGTAAGAATAATATTTATTCAATTAGTAAGATTGAACGATGACGATGATTTTGATTTGCAGGAAAAGCAATAATAGACTTTGTGTTTAGGAGATGGAGGCAAATCTTCAAATTGGAAAGAGGAGACGCCATTAATGTTCATGCGGGGACAACTATGTACCTAATCAATTCAGACAACTTTGAAAAACTCAAAATTTTAGTGTTATTTCATCCTATTAATACTCCTGCTCGATTTAAGGTTAATTATCCTCAATTACATGTTTAGCAGCTAATTAGGGATTAAGGAATTAGTAATTTTATTTTCTTTTTGTTTGTTTGTTTCAGGATTATTTTGGGTCAGGAGGTCAAAATCCTGCGTCTTTCTACAGGGGATTCAGCAAGAAAGTCTTATGGACAGCTCTGAATGTACTGAATTCTTGATATTTTATATATATATATATATATGTTTCGCCATAGAAGTAATATGTATTCTTGATATTTCTTTTTTTTGAAATGATTTAAAGATTGAAGAAGGCAAACATGAGGAATTCTTTGAGAGGCAGGATCAAGGATCAATAGTGAAACTAAATTTAGAACAGATTAGAGTACTGGTTCAAGGCCCGGATGAAGGTGCTTCTACCCCGGGTCCGGTGCCTGGAGAGCAACCTGGGGAAGAAAAGCTGGATGTTAAATCCAGGGGCCCTTTCAGTGTGCTGCAGCAGCTCAAGTTTTCCAACGAATTAGGACAGTATTTTGCTGCCACACCTGATAATACAGAGCAATTAAAGCCGAAGAACATTGCCGTGGCATTCTTGAACATTAAGCAAGTAAAGTAACTTTCTTTCTATCTCCTTTATAGTTTTTTTTATTTATCAAGAACAGACCAATATTAGTTTTATCTATAGGGAGCCATGATGTTACCACACCTGCACACAAGGACAACAGCAGTGCTGATGGTGATTGGAGGAGCTGGAGAATTTGAAATTGCCAGTCCTGGTGTTGTTGCAAGAGAAGAAGAAGAAGAAGAAGAAGAAGAAGATTCCATGGGAAATGAAAAAAGTAGTGTCCAATACGAGAAAATCAGTGCTAAAATGTCTGTAGGAGATGTTATCATAATCCCTTCAGGACATCCCATTTCACTAATTGCATCAGGAAATGAGACTCTGCAATTAGCAGGCTTTGGAATCAGTGCCAAATTCAATTACATGCAATTCCTAGTCGGTAAAATATTTTCTCTCAATTTATTTATATAATGACAAACAAAAAGTACCCTTTTTGATTTGATCAATAATATATATATATATGTATGTATATGTATATGCAGGACCTAATAGCATATGGAACCTGATTCCGCCAGAAGTATTGGCAATATCATTTAACTCCAGTATTTTGGAAGCGAAAGAGGTATTTAGAAGCCAACAAAACAGCTTTTTTGTTCCTCTACAGAAGCAGTCTCGACAAAAGACAGAAACAGAAGGGGAAAAAGGCCATTTCATGGATTCAATCTTGGATGGTGGTGGATTTTTCTAAGATGATTCAGTGTGCGTATTGTGTATACTGTGTGTGGATTGAATGAATTCTGATAACTGCATTTACTTCCTTCCTCTTCCAATGTACAAGTTGTTTGAAGTGTTTGATGAACCATAAAAGAATAATTTTTAAAGTTTAAATGGTTGGTTTTTGGTGGTAACCAATGTGACAATAAAAGTTATCTTAATAAAAGGGTGGTGAGAAAGAAAGAAAAATTAAAGACGGTTGTTATCATGATTTTCTCCGAAAAAAGGTCTTTTTACTCAAATCTTAAATAACGTGTCTTATCCGTGAGCAAATCGTGGAAAGATTGGATATTCACGGTTTTCATCCATGATTCTGATCTGGGCTTTGACTCTTTGTCTTGAAATAATTCATTTACGGGGTGTTCTTGAAATCTTTCGCCGTTCTTGGTTTAAAAAAAAAAAAAAAAAAAAAAAAACAGAAGATCAGATGGGAACTAACAGCAATAGGAGGGAATGGAATGATCTTCCAGAGGATCTGTTAGAGTTGATTCTTTCACAATTACGAAGCAGGGATCAAAGATTCTTTGGTCAGGTATGCAGGAGCTGGAGGCAAGTTATCCTGAGAATCAAATCAAGACCTGGATCATCATCACTATTCAGAAGTTCATGGCTGATAGCGTACGAAAATGATGGAAACCATAGATGTTATTTCCATGATTTGTTGAATTCAAAGCATTGCATACGAGAATTCCCAGAACTGCACGGTACGGTTTGTCTTGGATCAAGATACGGTTGGTCTCTTATGTGCTCCGGCACGTCCAGGTTTTTCTTCTTCAATTTCTTTACAGAACAAAGAATATCACTACCGAAAAGGAAATCAAAGGAGCGGCTAAGATTCGAAATCTTCAGCTCGTTCTCTAAGAAAAACAGACCTTTTGTGTCTGGTTTTTCAAACCCTAATTCCTCAGATTGGATGGTTGTCATAATCCGTAGAATTGACAGTTACAAAATTGAGATTAGTAGGTATAGGAGAGGGGAAAAGGGTTGGAATACTCGCATTTGTGGTATCCCAACTCCTGGCCAAACAGGGAAGATTTCTGGTGCATTAGTTCAGAAAGATATAATTTATTGCTTTGTTGAATATAAAGGTAATCTTAGAACATGGGTTTTTGATGCTGTTGAATTGAGATTAGCTCGAATTGATTATAACCTGAAATCCAATTTATCAAAAACTCAAAAGCATTCCGTTGATGGGAAAAGGGTTCTTGTTTTCACCCCTAAATTTGCTGATTTGTGTGAGAAATTCTTGATGAGGAATCCATCTTTGGAAAACTGGTCTTCTAGTAGAAGAAGTGGTTATGATGCTGATGAGTATCCCCATAGATATGTATCTCTATGTCCCTTTGTCCTAACACATCCACCATTGGAGTTAGCTTCTTTCTCCCAATCTAATCCAAGTTCCTGTTTCTGGACTTACAGATGTGTTTCTGCTCCTGATTATTCAAGTCAGTACGGACTTAAAGAATGGCCAAAAAAGGGATCTCCCCATTTGCAAGTCTTCCATATTGAACCTCAACTTTCCCATGTTTTCACTTGATTTATGGTCTTAAAAGTTTCCATACAAACATTACCCTCCATGAGTAAACAGTGGTCAAGGAATGCCCACCTTCAAGAATATGCAGATGAATGGTACGAAACTGAATTGCTGTGGATCCCTTACTATTTGGTTAAAAATGTTTGGATTTAGGTATTTGAATTGAATGATTACATGTTTTTGAGGAATTTATGAACAGCTGTGACCACCTACTTATGGACATGTTTGTGATCAGCACAAAAGTAAATGCAAATAGATTCAAATTTGGTCTGTCTCTCTCTGAAATGGAGTCTTTAATTCCTATATGAATTAATAGTAATGGTGGGATCCAACACTTGAATACTATTGAGGTCCACCAACCCTGCAATAAATTCCTACACATTGGTTCTTCATTAAACATGTACAACAGACAAAGCAGAAGAAAAACACCCAAAAACATTTTTCATTACAGTATTTGCTCCTGAAAAAAAAAAAAATGATGAAGTTTTCAACTTCATTTGTCCTGATTTTGTTTGCTGTTGTTTCAGGTATATCTGCATTGTTTTGGTTCATTGTTCATTTTATGTATCTCTTTTATTCTTCTTCTTGAAAAGAATGAATGAATGAATGATGCAGGGAAGGTGAATGGCAGCAACTGCCACTACGTAGAAACCATTGGAGGAGGCTGCCCTGATGGAAATCTCTGCCATGAAACCTGCAGACCTTGTTACGTCGGAATCGGACTAATCTTGACATACTGTGTAGCTCCTGGTGGTGGAATTAACTACTGGAGATGCCGTTGTAGTTTCATGAAAGGAGCACCTTGTCGACTGCCCGGAATAGCTTGTCCTGCACCAGTCTCACCTTCTTCTTCTTCTTCTTCTTCCCAATCCCAGCACCTTCTTCAGGATGGCTATGGAAACAAGACTGCTTGATCATCTTTGTAAACCATTGTTGAATACAGATTGTGTGTTCTTTTTTTCTACTAATTCTGTAACACAAACATAAAATTTGATATGATTGTCATCACTTTCCTTTCATTTGGTTGAATTGTGGATTTTATATTATAAAATTTGTTTCAGCATTGAGTTCTGTCAGTTCATTTGTTTAGCTGAGGTTTGTTCTGAGGATAAATTTCAGACA
Source organism: Asclepias syriaca (assembly GCA_027405835.1). Lineage (NCBI taxonomy): Eukaryota > Viridiplantae > Streptophyta > Magnoliopsida > Gentianales > Apocynaceae > Asclepias > Asclepias syriaca. Next base: position 1,906,338 of record CM049925.1, on the reverse strand, counting down.
TACTTATGTTTATAGTGCCACTAAGAGTACTTCAATATATACCAACATAAAATAAATAAATTTTTAATATTTCTTTATTCATGAATTTTAAAAAATTTATATAATAATAACAAAATGGATGAATATATAATACACAATGTATATATATATAAAATTTAAAGACAAAAATTACCTTGGCCTTAAAAAATTCTTTCAATTATACATAATTTTTTTCCTTAAAATAGAATATATATATTTAAGAGTGTTTTTATATATAATTTAGAATCGGTTTGATCCATTCATTAAAGAAAGAAAAAAAATAATAAAATCGGTTTGATTCAAGCCGAACCGGGTTCAACTTTCTGAGTCTTCTTGTTCAGCAAGAAGGGAAGGCCCCCTTTAATAGTCTTGAGCTGGAATTATCAAATTTTCAAACAGCAAAACCCTTAGAAGTGAGAGAAGAATTCAAGGAGAGAATACTTTTGAGTCCTGAAGAGATCTCAATCTAAAAATCAAGAAATTATTGCAATAGAGAAAAAATGGAGTGTGTGTTTGGATTAGTGGGTAAAGGATTTGCTTTGGTGGTTGCCGATACATCTGCCGTTCACAGCATCTTAGTTCACAAATCTAATGAAGACAAAGTTATGATTCTTGATTCTCACAAACTCATGGGCGCTAGTGGGGAAGCCGGTGACAGGTAATGTCTTTTTTGGGGTTTTGAATAAATTTAGGTTTTTGTTTTTTATAAAATTCATTTGAGGTAATTTAGGTTGTGGGATTTCTCTTTTAAAGTTTTTTTCTTGGGTTTTTGTTGCAATATATCAGAGACGATTCATTCGGTGGGTTTTTTTATGGGTTTTGGATCTTTTTCTCCTTTTGATTTGTTGAAGTTATTTGGGGTTTTTTAATTAGTTTAAATGTCAGAAATGCTAATAATTTTATGCTGTGGGAATTTGCAGGGTTCAGTTCACAGAATTTATCCAGAAGAACGTTGCCTTGTATCAATTCCGCAATGGTATCCCTTTAACAACAGCAGCTGCTGCTAACTTCACCAGAGGAGAGCTTGCTACTGCCTTACGCAAAGTATGTTTTTCTTTTTTTTTGTTGCATTTATGTTTTACTCTTGATAGGCTTAGAGGGATTTTGTCTGTTCAAATGAAAATTTGAATTCCCAAAGGCCTATGTTGGTTTGGGCGGCAGAGCGGTTTCTTTTCTCCATAGGTGGTGAACATATTTTTAATCATGTGTACATCCTATAAATAAATCTGTTAGAAAGAATCTTGCCTAAATTGCAATATTAACAATCACTTGTGAGATGCTCTTGGGCGAAAATCTGCACAACAAAATATTATGGGCGCTTGTGATTTGTCTATTAATTGATTTTTGATGGATTTATAAATTGGTGGAAAGAAAATTAATACATATACTTACATTTGTTCATTTTGAGAACTGTTAGTAGCATACACTGATGAATAACATGATGTTTTGCTATTATCTGCTTTGTCAATTAATTCTGTTTAGCTTTTCCAAAGTATTTAGTTTCCTGCATTTCATAAATTGTTAGTTTTCCTATATGTTTCACTTGCAATGCAGCGAGTCTAGCTATGGTTCTTCAGTGATTTCTGTCCTCTATAGACCCATAACTGAGCTTAGAATCAAAGTAGTGTGCTTTAGTTGCTTCAACTTCAAGATTTTGTATCATTAGGGTATGATCCATCGATTTCCTTATATTTCTAGCCGTTTGTGTGATCTATCTTTCCTTACTTCTTTGGAGTTGGAATTATATGAGGTCTTCCTTTGCTTGAAGATGATTTCACCTTTGTATATCTTTTCAAATTAAAATCTTCAAAGTGATCTTGTGCCATAACCTTTGCTTAACACTTGTGCCACAACCTTCTTTGTTTGCAATAATTAATGATTAAATACATCTTTGTCATTGTAAACCAAATAGGTTCAGCTTGGTCCATGTTCATCATTCCTTGCTGCCCTTTAAAAATGACATAAATTCACCTCTGCCTTGTATCTAAATTGCTTTCTGAAACTACACAGATTTTAAAATGAAACCAGAGTCATGGCAGGATATGGAATATCTCTATGTAATTATAAATCTAAAAAATGTACACCACAAGCATGTGTTAAGGGTTTGGCAGAAAAAAAAAAAAAGGATTCAGTTTTCGAGTCTGGTGAGGACATTGAAGCTTTGCATTGTTTCAGCATGAATTAAATTTACTGGATATGAAGAATACACAGATTTTGTAATTGTGTATTATAGCTGAATAAGGAGGCAAAGTTAGATGATAGTACCTATGGATCTAAATTCAGAAATGCAGTAAATGAAAAGATTATTTGACTGAACTGTGATTTTATATTTCAGAGCCCATACATGGTGAATATCCTTTTGGCTGGCTACGACAAGGAGACTGGCCCTTCACTATACTACATTGATTATATTGCTAGTCTTCACAAGGTTGATAAGTCAGCATTTGGTTACGGGGCATATTTCTCACTTGCCATGATGGACAGGCATTACCATAAAGATATGACAGTTGAAGAGGCCATCGACTTAGTTGACAAATGCATAATCGAGATACGTTCTAGATTGGTCGTGGCTCCACCAAACTTTGTAATCAAAATCGTGGACGAGAATGGAGCGAGGGAGTATGCTTGGCGCGAGTCCATCAAAGATGCCCCTGTCTCTACAAACTGAATGTCTTTTAAAGTGTTTCAAGACTTTGATTTATTAGTTTTTATAATCTCATTTGAATCAATCTGATACACTCTCTCAAATGTCATTTTTAGAAGTTATATGAGATTCTTGAAAGTACCTGTCCTTTTTTGATTCGGTGATAGTCAGGAAACTGTTCACTTCTGGAACTTGTGAATTCTATGCAAAGCAGGTTGAAATTGCAATGGTTTTTCTTTCCCTTGGAACTGTTATTCCCACAGTCCACCTCTTAATGGAAAATGCAAGGTGAGTAACTTTGCCCCATACAAAACATATTTCTTGAACTCAAAATTTGGGTTTTTCTTCTTGATGTTTGTATTTGATACCATTATTTCCAGTGGGTGGAATGAGATAGGAAACACACAACGCTAGTGTATCTCCTTCCTTTTCGTGACAAACTGAATATGATTTTTTATCTATGCAGAAAATATTCCCTTCTTGTTTTATATAAATTAACGTTAGACAAACACATGTGATTAAACGTGTGACAAATCAAGGTGAGACATAGAACCCACGCCCAATTTTATTATAAAAGGGAAACCCTCCTTGCAAATGGTCATTTTAATCTCATAAATTCAGGTAATCTTTTGCATCCTTTGTAACTAAATTCCTGTTCACTCCTTACTATGGTATAGGTTATTTGGAGTTCATGTGGCTTCCTATACCATATTCATAAAATTATATGGGCATTTTTTTTTACTAATTTGGGGTTTCATTTTATTACGATTCTTCGGACGTTTATTAGTTTGACTGTGCAGTCGTAATTTTAATTTTAATAATACAAAATTTCGTACTGAGTATTTTATTCCATAACTAGAATATCATTCTCATCAGATATTCTTTTTCTTTCCTTTAAGCATTTATCGTACTCTGCTTTTGAATGTACCATCACTTTTCACTTTTTCCTGTTCTTCTCTGTTCATCAATCAATGCATATAATAATAATAATGATATTGACAAAATAATTCTTACCACTCTCTAAAAGGTTCTCACTTATGTTCTTTCCTTTTCTTTTGGCTGAGAGTTCTTGCAGAATTTGCTGTGCTCTTGCTTTCATTTTTTTTTTTTTTTTAAATCTTCCTTTGATTTTAAGCACCATTTCCCCCTTTGCTTGGTTTTCAAATTAAGGTGAGTCTTTTCATCTCCTAAAACCCTTTTCTTTTTATTGATGGTTTTATATTTAGCATTATCTTTTTTTTTTGTTTATATTTATGCAAATTTGGGGTACATTCTGGGATGGCTGATCAGTGTGGATTTGACATAGATGTATGAAACAGCTTGTTAAGTATGTTTGTGTTTCACCGGTAGATTTGAGCAATTAATATTTGATTAATTTCTGCTAAGGAGTGGTTTGATTAATATTTTAACCCATGGGAGTTTTCCTCTATGTTGAAATTTGTATATATACATAAATGTGTGTTTTACTATGACCTGATGTCTTGTGCAACAGTCACTGGTTTTATGGGTTTTTATTGTTGAAATATTATCCCTTGTATCTCTTCATTTACCAATTTGCTACATGTTTGAAATAACCATCATTTGTTGAAGGTATGGAAAATGATGAAATTCTTTAGATAAGTGACATGAGATGAATGTAAGAAGTAACCAATTGCAGCAATCTTTTTTCTACTTCGCCATGGGTGTGTATATGTTCTTCCAATTTTGATATTTTTACAACAAATCTGCATGAGTTTTAACAAAGACCATGTACATTGTACAGTTGTCAGGTTTTTCCATTCTAGAGTGCTGCAAGACAGACTAGGGGCTGCAAATATTTCCATTCTTTAGGTTCAGTTCTGTTTCCAACTGAAGTTTCCTTTGTGTACATTAGACTGGAAAGCTAATTGATGGGCTAGATCATCTTTTAGAATAGGCATACTGTTTCAGTAAGATATAATGTAACTTTCATTTTGTATATCCAGAAATTCAGAGGTGTTCCATTTTCTAGCTTAAGGAAAGAACATCTGAAACTTGAATGTCTGGGCTTGCAAATGTTATTCAATAACTGAAATTTGAAGTTGTCATGTGTACCAGGAAGTTATCTAACTCAACACTGGTCCGGGTATAGAGTTGGACAACTTGAACTTGCTCTGGGACGGCTAATTGGAGTTCCAGTATATTGTGGCCTGATAATCTGATTGAATACCTACTCCCTCCTTTTTGGCAATCCTCTTCTTTTCTAGCTCTGCATGGAAAGAAAAGAATAGTACTCAGGGAATTAACTCTACCTGCAGATAATATCAATCAGGCATGTTCTCCTTATGTGCTATTTGACTCCACCAGTGCATAAAATCAAGACGTTATCATGTATTGCCAGACATTGGTATAATTCTAATAACTAATAAGGTAAGAATATCCTGCAATTTTTACAATTAGCTGAACTTTATTTACCCAGTTCTTTTTGTTCATTGATTTATTCTTTCTGGAACTGATAAATAACCCATTTGTTTTCTTTGGTGATCTGCAGCAGATATTATTGAGTTCTTGTCTCTAGTAAGTAATGGGTACAGTTGTCAATGAGTCAGATGGCGAATATTCTGTCATTGGTGATAAAGGAGATATTGGCTTCATTGATTTGAAAGATTGTGAATCTATTTGTAGCTATAATCCTTATGAAGAAAGTGATGTAGTTGTTATATCTGTTCCATTCCCATTGGTGGAAGGCAAGCCTCAGTCTGCTTTGGTGGGAGAGACTATTGCTGATTCAATCACTGTCAAAAACATTACCAGTGAACCTCTAGATCTCTGGTCTGTGGAAATTTATGATTCCAAACCCTCGGACTCATTCACTCTATCCATAATGAAGCCTCCAACCACAACATCAGACGAGCAATATGTGCAAGAATTCTTAGAGTCATTTCGTTTAGAAGATAGAATATTACGTGCAGGTCAGACTCTAACCATTTGGTTGTCCTGCAAGCCCAAAGTTATTGGCATTCAGCAATCAGCTGTGCACTTCAAGGTTGGAGATGAAACAATTGAGAGAGTTGTTTTTCTCATTGCTGAGGATAAGATCTCACAGTCTTTGACATCTAGCAGGCCATTCCATAGAGCCAGGAAGAAAAAGAACTTAGTTGTTGATGCATATTCTACTGAACCATTTGTTGTTGGTTCACGTCCTTCAAAGCCGTTAAACCGTGGGCCTCGCTATAGACTGCCACCATATTCTATCCCAGAGGATATTAGAATGTTGATACAGCAAAAGCAAATTCCTGATGCTATTCACTTTGGTCTAACAAAAGAAAACTATGCTTCTTATTTCAAGTCTTTATTATTCATGGAAGAAATCAAAATGGAGGTATATTTCAATTCTCCTTCTAACTGTTAAGCTTCCTATTTTGATTTATTGGTGTTCGAACTGTTTAGTTGTTTTCTTCAGGAAGACATAAGGGATTATGACATGGAGTTTGTCAATATGAGGAGTAAGGGACTCCGCTTTTTATCACTTGAGGTCCCGGGATTGGCTGAGAGAAGGCCTTCCCTTGTTTGTGGAGATTATATATTTGCTAAGCTTTCCTCCAGGTATCCAAATGAGGCCACTGCATATCAGGTTTGTGCGACTTGCAGCAATTCTAAAGCATGTTAGGTAACTTCTTTTTCCAGATAAATGAAGCTAAAAAGAATTCTTTTGCAGGGTTATATACATCGTGTTGAGGCTGAAGAAGTGTTTCTGAAATTTCGTGAAGATTTTCATGTCAATCATAGGCCTACCAATTCTTACAATGTCCAATTTACATTTAATAGAATATCTATGAGAAGGTTATATCAAGCTATTGAGGCTGCAGAAAGTTTAGGAAATGAAGTTCTCTTCCCTTCTGACTGCCAGAAAGCAAGATTCATACGATCTAGTAGAGTGGCTCCGATAACTAATATGCTCAATGAGGAGCAGATTTGTGCAATTGAGATGATCCTCTGCTGCAAAGGGGGTAGTCCCTATATAATTCATGGGCCTCCAGGTACTGGGAAGACCAAAACTCTGGTAGAAGCTATCCTCCAACTCTATACTTATCGAAAGAACTCTCGAATTCTAGTTTGTGCACCTTCAAATAGCTCTGCAGACCACATACTTGAGAAGCTTCTTAGTCAAAAGCAAATTGAAGTTTGTAGAAGAGAAATCTTAAGGTTGAATGCAGTTACCCGCCCTTTGGAAGATGTTAATCCTGAGTACATTGGATATTGCTGTGTTGATGATTCAGTTTTCATGTGCCCTCAACTTAGTGATCTCAAGCGATATCGGATTATTGTTTCGACATATACAAGTGCATATCTCCTTCATGCAGAAGGGATGTCGCGGGGCCACTTTTCTCACATTTTCTTAGATGAAGCAGGCCAAGCTTCAGAGCCCGAGACGATGGTTCCTCTGTCACACCTTTGTCAAAGGAACACAACTATTGTACTTGCGGGTGATCCTAAGCAGCTAGGCCCTGTAGTCTTCTCGAAGGTTGCCGAAAGTTGGGGATTAGGAAAGTCATACTTGGAAAGGCTCTTTGAATGCCGTTTTATCGTGATGGCAACAAAAATTATGTGAAGAAATTACTTAGAAACTACCGTTGCCACCCCTCAATTTTGCACCTACCTTCTGAATTGTTTTATGATGGTCAATTGATCCCATGCAAAGAGAGTGATGAAAGCTCTTCAGCTTGGCTAGATCTCTTACCAAAGCCGGAATTTCCTGTCCTTTTCGTGGGTGTTCAGGGTATTGATGAGAGGGAAGGAAGTAATCCATCATGGTTTAATAGGATTGAAGCAAGCAAGGTAGTTGAGATCATTCATGATTTGATGGCCAATAAAGGGTTGAGTGGGGAAGATGTTGGGGTTATAACTCCTTACAGACAGCAAGTGCAGAAGATAAGGAAAGCACTTGAAAGCCTTGATCTTCCTAACATCAAAGTTGGAAGTGTTGAGCAGTTTCAGGGGCAAGAGCGCAAAGTTATCGTTGTATCCACTGTTCGGTCCACAATAAAGCACAATGAATTTGATAAGGTCCACTATTTGGGATTTTTAAGCAATCCTAGAAGGTTTAATGTTGCTATTACCCGTGCCAGGTCTTTGCTTATTTTGGTTGGCAATCCACATATCATCTCCAAGGTAAAATCTTGAACCATCACATTTTCATGAAAGAATTGTGCTTATCCTTTTATAAACTATTCATTCCACAGTTTGGTAATGAACTATTAATGTTGGAAATTGATTTGTATGCTTGTGCTATAGCTTGAGAGGATTTGCCAGAAATTGACATTTAGATTGTATATACACTATATCTCACTGTAGTGTCTAATATGCTTTTCAACATTGTAATGTAATTGTTTGCAGGATGAATATTGGAACAAGCTTTTGTGGTATTGTTCGGATAATGAGTCCTACACGGGTTGTTTCCTCCCAGTCAGGGAGGAAGTGAAACAGGAAGGAACTGCAACAGAATTCTATACAGAAAATGAAGGGGAAAAGAACTTCCAGCCCATTATGGGGACAATGCTTGGGTTGATGATAACAATAAGGGACAGATCTCACAACCATATGGAGATGTAGAATGGGGCGACCATTCGGTTCGTGCAGAAAACTGCCCAAATCCATATGGAGATGTGGTCTGGGGAGATGATACGGTTCATGCTGAAGAGTTGCCAAAACCTGTTACTGATGAAGCTGAATGGTCTGATGGTTGGAAGTGACATTTTGCTAGCAGTATATAAGCCGGATTGTCTTTTCAACTTGTTTTACATTATTACATAGGGTCTTGCTCTGACAGTGAGAAATATTACACCAAATGTAGTTAGCTCTTCCATTTCTTTTTTGGAAATAGGAGGCTAATAGCTACCATTGTGGGAAATAATTTACATATGGTGAAGAAAATTTATATGTTTGTTTGTATTTTGCTGATTCTAGTAAGAAGTTGAAAAAGACTTTAGCGTCCAAATTGATAGGTCTACTCGTTTTGAAAGTTCTGTCAAATTCTTGTTACAATTCCTTGAGGGTTAGGGGATTTGAAGAAGAACTATAAGTAATTGGGAAAACAATTTGGACAGGAAAAATTTGTTTCCGTACGATTCCTAGTGTCTTACCAGACAACAAAATGGAAAATATTGGTGGTACTTTAGATGTATAGTGCTCCTCACTCCAAACAGGCCGATGTTGGCATTCACTACAAGCAAAATGAAAGAAGAGGAGCAAGAATAATGAAATGGGGAAAAAAACACCTCCATTTGCTGCTACTAGAAGCTGGCGTTTTTACTGGCCCGTAAGAAGAATGAGTGTCAGCTGTTGTTGAAGCCGGTACATGTTCTTCTGTAACATTAGTCGAGGCTGGTGTTGGCACAACTGATCTAGGTGTTTCTGTAATATTAGTCGCTGCTGGTGTTGGCACTGGTTGTTGTACCGGTGGAGCAGGTTTTGTATTATTAGTTGCCCACGGACATGAAACATTATCAGGACCTGAAAATTTTAAACAAGACTTAGTTGCACACAACATGAAGGCAGTTTCATGTTTGTCTAGCGCAAATATGACAATTGAATCTAACTTGGTATCCAAGTTTTTTTCAGAATTTTCACGTTGGCTAAATATGAATGAACTCAAGGATCTACAGGCGGCAGAAGCAGTTGAAACAGAGACAAAAAATAAGATGCAAACAACTAAATTCCTCTGAAATAGACATGATAATCAAATAATGTTAATACCTAGTACTGGGGAACCATTAATACCATCGTCACAAGGGTTCCAATGTATAGGGTGACCATCAGGACCTGTGGCATAAGGTATTATAATTGACCATAAGTCACATGAGGAGTTCTAGAAGTTAAACATCAGAAATAGAACTAGCATAGATTTTACCTGTTATGCTTCTCAAAGGAGGCAAAGTAGGTAGCTCTGATTCACATGAATAAAAAAATGAAGAAAATATCAATAACCAACCAAGCTCCAAGCATCTAAAATTCCACAAAGAACAATTGGTTTAAAAGTGCAAACAGAATCGATAAGAAATTAATTTGTCATCCAAGAGTAATTAACAACAGAGAGCACCGAAATTTCCAGTAATGAACAAGCACCAGCGTTCTACATTTCATTAGGTTGAAGTTACAAAGCACCAGAATTATCATCCCTAAAAATGCTCAGGTTTTCTAATTCCTGAGAGGAAGAACTTAAAGCAAAACAGAGGAGGGATAAACCAAAACTAGCAAATTCTGCACAAAACGTTTCAATTCAGAATCAGAATAACGCATGAATGAAGAGTTTAGGCGACTCATCGAACGAGACCTATATTATAAGACAAACGTCGTCGTATACACGCACACACAGAAAATCACAAGGAAAATGCCGATCCTAATTACTTACCAGCACAAAGCGACTTAAGGGAGAATTTACTCTTCTTTTTGCGATCATTTCCTTGACAGAGTTTGGCTAGTGAAAAGAGCCTACTGGAATCGAGAGGGAATCCGAGCATCAGAGGCTGCCGGATAAAGTAGCACAGACAGATCGCGGTATGAGAGTTGACGGAAGAAGCAATGGCGTGGCAGCACTGACTTGAAGGCAAGCGAGTGTGGTTATTCGGATGCGAAGAGATGTACGGAAGACACACCGAGAACGCCACCAGTTCATCGGAACAGTTGGTCAGAGCTGGCGGCGGCGGCGGCGGCTGCGACGGTGGTTGTAAAGGCCGCTGAGGTGGAGCCAGTGGTGTTGATGAGATTACAGAGAAAAGCAATGAAGAGATGATCAGAAGATGGAGGAGCACTGCGGTGGCCATGGCGGATTGTCTCTATGTTGTATAGAGAGAGAGAGAGAGAGAAAACCAAAAAGAAAAAGAAAAAAGGAGCGATCACAGTTATTCTGTTGAGACTGGTGGAGTGACTGGGGATTGTTTGTTTAGAGATATTTTTAGCTTGTTGGCGGGAAACCGGACAGCTGCCGTTTTGATATTGTAACGCCCTTCTTCTCATCTTCGCTCCAGATTTACACAAAGCGATTTTCTGATATATATATATATATATGCATATATGTATAGCAGTTTTCTACTTGGGGCAGAGACATGCACAGAGTAGAACTATCACGAACAAAACTTTTAATATATATAAGGATTTTAATATATATAATTGATTTATATATTTATTATGAATGCATTATAAAAAATCTAACCAAGAATTACAACATTTTCTCCAACTCAAAAACCAGCCTTTCTAGAAACTTGGAATCAACGATCAAAAACTATGTATATTCTGCTGGTGGGAGTCAAGAAATAATTATACATCAAAAGAAATGAATTTTTTAAGCTCATGAAAATAAATAGCTAGTATTCACACAAGAAAGAATATCTTCAAGATCTCAGTAGCCTTTGAAAGCATTAATAGAAGCTCCAAATAATAGTAACAATAAGCCTTTATAAGAAGACCGATGAGCAGAAGATAAAGTTGGCCGGATTCCGGGCGGTGTCATTGGAAATTGATTAATATCGGGAGGTGTAAGACCTGATCCACCGTCATCTCCATCAGATCCGCCGCCCCCCGGTTGAGTCGGTACGTTATTAGGTTCCGGTAGCCACGGTGACTGTGGATTAGAATCTGCATTGCATGTACCAAAAACTTAACATATTCAAAAATTCTCAATCATAAATATATATATATATGAAATTGTGATATAACGTTACATATATAAAGAACCTACCTTGAGGAGGTGATATTCCTGATGGACCTGTAAATGGTAACATTTTTTAAGTTAATTTTCCATATTAGCATATATAATTAGAAAGATTTTCTCTTTTTTTTTCAAGGAAAAAAAAAGAAAAGACTAGTGTTTCTATATATAGTAACGTACCAGGGGCTGGCAATGGGGAACCCATTGCTGCAAAACAAATTAATGATAAGTTTATATTGGCAGATTAAGTAAAATTAAAGAAATATATATATATATATCTTAATTAATTAATAAATTAATTGAATTTTTACCTTTGCATTCAATGGGGACGCCATCTTTGTTACAAGCACGAGGAAGAGAAGCAGCAATAGTCCGATTAAGTGGTACACGTAATGGGACACCGCCGGTAATAATAAGGCACAAGCAATCTCTACCGCTACTCATAAGGGATTTGAGTGCATCACAGCAGTCTGAAGTCGGTGACCCACCGCCGCCGGCGGTGGCAAAGTTAATGCAAGGGGTAAAGCTACTTAGCATGGATGATGTGCATAATGAAGTTATTTGGCCATAAACACCTGGTTTAGTTACAAGAAGAAAAATAATAGCTAAACCAAGAATCAATCTTGAAAAAAATGATGTGAAACCCTCCATTTTGAAACTCTGTTTCTTTATTTTTTTTTTTTAGTAATTAGAAGAAGGATGATGAGAATATATATATAGAATTGATGAAAGAAGAACACGTAGAAATGAAGGTAGTTTTAGGGATCAGCTACCTTTAACTAATTTGTATGAAATATCAGTATTTTAGGTGAAGTTGCTAGTTTTATATTACTTGTCAAATTCTATAGGAAAGAAAGAAAAAAAAAAAAAAACCTTCAAGATAGGATTGATTTTCTTTCTTTTGATTTTGTTCAACAACATTTTTTTGTCTGGGAATGGAAAGGACTCGCATGTATGATTTCTCATGCCGAGATTAATTAATTAATTAATTAAGACAACTTAAAACACGTCAAATGTTAATTAAATATATATATTAACAAAAACAAAAGTTAATTTACAATGAATTTCACCATCGCAAAAATTAACTTTTTTTTTTAATTTTTTTTTTACTTTTAACTTTTTATTATCTAATAGTCAATTTAAATATCAATTTAACCTTTTATCTATGAACTAATATGTCCAAGCTTAGTAGTAAGTGGTTTCAAATGTGGATTTGTTTGATTTTGTTTTTAAAGTTTACCCCTCTCTCTATATATACATATACATACATCTATTTTTTGTTAAATTAGTATCGAATAATTATATTTCATTTAATTACTTTAAGGTGAAAAATATATCACCTATTTATATTACATAACATCATGGGGTTATGTAAGGAAAGAAAATAAAAACAAAATCAATTACAATATCAACGATTCTTAAAGTGTAGGAATTTACTGAAGATCTGCTATTTATTCAATATATATATATATATTAATTATGTTGGCAAATCCATTTACAAATCAGCTCAAAAGTTGTTGAGGTCAAAGGGCATTAATTAAAGAAACACCATATATATATTAAACTTTTGGTCTATAATTTCATCTCCCCTATATTATTATTATGTTATCTTTGAAATCATAACATGTATTAAACAATAATAAAAATTTTATTTAATTAAAAATATTATTTTGTATTTTTTATTATAAAGTAAAAGATTTTATTTATAATATGAAAGCTTGAGAAAAAAAGAAAAAAGAAGTAATAGATATGTGGCTATTTGTAAGAAATGGCAATCTCTTTATTTGGGCAAAATTTATGTTACAAAGAATCCAATCCAAGCAGTACACAACCATCATACTATATAAATATATATTATACATTACATCACTGAATTAAGAATAATTCTAAAACAAAATAATTATAATAATCTTGAAGGAATATATGTAACCAAGCACAAATTTAATCCAAAATTAATTAATTCTTAATAGAACTTCAAAGCAATGGCTCCAACAAGCAGTAGAAGAAATGGTGAAACGGTGTGTGTTGTTGAGGCAGCTGAGGGATTCACAGCTCGGTTGCCTGTATTTGTAGTAGATGGTGGAGATCCTGAATTCCCCGTCGGGGATGGTGGTGTTTCATTATCACCCTCTGGTGCCAAACTTGGTGAAACCGGTAATGGACCAGTTGAACCTGAAATTTCCAACATATATATTTTATGTATTATATAATATATATTATGTATTACGATCAACTATATAAAAATTATTTACTCTCGACTTCCTACTTTAATACTACGTTAATTAAAAGATAAATTATCATCTACTCTAGAATGAGTTTGCTTTAATTTATTATCTTAATAAGAAGGTGTAGACACTCTCACTTATAACTTTGTAAAGTTATGAGTTCGAGATATAATAGATAAAAATTTTTTAAAAAAATCGACTCTAAAAACTTAAGTTTGTAGAATGAGTTTTAATTTATTATCTGATATTCCCGAAAAAAAAAAAAAAAAAAGACATTCTTTACCTTGAGGGGAAGGAGCAGCTCCAGGAGACATTGCGGGTCCGTTTGCTAGAGGTCCTGTTTCAATGATTTAATGAAACTTTTTAACTACCAAACCAAATCATATTGTCAAGATTTTCTACATATATATATATATATATATAATAAGAACAATGATTTTTTTGTGTGTGTGTGTGTGGGTGTCTTGAGCAGGAATTGATATATATACATTAATATAATAATTACCTGGAGCTGGAACTGGTGCACCAGTTGCTGCCATTCAAGAAACCTCAAATTAATTAGACATCAAGTAACATAGCAGTACTAATATATATATATATATATATATATATATAAGTGGGATTTCTTATTACATCAATATAATAATTATACGAATTATATTTGTATTAGTATAATAAGAAGGATAACGGAAAATGTAAGAAGATTACTGTTAAGTTATATGTATATAATTAGGGATCAATACCTTTGCATTGAAGTGGAACACCAGGCATGTTGCAAGCTTGAGGAAGACTGAGGGCTAAAGTCCGGTTGATGGGCACCCGGAACGGAACGCTTCCGGTGACAATAAGACACATACAGTCAGTTCCATTGGACATAAATGATTTAAGAATATTGCAGCAATCTGCAGTTGGTGAAGTCCCATTGAGACTGCTGTTGGTGATGAAATTCATGCAGGGAGTGAAAGAAGTAAGCATTGAAGTTGTACATGGCATATTGAACTGCCCATTTGTTGGAAAAGCCAGAAGCACAAGTGCTAAAATTACTGGAATTATAAAGTGCTGCTGATGAAAAGCCATTATATATATATGTGTATGTAATTAGTGGTTTTAATTTGCAAGAGGTTGAAGAAGATGGAAGAAATTGATGAATTTTTTGTGTGGAGAATTTTGATGAGAGATGGAATTTATATATAGTGGTTGAAATTTTGAAATAGAGGAGGGAAAAGATTTTGAGAAGCTCAACTACCTTAACTAACTTTTGTGAAAGACAAATGTTTTAGGTGTGGGAATTGCTTGTTTAGAGCATTTTGCTTTTGATCATCTAATCAATTCTTGACATTTACATTATCTTTTCCAACAACCCTATTTTGCCTTCTCACTAGAATTATTGATTGGTGCATTATGTATGTACCAAAATTTACAATATATATTTAAATTTATCTCCTGTTTTAAATTATTGTTATTAAAATATAATTCTTGACAATAATATGTATTCAGTTTTAGAGACAAGTGAATTATTAAAAAGTTATATTTTATAAGATTGACTTAAATGATTATTAATTTGATTGTGAATATTTTGAAAAGTCTATTAATTTGATTGTAAATATGATTTAAAAATACTTTTTATATAATTAAAACTCATTCAAAACATATCGTAACACAATGATGATAAAGCCTTTCAACTATTTCCAATTGGCTAAACATATAGAACCAACCTATCCAAAGTGTCATGTAACAAAAGAAGCACATCAAAGCATATAAGGAGACCCTTTTTTTTTTCTTTATGGGCAAAACCAAGCCATATATAATTTAGCCATTTTATTTGACATCAAATCAAAGGCGTGGAAACTCCTTATAAAGTTATTCCAAAGTCAAAAGGAGGGCGTAGGTTACTAGTTACGTGTTAATATATGCATGTATATATAATATATAATATATATATATATATATGTATGTATCTACTTTTATAATATAGCCATTATTATTGGTAACCTTCCCTTTGATTATAACTTGATACGCATGGCACCTCGATGATTCTTAAGCTTGGTTCTAGTGATGAGTATTGACATATATATTAATTAGATATATGTATACATACATATATATATATATATATATATAAAGTTGATAAGAGAAAATTTCTTATGAGTTGCACATTTTGTCTCTATATATATGTTTACATCACAAGGTCTTCTTAGTATCCTTTCAGAATAAAATGAAAAAGGAAAATAATCTTCAAAGAAGTTAAGTTATTTTCTAAAGAGATTAGGCTCTTCTAAAATTTATTTTTCAGTATATAAAGTTATTTTTTAAAAAACAAATCTTCATAAATTTATTTTTGAAACAATTTTTTTTTCACTGTGAAATTTAATAATGACAAAAAAAATTAAAGAAATAAAAATATAAAATTTAAATATAATTTAATTTACTATAATATTTTATAATATTTACACTATAAAAAAATAATATTAAAGTAGAAAGTTAAAATTTGAAAATCTTTGAATAAAAATTGAGAATATAAAACAAGATAATATAAACAATATTATAATAAAAAATTCTGTTTTCTTATGTCATCTCATTATTATTTTTACCGATTATAACTTTTTATTATTTATTTTTTTTCCAACTTCTCCAAATGGGCAAATTGGTGTTACATCTTTTTCTCGAGTCAATATTTGTTTTGATATTAAAAAATATTCTCCTCTAAAGTTACAACACTATTAATAAAAACATTCTCACAATTTTAAAAATATTTCTAATATACATATATATATATATATATATATAAAATGCATGCATTTAACCATTTCTATTTCATTATTATAATAAAATATTTTATTACATTTTATTTTATATTTATTCTAAAAATAATAAATAGATAAAGAAAACTAATACAACATTATATTAATTTTAAAACTATCTAAAACATTTTTTTAATAACAAAATTTATTAAATTATTTTTTGTCCAAGTACTTGAAACCTTTGCTACATGCATGCCAAATTTCGTCTCATATGCCACGTACAACGTTCTATTTCATATATTTGAATATATATGTATGTATATATATTTATATATACAAATCTTGCATCATCTCGAGACCTTTCTATTT
The DNA here is from genome assembly GCA_027405835.1 of Asclepias syriaca. Lineage (NCBI taxonomy): Eukaryota > Viridiplantae > Streptophyta > Magnoliopsida > Gentianales > Apocynaceae > Asclepias > Asclepias syriaca. The sequence goes on along the minus strand of CM049925.1, from coordinate 1,889,676 downwards.
TCTAGTTTACCAAATAGTAGTATAACATTTTCTACCATACGTAATTCCATGGAAAAGTAGAAGGGAAAAAAAAAGAAAGGACCAAGCTAGAAATATGTATACATACATATTATTATTACATATACACATATATAAATATACCCTCTTTCTTCCTACTTATAATTGCCGGACCTCAACCTGAAAAACCTATACCTAGCATTTAATCTGAGCTTTTTCTTTAATATATACATATATATATCGATCATTGAAGAAGATGGACTCAAAAAGGATTGAGGTTGGCGGCCTAGTGATGATCTTTGTGTTGATGACGATGTTTACTGAATCATGCATGGCACAATCAAATTGCATGAACGTGATTATTGGCATGGCCTCTTGTCTCAATTATGTTACCGGAAGTTCCAAGACTCCAAATCCTTCTTGTTGTTCTTCGCTAGCTAATGTGGTTCAAACTCAGCCCCGGTGTCTGTGCACGGTGCTCAATGGCGGTGGTTCTCAGTTAGGTGTCAGTATTAACAACACTCTTGCTCTACAACTTCCCGGTGCATGCAACGTTAAGACTCCACCTGTTAGCAGGTGTAATGGTACGATTTCGATTATTTGTGTCTATAATATATATATACACATACTATATGCATGTTGTTAAATGAAATTAGATAGTTTATGTCTATAATATATATATATATATATATATATATATATAAAAGCATATTGTTAGATAAAATTAAATTATCACATGTTCTAAAAATTAGAATTTTAACAGATGTAATAGTATATTTTGATCGTTTGTGTCTATAATATATATATATATATATATATGCAAACGTTGTTAGATGAAATTAAATTGTCATATAGTGTAAAAGTTAGAATTTTAGTAAGTGTATTGGTAGGTTTTAATTGTTTGTGTCGTATATATATGTTGTTAGATGAAATTAAATTGTTGTAAAAGTTAAAAGTTTAACAAGTTTAATTGTTTGTATATAAAATATATTATAAAAGTTAGAATTTAAGCATTCAATTTATTTATCTTTTCTTAATGAAATTACGAGCAAAATAAATATACATATTGTAAAATATTTTTGCATATATATATATATGTATGTATTTTTTTAAAAACTGATATGCTTGATAGAAGCTAATGGACCGGCAATGTCTCCCGTGGGTTCTCCAGAGACATCACCAGGACCGGTAGCTGGATCTGCAGATGGAACTTCTGATTCTCCCACAACTCCATCAATCACAGGTAATTAAAACTCATTTCCACTTTAATATAATATTGTCCGCTTTAAGCATAAGTTCTATAATTTTACTTTTCAATACTTGCCCAGATAGTTTCATATTAATATAGCAGATAAAATTCTTATATGCTAAACAACTCTAGCATCATCTTCATATCTGGATTTGGATTTGGATTTAGATTTGGATTGATATCTCAACAGAAAATATGAGTTTAAGCTTTTTGGTGAATATGATAAATTTAGCTCGATTTAATAATAGTTGTAGAGAATATATATTATGTATATAATGTATGATGAATTTTTGATATGCAGGATCAAAGGCAACTCCAGGAACTGCAACACCCTCCGGAGGAAATGTTAGGAAAGAAAATGTGAATGTGCAGGTTGGGTTTATTGTTCTGCTCATAGTGGCATACGTTTCAAATTTGAGCAGCAGTTTCTGAGTTTTCCGGCAACAATTAAGGATTTATAATGTCCAAGTTTTCTACGTATTTTAGTGTGCTCAAATAAAATAAAACCAGAGAGATTTGGTTAATGTTTTGTATGGTGCTTAGCAGATATATGCATGCACCAAACAAAGTTTGAAAAAATCCCCTTTGTTAGGTTTGCGTAATGTACGTTTGGTTTGCTTCATTTCTATGTTGTTGTGTGGTTATATATTATATAAAATTATTAAAGTATATAACCTTTTGTGGACATTTATATTGAATTTTATGTTTCCAAAATATTTCATAAAAAAAAAAAAAAGGTCACCGAACTTTTTTGCAGGTAGGAAAAAAAAGAAAATAGGTAAAATTATGGATTCTTGAATTGAGAAACAAAATAACAAAATAATTAATATTTATTAGAGAATTTGTTAAAGTGCACATGTGCTATTTTCACAAGAATAGGAGCTAGCTCAAATTGTATTGTCAATGCACATGTTAGGTTGCCCAATACCCTTAATAATAAATTTTAAAATATTAATTTCACATCAATAAAAAAAAATGTATTATAAATATTATATGATATTACGAAATATTTATTGTGATTGTTGTAAAAGAATTATGATAAAGTATTTTTCGAGTAAGACTAATTCTATTGGTGCAACTTAGGTTAAATTTAAATTAATTGAAACAATCACGTCACATAGAAAAATTATTTTTAAAAATAGTGTACAAGTATAATTATAAATAAATAATGATTAAGTATAACATATATGCCAAGAATGTGTTGCCCGTATCACTATTTTTTATGATTTTTAAGAAAAAATGAATTTTTCTAATAAAAATAAAATACCTCAAAAATATTTTTAGAAAAACGAGTTTTAAAGTTACTATAAATAGATATTCTTCCACTTTCTTTTGTTTTACCATATTTTCCGCCCTTATATTTTTAACTAGGAAAGGGAAACTAAGTATTATACGTGTAAACTCAAAGGTAGGAGTTTTGGACAAGAAAGGTACCAATTTTTTATTCCAAACCAAGAAAAAAAAAATCATAATTTTACAATGTGAAATGAATCATAGATTAATATAGGTGTCCATATCTGAAGCCCATGTTATGTAAAGAACCAAGAATCTTCTTCACCCCAGAGTAGGAGTAGTTTGGTTAACAATAAAAGCTTGCCTGTCATTTTTTTTGACTTTCTATGTACCAATTCCCCCCTATTTAAACCAACATGGAATTCACTATTTTTCCCATCACAATCCAATTCAACTCTTTTTCCCCTGTTCATTTTCTTCCACAAACTTGATCAAGAATTCTCCAATGGCTAGTCAAAGAACTCAAATGGGATGGCAATTGTTCTAATGGCAATGATTTTGGGAGGTGTCAAAGCTCAGGATTGTACTAATGTGATCATCAGCATGTCTCCTTGTCTCAACTACATCCAGGGAAACTCGACCTCGCCATCTTCTGGCTGCTGCACGCAGCTAGCTAGCGTGGTCCGGTCACAGCCACAATGCCTGTGCCAGGTTCTCAATGGTGGTGGTGCTAACCTTGGACTCAGCATCAACCAAACTCAAGCTTTAGAGTTACCTAAAGCTTGCAATGTTCAGACTCCACCAGTCAACCAGTGCAAAGGTAAAGAAAGTTTTGCAGATCATTCTTTATTAAATCCCATTTCCATGGATGTTTTACCTGTTTGGCTCCCTTACTAACTTGTACTCATGTATGACCATTGCAGCCGAGTCTCCAGCTGACTCTCCACCAGGGACTCCAAGCACTCCTGGATCAGTACCATCAGGTAATATTCATGGTTATTTTTTCTCCATATAAATAGATACACATATAAAAACAGAACTACTGGTGGTTAGCAAATACTTACTTCAATGATGGCCATAATATGCAGGACGAGGATCTAACTCTGTGCCATCTACTGACAACGGCTCGTCCGGCGCAACAACAACTTCCAAGCTGGCGGCTCCTCTGCTGTTCTGTCTTATGTTTGTAGCATCCTATGCCTTCTGAATCCATCCAACATGAGTAACTACCGCCTCTCTTGTTCCTGTTGGGGGACTGGAAGTGGAGCAGTTGTGTTTTCCATTTTTATAGGTATTCTTTTCATGACCTCTTTCAGGGGGTCCATATGGTTTTGTATTGTTGGATTGACATCATGAATATACAATAATAATTGTTATTGGGTTGGAAGTCTCCATTGCGAACCTAAATATTTGACTAAGAAACAAAACATATTATGTTAAAAAACAAGAATTCAGATGTACGGGGCAGAACAATGATATTTTCTCAACACAAAGGAAGGAAAACCCAGAAAATGTAGAGAATATTTTCTCGAAATTTTCAGCAGAAACTTTGCAAGAGTTTTAGCAATGCAAAGGAAGTATTTGCCAGAATGAATGCATTGGTTCTTTATTTCTTTTCACATGAGAAGTTAGTTTTCATGAGGACAGAGCTTCTCCAAACTGCAGTAAGGAGAAAAGAACTTTTGATTTATTATAAACTGTAACACAAGGAAACACCAAAGTAGTTCGTTCAAGGGACAAAAGAAAAGAAAAAAAAACCTGGGTCCCAAGTTTTCAATGATATCACTGGTGAGGGTTGATCTTTTCTTCCTCCGAAATGCTAATGCTCCTGCACGTCTAAATACTGCAGATGCAGCTATGCAACCCAATAATGTCTGGCCCAAAGCATCATTAGCAGCACGCAGACGAGCCCAAGCTATAAAAAGTGCAATACTAGTGACAGCAAAGGAGAAGAAATAGTTTGTGACTTCTCATGATAAAAAGGACTAGAAAAAGCAGGTAATGAATTTCTAAAACATTCCTGATGTTTCTATTTCTTGACAGGAAGAAATATTCATTTGTTTCTTTCTTTTTTGTTTTTCTTTTCCGTTTAATAGGGCAATGACGCAATAACATACCTTCCACAGTGTGCATTTGCATCCTGATGATTCTGGCGAGCACTTTTATTCATATTCATTTCATAAACTGCATTAGCCTCGAAAATGATACATCCTAGTCAGTATCTACTACTGAAAATAGAAGCACAAGTAGCACATTCAAGAAGAAGAAAAGCCCCAAATTATTTTTTCATGAATATAGCCCCTGAAAGTTGTTCCTTCATTAGATTAGATTTACTTTTTTCTTAAATTTGTAGGACAGAAAAATGCTCTACCATTCTCAAAGAAAAACCAAACCATCCGAAGCCAATGAAACTAACAAAAAAAAAAAAAAATGAACAGGGTACGCTAGAGAACTTCTGAAATTATTCCATTAATTTGAATCCGATACAACAATTTGCAGAGCTCTAAAGAAAAAGATATAGGAAAAGGGGATACCTTCATTACCATCAGTAATGTAATCAAACTTTCCTCTAAGCAAGATCGTCACACCACCAAGCCTGATCAAGACAAATTTACTTAAACAATTATTCACATCCTGTGAAACTCTATTCAGAAAGAGCCTAAAAGTGCATGAGATTATAGCTTCTTGATCACATGACAAGATGCCACATTAGCCTGCTATTTATTCAGAACTAGAGACTGACTATTTTTGTAACTGAATTCCTGGAAAAGAAGATGAGAAGGGGAAAAGGAATAGTAGAAAATTTGAGGAAAGAAACAGAATTCTGATTTCAATTCCTTCCATCACTTATTAGTACAGGAAGCATGATCTAATTGATGGAGTCAATACACATTAAATAGATTGACAAATGTATCACTAAGGTAGACGAATGATCAAGCATGTACCGTTTTGAGACACAAGGGAGTTGCTCAAGTACCTCTCATCTTCTATAGGCACACCCAATACTGTCTGAGCAAGCAGCTTAAACTCGAGAAGGTAGAGAGACAGCACAACGAAATGATAATCTTGAATAAGATTGGGGTCATTGTTAACAATATTAAGCCCTTCCTGATTAAAGCCACAACAGAAATACTTTATACTTTTGATCAAAGCAAGTACACACATTTTGACAGAAAATAAGGTTTATCTTTCGAATTACATACACCCACAATAACCATTGCGATTCCTGCCCTCTTTGCCTGCTTCATGATTTCAGTCACACAGTACTGGACATAAACTTGAGAATTAGAAAGGATCTTAATCGTAATCAAACACAAAATCCAACCAGGAACCAGACCACATTATTTACTCTTAACATATTACAACTTCACTACTTCCTGATAAACTTGTAAACTGCTAATAGAGTTTCTACAAACATTGAGGTTGAAATTGAAAATAATGAGTGAAAGAAATGCACCAGAAGAAATTGGTCGCCCCCAAGACCTGGACCAATAACAAGACAATCAAAGCATCTCACCCAGTCAACTACCTCCTCAATAACTCCTGATGCCACTAATGTTATATCGTCATTTCTGAAAGCATTTGTCCAAAAGGAATTAGTGTCTTAAGTTTAATAGTTATATATATATATGTACTTGAAGATGAGTGTATCAGTAAGGACAAAAACACAAAAGGGGAAAGAATAAATGATCACCCTAAGGTTAATGATTCCAACATAATAGGCATCACATTCAACTCAGGACTATAGGTCTGTATGATAGGGCCAGCTTCTTTCGTACAGAATACACATGACATGGTTGCACCCTGTTAAGAATTTACGGCAGGGAACATTATATGTTAACATGAACATTGAATCAGAGATTTGTATGAATTATATGGATGGGAAGGACTGACAAGTTTTAGAGCTGAAATTGCAGCAAAGTATGGAGCACAAGAGTCTCCATAAATCCCACCAATAACTGCTATGCGCCCTGTTTGACAAAATTACAAAGGTATAAACCAAGTATTGATACCATTAGGCATTTGTATCCAACCGACTTCTTGATTTACAAAAACAAATTAGGCATCAATTAAGCCATGAAAGTCAATTCACACCTTGCAGTCTATTGTAAGCACAAATATGAATTTCGCTGATGGAAGAATTTCAGTAGTTTTAAATACTATATATATATATATATATATAAATAAGAGATTTTACCACAATGTTGGTTAACTTGTGATTTATAATCGGAAGGAGAAATTAATTTCAAGATGCCATTCACATCAGGCTGGATAATGCCTGCCATGGTAGATTCCTATCAAACACCTAACCAAGAAACGTTGACTTCTACCTACAGAAGCAGCCACAGAAAATGAAGAAGAAGCGCAACCTACTATTGTAATTCTTCCAAACTGTGTCCAAGAAAGAAATCCAACTGCAACCTTATATTCAAATCTAAAACCAAATGAAAATTAATCCGTAATTTATAAAGAAAAACGGATTTTTTGCCCAGTGACCTGATTTTTTTTTTTTTTTTTCTCTCCAAGAAAACTACAATTTTTTTTGTATCCTAATTTTAAAAAATATATAAAAATTAAAACAGAAAATCATTCTTAAATAGCATTGAGAGAATCAGCACAACTAAAGGATAATCTTCAATAAAATAGTTGGGATTTGGAATGGAGAATCATAAAGAGGGTTTTTGATCCTAGGGTTGAAAAATGGGGAAAATAAAATGAATTTTGATAGTGTTTTACGGAAAAGGACATCGTTTTACCTTCTTTGAAACACGAGTTTTGCCCAAGACGCAGCCATTTTCGCAGCTTAGGATTCTTCCTGAAAGAAAAAAGAAGAAGAAGAAGAAGAAGAAGAAGAGGATCGAAAGGAAGAATGAGAGAAAGGGCAAAGATGAACGCAATGAGATCAGGGTTAGTTGTATTAGGTTCTTTGGCATTTGGTTACCTGACTCTGCAATTGGGTTTTCGGCCTTTTCTCGAAAGAGCACAGCAGCAACAAGAACAACAACAATCCGAGGAGGAAGATTCTCAATCATTTTCACAGGAACAATAAGTTTATGGGTTCTTCTCAATTTTTAGTTTCTTTCTTTCTTAGCTTCACAGAAATTGCATTAGGACTTATATGAGAACAAATGCAAGAAATGTTTTCTGTTAATTTATTTCTTTTCCACATGAAGTTAGTTCTCAATATGAACTTTGTTTGTTATCATTTTGCACTCTCTGCACAACATACACCTTCTATTGAAACACTTTCCTGTGGATAAACTTATTCTGTTATTTTTCTTGTCCTCAAAGATTTCTGGAGACAAACAATCATAATTACCATTGCATTTACATTTCCTTTCACAATATTCTGATGATCCAATTTTAAATGGCAATATTTATTGATTTGGGAATGAACATATTAATGGCACAACATGTAAAGAAGATTAATTTACTTCAAGACTTTCAACTTCCAGCAGTGAAATTTTACATATTTTACCCAACAAAGAAAAAACAGAAACTAACATGTTGCACAGGTTTCTCCCAAGCATTGCTCAAATCATCTTCTGGTAGCTTGAAATTGTCAACCTCATATTTTAGTTACTGATTTTGATACCTGCACCAGAAACTAAACGTGTGAATGAATAATTTTAATACAACAACGTTAAAAGAATAATATGTTGAATTTAGTACACAAATGAAGCAAGATAATTTCTCCACCCCTAAAACAGGATTCACACTTGATAAACAGATATATAAGTGAATTCTCTACATTTTCACACACACACAAAAAAAAAAAAAAGAATTCTCTACATACATACAAGTGAATAATTACTTAAAAGCAATTTCTGCGAGCACTATCAATTACTGACACCAATTAGAGAAGGATTCTAACAAGTATATCTTCAGAATGCCTGAAATAAGAATGAACAGATTTAGCTAACTTAGCTCCCCACCCTATCCACCCTATGAACAATCATATTGATTAACTGAATCAATCATACACCCTAATGATCTGTTCACAACATCCAAATAAGGAAGGGGCAAATAAATAACAAAAATTTATTTGGTAAAAAGCATTCACCACAACATCAGGTTTAGAACCCTGAAATTCATGATTCAGGTATCCATAATTTCATCATATGATCAAGCTTCTAGATCCACAAAGAAACAAGTTCCTCATAATGGACATGAAGTATGAAACATTGTAGGGAATAGTTTAAAGATAAGACTGCTACTAAAGGCAATAGTTTCACAGATATGCTTCTTGGTTTTCAATAAGTAGAAGGCCAGAGGTCAGCATACATTTGAAATGCTACAAAACCAACAACATTTCCAGAACAAAAGACATGGAACAAAGAATTGAGTTATTGATCACAGGGTAAAATATTTCAACTGCTTCAGCAATTTGACATCTGAATTCAAACATTGAAGGTGAAGAATATAAAAGACTACTAAGGTGTTTAGTTTTCTAAAAACTAGAAACATAATTTCCAAGGATAGAAACATCTTTTTATATCTGGCACACCTCAATGTGACCGAGACCGCATAAATTCTTCAAGTCTGTCCCACACCTCTAGTGCAGCAGCTCTGTCCTGGTGACGCTTGTTTTTGCTAACCTGCAAGTCCATGTTGAAAATTCAATACATCATATATTATGAAAAGCAAGCAGAGGAAGATACTCCACAAGTATGCTTAGTTAGAATACAAATATAACTTAATTTGGGATGGTCGAAATATTCAAAACCAAAATAATGGCAAACTTCACTTCATGAAAAGTAAAAGTGCTCACCGAGATAATTTTTACATTCCATTGCTTCACATTCTTTGCAGATTCCACACTGTCATCCTCAAACCGCAAGTAAAAACCAAGAACTAAAGCAGAAGATAAAATTAGTAGTTCATTAGGGGAACTTCGTAGTTGATAGTAATATTGTACAAAAACAATAAGAAACAGCAAAAGCCACATTCTCCGATTAATTGGTTGACAAACATTGCAGCAGGGAAATAACATTGCAGCAGGGTAAATATATTTATTAATCTAGTTCAAGCTTGTGAAATCCCCATCCAAAACAACTAGTGGAACAAATCATGCACATAAACATTTACACGAAAACAGTCCATGAACTGAGTATCAGTTAAGTTAACCAAATTACAAAGAAAATGGACATTGCAGCTAAAGCCAAGAAGATCTCAATACAACTTACTCTTATTAAAGATTTCAACATGATCTTTAAAAGGCCAGTCTTTGAACTGCCAATCCTTTCCCAGCACAAAAACAGCCACCACACGGTCCCAGTCCTCAGCCTTTAATGCTGAGGGCTTATCTCTCACCTCATAAGCTGCTACAACCCTATCCCTACTGAATTTTTTCTGCACAGTTACACAATCAGGCTTCACCTTCATCTGCTTCGCCTTCACATCAGTAGGGATAAAAACACCATCTTCAAGGAATTCCTTTACATTATAAATGGTAATCAAAGTAGAGAATGCACTAGGAACCAGAATTATGGGAACACCTTCCCCAATCTTACTCCCCTTCAAATGCAACTTAGCCTTTTGCCCATCAAACCCTGAACTTAAGTCTTCGCCACCTCTCTCTATCCTACTCTTAGCCACCAAATTATCCTTCCTCTGCAAAGCTTCAGCCCTCTGCCGTTCCTCATCCCTCCTCGTCGCCGCCGTCAAAATGCTAAAAAAATCTCGATTTTTACACAACAAAATTTGATCCTTATCCTTCAAAGGCCGCTCGGTCGCCCTTATCCATTCCATAGGGTTAACTTCAACTTCAGGAGCAGAGGCATCATTGGAGAATCCCCTATCTTCAAAGTCTCCATCCCTTGGCGGGATAACATTCAAATCGTTCGGAATAGGAGCACCCACAACCTTGGTCGTAAAGTCAATTGAATCAGAAGAGGATATTTTCCCGGTAAGGTAATCGAGGAGAGGTTTCCGGTCCGGTAGAGTAACGGCGGATACGAAGGGAACGAGCATTTGTATGTAATCTGTGTGCTTGAGATGCTGGTTGGTAATAAAATGAACTAGCGTTTCCAATGTATAGCGCGTACCGTGTTTGGAACGGTAGGCTGTCTCGATCGCCGCCGGGAAAATATAATCGTTACCGAACCGGAAGTCGTCGCCGACTCGAACTATTTTTCCGAGCTCGTTTCGAGTGGTGTAGTCTCTCAGAGCCGTCAGTGGATCCATCCCCAGTCCACTCAGGTTTTACTGAAATTATTTTGCTTCGTTTATAGATATATATAATATATATGCCTTTGTAGAAAAAATATATATATACATATTTGTGTATATTAGTCCCTCATATAATTTTTTTTATTATTATTATATATATAATTAGATCAGAATTTAAATTTAAATTTTGATCAAACATCTTTACGTATAATTATTCAAATCATAAGATATCTTAGAAAAGATAAATTCTTGATGAAGACAAGAAAAGGGTACAAATTTGCAAGCCCTAATTCAATCGTAGATGAAATAGTTGATCTGAGAATCAGTAGAAAGAAGGCTATACATAACCATGTCTTTAGATTTTCCTTTATGGATCCAAAACTTCCTAAGAACACCTTCTTTTATAAACCCAGATTTCTCCATAACTTTCTGTGATCCAATGTTATCAACATCAACCAGAGCTTCGAGTCTTTCAAGATTCGGCCATTCCACAAAAATGTTTGAAGCAGCCATTTTTACAGCTTTTGTAACAATCCCTTTACCCCAATACTTCGATGCAAGAACGTACCCAAGTTCGGCCCTGCAACTATTGTTGCCGTGAAAAGGTGAAATAGAAATTGATCCGACGGGCTTGTCTTTTATGCAGATTGCTCTGTACCATGGATGAGGGATGACCTGTTCAGTAAGGTATTCCATGGCTGCTTCTCTGGAAGGATAAGTATCCCATGAACAGAATTTACTGACCTTTTCATCTGTAAGCCATTCCATGAAATCATCAACATCAGATAGTTCCACTTGGCGAAGATTTATGTCGGAAAAATCTTGATCTTCAACTTCTTTTCTCTCTAACCTTTCTCTTTCTGTTTGCTCCTGATCCATATTCATCATCAATATGAGTAAAAACTGATTCTTGCAGCTTTTTTTTATTACTGGGACTGAATTCTTGAATTAGGGTTTGAACTTTGTGACTAGAAACATTATCATATTCATATACACGCTGCCATTAGCTAAGAATTTTCGTGGAAAGGTCAAAAGAAGATGACTTTTTTTCAGCTTTGATCAAAATCTTTTTGAGTCAATGTTTTAAAAGCCTTGGAGCCCAAAGAAATGGCTCATCTTGCAAGATGATAGAACTTTCCTCTGTTTTATTGTTTAGCCGCCTTTGAAATGTGTCTGCTTGTTGGTATAAATTTAATGCTCCATTTCTTTACAATAAAGATGAAATTACTGATAAGGTTGTCTGAGAAACTCTTGAAGTTATAGATTCTTGAATCTAAACCAAAATCAACAATTTGGAATAGATAAATATATATATATAATACATTCACCATGAAATTTAAAGGAGAGGCTAAAATCTAAACATTGTGAGAAATGGGAAAAATCCAAAATCAAACTAAAAACAAATCAACCAGCCTGAACATCAGTAGAAAGAAAGCTAAACATGGCAACATCAACCGTTCTTCCCTTCAATACTCTATACTTCCTAAGAACACCATCTCTATGAAATCCAGCTTTTTCCAAAACCCTTTGAGAAGCCCTGTTATTCAAATCAACAGTAACTTCAAGCCTTTCCAAATCTGGGCATTCTTGAAATATGTTAGAAACCACCATTTTTACAGCTCTTGTAATGATCCCTTTACCCCAATACTTCCTAGCTAAACAATACCCAAGTTCAGCTCTACATTTATCACAATTCCCAAGATTTGGTGTTACAGAAATGGCTCCAATTGCTCTGCCACTAATACAAATCACTTTTGACCATGGATGAGGAATAGCTATGTTCTTGATGTAATCTATGGCTTGATCTATTGAATTATAAGTATCCCATGTACAGAAACGACTCACCTCATCATCAGTAGCCCATACCATTAAATCATCTGCATCAGATAATTCTATCTTCCTGATAGTTATTATATCTTGGAAATCAACTTCCACCCCTTTCATTTTTAGGATTTCTCTCTGTTTTTTCAAAGATTGAATCTTTTTTATAGAATTCTTGAATCTTGACTTTGATAATTCAGAAAACGTTGCTGGTCAACTTTCAACCTCTATTCTTTGTGAACAAGAAAAGCATTCTTATTCAAGTCATGAGATCGGCCCAATTGTATATTTATTTGGAGGACATTTTATATTCAAACCCTATTCGACCCAAAAAAATGAGAAAAAAATTCAAACTCAAAAAAACTAATGTAATTTGGATGGTAATTAATAAGGTTGTACAAAATATGTATTGTTACCAAAAGTAAAAAAAAGGAGAAAAAGTAAATAATGTACAAACATCATTGTTTCATAAATTCAACCAAAACATCAAATCACAAGTCAACATAGCTTAAAACCTACCTTGCAAGATTTAATTTTTTGTACTATTGCTATTTAGTTAGGTTTTTTTTTTTTCTTTCTTAACCTTGAATGTTGACTTTCAATAAATTTTATTGAACATATATTCATGTTTAATGTGCACAAAACATTATTATTATTATTATTATATAATAATACAAATGTTTTGAATTATTGTTCTTTGAAAAGAGATTCAAAATTTAGAATGAGTATATATATATATTGTACATGCAAATATATACTTTCTATAATTGTTGTTGTTGTTTTTTTCTAAGGACAAAACCGTTTCACATCATTTTCCAACTTCCCTTTGAAAAATTCCATAATGATGAAAAGAAAAAAAAGAAAAGAAAGAAAGAAAATTTGTGGATTCCTTACAAGAAAAACAAAATGTGGAAAGAAAATAGTACAAATGGGGTGTTGGCAATGATAACTGGTCATTGGAAAAACACTAATAAGTGTTGCAGAAATTAAAAGGGACCTCTCCTTCAACAAGCTCTCTCTCTACACAAAACAGTACTAAAAGAACAGACAGCCATTATGGTTCCTCTTTATGATGAATCTTTTTTACAATGGAAATCATGTCCAAGGGACTCAATGCATTCAACAAAAAAGAGATAACTTCCAAATATTGTGCATTTCTACCATTTAAACACTAATTAACTATTTAGTATTATATTCAATATATCAAAAAAGTAATATTTAAGTTGATTCTTATATAAACCAATATGATAAGATATATATTTGAAAAAGTGTAATTTTAAAATAATACTTTATATTTATATATATATATATATATATATGCACAAATTATATTATATTTTTAATATATTTTTAGACACAAATTAGGATATAATCGGGACCAAATTGATCTTAATTGATTGAAATTGACATCTTTTTACATAATTTATGATTTTGGGAGTTTTATGAGTAAATTGCATGAAAATAACAAATATCGAGGTAAAAATGCAATTTTCGAAAGTTTTGAGCTAGAGGCGGGCGTCCCAATGCCAGAATGCCTGCCCTGACCAAGTCAAGGGCTTGGGGCAGGCGTCCCCAAGTCAGGACGGGCGTCCCGAGCAAAAATATTTTGTTCCACTTCGAATTTTCTTATAAAATCTCTTCCTTTCACCCTTATAAATACTCGAGAGATTGGAAGGTTAGAGATATCCCTCAACACTCAACACAAGCCATCTAGCAATAAAAAATGTCTCATTTTCTCTGTTCTCTTAGTGTTTATTTCATATTCTGAAAATTTGATTAGATAATGTTTGTCTTTGGTATTCATAGAATACCCGAGATTTTGTAAGGTGAGCGAATAGCTAGTCAACAGGGCCTAAGTGAGTCAACAGAGCATTGCTTAAGCCCAGAATTTCGTAAGGTGAGCAAATAGCTAGTCAACAGGGCCTAAGTGAGTCAAGAGAGCATTGCTTAAGCACATGGTGAATACTTTATGGTGGTGGTCCGCTGTCAACAAAGCATTGCTTAAGCCCAGAGTGAATACTTTATGGTGGTTGTCCCCCAGTAGACCTAAGTGAGTCAACAAGGCATTGTTTAAGCCCAGGGTAAATACTTTATGGTGGTGGTCCCCCAGCGGACTTGATAAAGGGTGAATACTTTATGATGGTGGTCTCTTAGATCCTCTCTGTATATCTTTGTGTTGTGTTCGTCTAAACATGGATTTGAATACTGAATTATTATACATGTTTTGAATACTGAATTATGATTGTTATATTATACATGTTTTGCACGTTAAAGTTCTACTCATTTTCCCGAAAAGGTCACATGCTAAATTAACATTATACCTATAACATGTTTAGTTTAACAAACCTTAAGTTAGGGTAGAATATATTAAGGTCTGTCATATTAGGTAAAATAACTTACAAATCACCATGTTTGGTAAAGTAGCCTAATGATGCCGAGTTTGAGCTGCTGGCATTAGGGTGAGTGGTGCTTTCTTGAGTGACACAAACTTTTATGGATACTTTAACTCGAAAAGTGAGAAGGGTCACTATTAAGGTAGGATGAATACACAAGGTAACCCAGATGTGGTACACAGGCAAATACAGTTGATAATTGTATTTCAGACCAAGATATATATAAAATGTTCGAAGATAGGTCAACCAACTTGCAGAAACAATAAATATACATCAGAATATATGTCTAGAGGATAACTCTTGCATGTTTGCTACTAAACCGTTACCAGTTCCCTGGGAATACGATATTTATAATTTAAAATCGTAAATACTTTTCAAGAGCTAGCTACACGGTACTCTGTCGTAGATTTTGATTAATTAAATGACAACAATTAAATGCTAAAATGACAGATTAAATCTTTAATTACTCATTATTAATATAAGTAAATAAACTATATATTTTAGTATACCAATAAACGCATCAATATGCTTAGTGGTGTCTGATGTTAAAGGGTTAGAGCACCACTTTTAAGGCATATCCCTTGATACTAAGAAACATCCTTAATAAATTATTCTTTACTAAAGGAAAAAAAAGTAGCATATCAATTGTTGCAAACAAGATGAATGAAAGTAATTAGCATTATATATATATATATATATATTCTATGCGTAACAAGACAAAAGGGAGAAGGACAAACAATGCTTGTTAATGACTTTATCTTACATTTTTTATTCAATGTGTTCCTAACATAGTATTTGAAATCATTGTCCTTTGCCCATTAGTTTCAATATGTACTTTCATGAAATAATCCTAATCAAACCTTAAACATAGTTAATAATATGGGGAAAAAAATATTAAGTGAAATGCTGGTTTTATTATAAATTGTATGCAATTTTTAACATAGGATAATTCTATATATATGTGTGTGTGTACATATATTTGCTTCTCCAAACAAAAATAATATAATGATTAAAATAGTTTTTTTTTTTAAAAAAAATATTGATAACATTGAATACATTATATGTTGTAATGCCAAATTAACATTGAAAAGACCACATTATTCTCAACCAATATGCCATTCAATTAATGGTCAAAAAAAGGCATAATTGGAAAAGATTTAGCAACTTTTATAAAATCACAAATCTTTCTTTGCCTAATTTCTTGCATAATAAATCACAATATTGGGCGGGGTGGGTAGAGAAAAAATAAAATAAAATAAAAATAAAAATAAAATTGGCCACTCAATCACTAATCTTTGAAATACACAACACTCCTTTATATCCTTTCATGTGTTTTTGTTAATTAAGTGGACCAATTGAAAGGACATATGGCTTGCCTTGTCTTACTAGTTCACTTCATATCATTTGATAGGTTATATTATCTTAACTTCATTAAGGGGTCCCTTTTGCTTCCAAAAACATAATTGACATATACATACATACATATATATATATATATATATATATGTGTGTGTGTGTGTGTATATATGTATATATATATTCACTCTCCTCCCATTTTAAAGATAAAGCCTTACAAAGGGTCCCTTGGTAAAGGTATATAGTATTCATTCATAGTATTAGTATGGATGTTGACATTTCATGACACCTTCTTATATCTACTCATTATATTTAATTAATCCACTATATATATATATATATACCAAATAATTAGTCTAATTTGTGATGTCTCATTTCATCTCCTTCAAGAAAACTCTATTACTATTGTATTTTTTTATCTCTTAATACATAATTTTCTTATACTGATCAGATACTTTTGAGCTAATAATGAATATGTAATCTTATATTTATATTACATATTATCGGAAGAAGAAAAAAAACCCTCTTATTACGTATGTGTATATATATATAAATATATATTGAATAAAATAGGAAAAGGGAAGTACCTTTTTTTTCTTTCTTTTTTTCAGATGAAGCATTAAGGATAAGAAACATATACGGTAACAGCTGCTCTTAACTACTCGTTAGTTTGATGAAAGTTTTGAAACAATTTTTATGTTAAGAAGTGGCTGAAAAAGATGAAGGGGTTCTCAGTCTTATTTCAAGAAAGTTGTTCCATCATTGGCTATAACAAGAAATACACATCAAGAAGGAAATACATACATACATACATACATACATATATATATATATATATATATATAATAAATTGGTAATACTTTTCTTTTTCTTGGATCAAATGCGGACCAGAGGGACAGAGAAAATGGTGTCTTGCTCGATAACCTCTTACTTCCCTCTCTCTTTTATCACTTTTTTGAGTTAAATCGACCGCCATTATAGCGACTAGGAATCTCTTTCCACTTTTTTTTTTTCCCTTTTTTCATGAAGAAAACTTCCATGTTTGGTGTAAATATTAAATTTTGAAAATTATATTGCAAAATTATAATAAATAGTTGTGAAAAAAGTATTTTATATTAACTAAATAATCAATGTTATATTGTATTTTAGAAAAAAAAATTAACTGAAAATTAGGAAATAAAATTAAGAATAGAAAACAGGGGAAGAAAATTAGAGATAAATTTGTTTTTTTTTTTTTTTTTCTCTCTCATTTCCTTGACGGAAATTAATTTGTACAATTTTTCATAAACTTAACCCCTTTTAATAATGCGATCTTTCTTGTCCATTTTTAATAATAAAAACAAAATTATGTAAAGAATAAAAAAGAGAAGGAATTATTTTCTTTAGGAATACTTTTTTTTTAATTAAAAAAAGGTGGGACCCACTGAAGAATCTAGCCCATTGAACTGCAGTTCAATCGGTCCCACATCTAAGGGCTAGGGTTGGGGGGTGGGTGGGTGAGTAAAGGGCGGAGGTGGTGGTTGTCGCCGGCGGCGACGAGGGTAGAGAAGGAGTATTTCCGGTTATGATGTTTATTTTGTACAGAGTACGATGTGTAAGTGACCCCACTAGATCTACCCACTTCCCCCCCCCCCTATTTCTACTGGGTAGTCCGTGACTTTTCCACCTCTCTCTTTTATTTTTTTTTTAAAAATCGATAATATTATTATTTGTTTATAAACACAATAATTTTATAATAAAAAATACGTTATAATTTAAAATTTTATATCATTCATCTAACAATATATTGAACATAATTATTATAAATAACAGTTTTAAAATTTTTACTTTAATAACACATTTGAAATTAATAAAATTAATTTAAAGTGATCAAAATAAATAATATTATTACACCGTTTATAACTATTTAATCCCTACCATATTCACAATAAATGGTAGGAGATTGTTTTATAACACTTTCTTTTTTTTTTTTTTTTAAATATTATTTTATATTCAAACACAACAACAATTATATTTTATAAATTTAAAGTCTTTAAATGATGTAAGAACATTGTAAGTACTTTTAAAACCTTAAACTAAACATGAAGAATTTTAATATAAGAAATGAATTTTTATTGAATTATTTTAGTATTTTATTTTGCTTTTTAAATAAAATTTTATATATGTATATTGTATTAAGTACGAGTACAACTAATAATAACAAAAAAAAAAAAAAAAACTCTGTTTTCAGGTTGAAAAAATGATCACTTTGGACTTATGCCTAAAGTTAACCACACCATGTCGTCATTCTTTACTGTAAATTAAAAAAAAAATATATTATATATTATTATAACGCATTTTAAACACGATATACACAATTGAGTGAATTTTTTTCTTCACAAAATCGGATTTGAGGAAAAAAAAGGAGAGAGAAAATAGTTTCATGGAAAACCAGTGATTATCATGCACACGCGTCAATGATATCCTTTTACTTCCCAGCATTTCCTCCACTTTATAGAGTTTAGGCCATAGCCAGAGCCAGAGCCAGAGCCAGAGCCATCATCGTCCTCCCCATTCCTCAATTCTTGTTCTTGATTGATTTTCTTTCTCCATATTCTCCATCTTCCTTCTTCCTTTCCCCTGTATCTTTCATAGCTTCGGTGGTTATTTCATTCAGGGACTAATAATAGAAACAAAAAAAGGGTAGAAATTAATTATATGTATGTATGCATGTATGTATGTAAAGTCTAGTGGGGGAGAGGTAAAGAAAAGAGATTGGGGGCAGAGCAACCCCCACTAGCCTAAAAGTGGAAGGGAGTGGGAGTGGGATGTTACAAGAATTGAATGATTTTTAACAAAGTCCCTTTCTTTTGATTTCTTGCTTTGGGTTTTGGGTTTTTCTTTATTTATTTAATTTGTTTTCAATGATATATATATGTATGTATGTATTTTTTCTTTTCAGGTAGTTTTGATTTTATGAGTGTTGTCTGTATCTAAGAGGGTTCTGAATCTGTATAAAGAAATAAAAGGAAAAAGAATCCATTTTTGCTGAACTAATAATAGTAGAGGAGGATACAAACAAAAGGAGTGAGAAAAAGCAAACAAAAGAAGAGAGAGAAAGAGATGAGAAGAACTCAAAAAGGGGTTTGTGTAAAAAAATTTTGTTTGCATGTATTAATGTCTGGTGATGATGATGACTAGTGAGAGAGAGTAAGCTTTGCATGTCTGGTGTTTTGGGAGATGAGTGATTTTTGCTGAGTATTTCTGGAACTCTGTTTTTTTCTTTTCTTTTTCTTTACTGAAAAAATAGAGTGCAATAGCGTGGAAATCGGGGAAAAAGTGAGAGTCTTTTCTCTTTCTCTGCATTCTCTTTTTTCCTTTCTGTTTTCTTTAATCTTGTGCGTGTGTGTGAAAAGAAGATGGAAGCTACTGAGGTGATGATAGAAGAGTAGTAGTAGTAGAACAAGGCGGTACATTCATGGCTTCTTGCTTCTCTTTTTTATGAAAAAAGATTTGATTTTTATGTTGAATTTGTACTGGGTTTTGTATGAAATCAACAGTTCTTGGATTCTTTGATTGTGGGATGGTGTCTGTTTTTTTTTTTTTTTTGGCAAGCAATTCGACTTTGAAGTTTGAAATGAATTCTGATTAACAGTTCTACCTTCACATTACAAGGTGCTTTTTTCTCTCTGAATTCTTCTTCCTTTTTTTTCTTTTTTTTTTTTGAGTTTTGGTGTCTGAGAACTTTTTTTTTTTTTTTTTGTCAATCCAGAGGATATATATAATCTTGGTGGGTGGGAACGAAGATCTAGGCCGATCAAAGGAAGAAAACAGAGAAGCTCCTCCTCCAATGGCAGATGATTACAGGAAGAAGTCTGGTTCATCTTTGTTCAGTTCTCCTAAGCTTTTCACCACCCAAAAGTCATTCACTGATCCTGATTCCTTGATGAGTCCAACTTCAATTCTTGATAGTAAGTCGTCTTTTTCTGCTTTGAGGAATCCTTTCTGGTCAGATTATTCAACCACTACTACTCCTAAAACTCCCAGACCAGACCAGAAAGTTCACAAACCAGTAGGCCTCGGCCTTGTCGTCGTTGATGATGATTCTCTAACTCTCAACAAAGAATCCGATTCCGATCCCAATTCCAAATCCAAATCCGACCCATGTCCGGTTGTTTTGTTTGGATCCCAATTGAAAATTCAAATCCCTCTTCTTCTTCATCATCATCACCATCCCTCTGTTACTTCTCCACTGGATTCACCAATCTCTCCAGCTGATTTCGGTATCAAGAAATCCCCTGTTCATTCTTTAATTTCCCCTGTCTTTTCACCTTGTTCTTCTTCATCAGCCAAGAAATCCCCTTTCGGATCTTCAAATTCCGCTCGGGATTTCAGCAGCCTTTCTATAAGTGAAATGGAATTATCAGAAGAGTACACTCGGGTGATTTCTCGCGGCCCAAATCCAAAAACAACCCACATATTCGACGACTGTGTTGTCGTCGAAAGCTCCTCCTCCTCCTATGGCGGTTGTTGTAATAATCTTGAAACCTCTAGCAAAGGAAATAATAACAATAGCAATGACTTGCCCATCAGTCGTTCAATGAGCTATCCCTCTGAGAATTTCCTTAGTTTCTGCTACAAATGCAAGAACAATCTGGGACAAGGAAAAGACATATACATGTACAGGTAAGAAAAAAAAATAAAAAACAATTTTCCATTGCCGTTTCTCTTTCTCTATTAATCTTTAATCAAGAACTTCAAAAGGGTTCAATCTGCAATCAGTCCCTTTCAGGGTTTTTTTTTTTTTTCTTTTTACATTCAAAATTCTTGATTTCTTTTATAAAATTGTTTGTTTGCAGAGGTGAGAAAGCATTTTGCAGCATTGAGTGTCGAGATGAAGAAATTCTGCTGGAAGAAACAATGGGAATAACGGAAGAATCTACTGATTTTTGAAAAAAAAAAAAAAACAGAAAAGAAAAGAAAACCCTTTTCATCATCTGGCTTCTTCTCCAGGACAGATTTTTCTGGGATCCATTTGTCTAATAATAATATAAATAATCTTCAAATCTTTAACTTGAAGAAGAACAGCCAGTTTTTTTTTTTTAAGGTATTTTTAATCACATCTAAGACAAGATTTTTAAGGCAACAAAAGAGGATGATAAGATTATTAGTACTAGTACTTGTACATATATATGCTAGGTAACTGAATCTGTTGTTCTTGATGCTTTTTTTTCTAGGGTTTTTAGTTTTTTTTTACAGTTTTGGTTTGATAATTGGATATGCTTGAAAATGCTAATGATGATATATATATTATATATATGTTTAGATCAAGACTTCCATTTTATTTGTTTGTTTTTATGATTATGATTATTATTATGTGCAAATTTTTGTGTTATAATTACTACAGTGCAAAAAGAGAAAAAATAAAGAAAACTAATGACCTAAAATGAGAAGATTCCTTTCTCTTTTGGCCATTTTTGGCCATTGTATATAGGTTTTGTAGTATTCCTAAAAAAATACATGGGGAGTTGGAATTGCCATTATTTTTTCCTATCACTCACTCATTGAGTGTAGGACTTCTAAACAGAATAATTCTGTGCAAACAAAGCCGCAGAGAATCCGTACCAATTATTTATTTACCTACTCCATTCTTGGGATTACCATTAAATTAACTTCTTAGGGTTTTCTTGAGTATGAATTTTGAATAGTGAAAAAGAAAAAGAAGAAAAGAAAATGCTCAAATTAAGAGTACTTGAATAAAAGATTGGATTTTTATAAAACATCATCCACCAAGGAGTTTTTTGGCTGTATTCCAAAAATAGGCTAAAGTTAAACAAGTTTCAAGAGCACAAACTTTTTTTTCATGTTTCTCTATAAAAAGAGAATACCCATAGTTGCTGCATATTCAATCTTATATCTGAAATATGTAAGTATTATAAAATAAATGAAATGTATTCCAATATTTATTATTTATAAGAATGATTATTAGATACTTGATTATAAATTTCTTCTAATTATATATTTGTAATTTGAATTTTTTTTTTTAATGTGGAAAAATGGTTGCTTGATAAGGAGACAAGTATGGATGGAGGGGACCTTATAATAATATGGCTTGGAAGAAATTCTTGAGATGCTTTTGGTTTTGGACCATTGCCTTCCTTTCAGGACTCTTTTATCCTTTGTGCTGTCCAAAATTCTCAAATTTTGTACCTTTTTTTTTCACTTATTTCTCTTACATTTGATGAAATATATGTTTTCATATTCTATTAGGGAAATTTTTTCAACTTGAATTGGTATCGATTAATTATATTTCATTAAATTACTTTAAGGTGAAATATATATCATATATTTATATTACATCATAAGAACTATATAATAAAAAAAAATAAAGACAAAATCAATCACAATATCAACTATTCCTATATTGTTGGGATTTGAACTGCGATTTATTCAACACCCCTTACAACTCTTTTGCTCAAACCAATGCCAACATCTTTACCAAAGATCTCAAATTTGAAGTGTTATATATATATATATATTATTACATTAATATTATGGTAATAAAAAACCTTATTTTTTCGATCAGAATGATAATAAGTGTACAATAAATAATGAAAAAAAGCTAAGATTGTTTGACAATCAAATTAGTATTATTCAATAAATATCGTGTAAAAAATTGTATATGTAAGGTCTTTTTTTTTTTGGCAAGTATGAAATATATTTTGCGGTTATTGGTCCAAGATGGTACTTTTTATAAATTAAAAGAAACAACAGAGAGTGGGACGAATTCCGTTAATAGCCGTTTAATAATGGCGACGTTAACTTCTCCGTTCTCGATCTTACGTTCTGAAAATCCAATTTTGTCCTTGATCTCCCTCTTTCCTACTCCCTCTCATTCAGGTATCCGCCGTAGACGGTCCTCTTTCTCCGCCGTCTTCCGTCGCAGACCACCACTGCAATCCGATATGTCCATCGCTGTCTCCGTACCGACTTCGTCCTCCCTTCGACCTGACTCCGATTCTCAGCTTCTTCTGGATTCTCGAAATCGTACGTGTTGTCTTTCTTTTTTCTTGTTGATTATTATAGGCATAACCGAGATATTTGGGTTAAGATGAATTAGCTTTTCTGTATTAATTTTTGTGAAATTTTTGTCTTGTAATTTTTTTTATTCTGCATTTAATCGATTTTCTGGTCTGGTTTTTCATGAATTTGTTGTAAAATAATGTTCTGCTGAAGCGCAATATGCTTGCTCCTAGATGCAATCGGAAGAATGGAAGGAAAAGAAAAGAAAAGAAAAGATTTTGATAGTTATTCTATGAGTTTTAATTTGGGAAGGGGTTTTCTTGTGCATCATGGGCATGAGAGTTATGCATTAGAGTAGTGGTGTGATAATGAGGGATGAAAAAGGGTTGAAGTGGTTTTATAAATAAACTAAAGTAAGTGAAAATGAACTTTGTCAAGTAGAGTAGCTGACGGGAAATGATTTGGGAAGAGTGATGTGAGTAAATTTATGGCTTAGCAGCAGTGTACACAGAAAAGCTTTTATATTGTGTGATTGGAGGTTTTCAGGCGGTCTTCTGTTCTCTTGGGGTGAGGGGAATCATGGAGTGGCCAATGTTTTGTGGCTATATGTATTTGGTGTATGGTAAAAACTTTTTAATTTGGTTAAAATTTAGTTCTCTCATATTACTATCTCTAATCAAGGTGCGGGGAAAGGAGATTTGCTAACAACCAACTTGGAGGAAGACACGAGTTCATCTAGCAAAACTACTATTCGCAAGAACAGATATTCTGTCAGCTCCCTCAAGTTGTTTGGAGTGGACTTGACACCAGATAATATAGCTGTTGCAATGGTATACTTTGTTCAAGGAGTTTTAGGAATTTCCAGGCTTGCTGTCAGTTTCTACTTCAAAGATGAGCTTCACTTAGATCCTGCAGAGGTATGCCATTTTAACAAAATGTTTAATGGTTGTATTTGGATCATCCATACTTTTAATTGTCATTTTAGTTATGGTGTCAAGTGTGTGCGCATGCTTCTTTGTATTGCTGAGGATCTAAATACTTTCTTTTTCTACAATAAAACTTTAAATAATGGGCTAGTGGTTATTTTGGTCAATATTTTGGCTTGGACCACTTTCTTTGTGATGTGAATTGAAATGTTCCTTTTTATGATTAAGGACTGACTTATTCTATGATTGACTAGACAGCTGTTATATCTGGTTTCTCATCAATACCATGGCTCATTAAACCACTTTATGGATTCATGAGGTGCAGTTAAGCTTGTAAAGAATACTTTTCTGACTTATTTTTCTTGTAACAAAGTTTCTGTCTCAACGAGAGTTTTCCATTTGCATTGCAGTGACTCTCTTCCACTTTTTGGGTACCGGAGACGGTCTTACTTGGTATTATCTGGGCTCCTTGGAGCACTTTCATGGAGTCTGATGGCCACATTGGCTGATAGCAAGTATAGTGCTGCTTTCTACATTCTTATTGGATCTCTTTCTGTTGCTTTTTCAGATGTTGTAAGTGAATTGTATTACTTGCCAATTATATTCAAGCAGAAGGCTTTTGGTGTCCTAAATTGTGTTTTATTGTTGATACCACATGCTTTATATTTGTTCTTACCCACTACATATTTTAGCTAAAAGTTACTGGGTCTTCTGAAGTAGACATTTGGTGCATGTACCCCTGCTGTAGATTTCTCAAATTTTGAATGTATGCTATGAGAAGGTAGAATGGTTATGTGGGCAAGATAAGAAACTAACCAATATTTGAATAGAAATTTTTTAAAAGAGAAATAATGAAACCAAATATTAGAACTGAAATGAACAGTCAACTTATATTTCTCAAGCATGATTCTTGAATCCTATGTGTTATTCATATGCGTTATCGAAAGATTTGAAAATAATGGGCTTCTAAGGGTATGGAGACTTCTTTTTATGGGGGAGTGATGAAGCATATTTTCTTGTGCAATCATTGAAATGTTGATTCTGATGATCTTCAAGATTTGTGGGCTATAAGAATGGTGATAGAATCAAAGACTTTGATGATTAATTTTTACCTTCTTTCCTGGGTTTTGGTGGCATATTGATCACAGTTATGAGTATTTGGGAGTATACTGGTGAACTAAATAAAATATGAACAAACATAATAAGGTCACTTATCTTAGATTGTAACATGATCATGCCCCAATAGGTTGATGCTGCGTTCATGAGGTATAGAAAGTACCAAATGTTAGGAAGTACAAACGTAGGTCGAGTGGATTGTTGAAAATTTAGAGTATTGCATTAGGTTCCACACCTCTGATATCATAAATCACAAGTGAAGAGGAATTTTGTTTGTTCTGCTTTTGGCTGTGTATGAATTACATTGGCCATGTGATTATATTTGCCCTGTAATAGTTATCCATTATATGGCACATGGAATGTTTGTCTAGTACAAGATACTGAAGCTATTATCAGGTTGTAGATTCCATGGTTGTTGAGAGGGCTCGTGGTGAGTCTCAGAGTCTGTCAGGATCTCTTCAGTCACTTTGTTGGGGCTCTTCTGCTTTTGGTGGGATCATTAGCGCGTACTTTAGTGGCTCACTAGTGGAGGCCTATGGGGTGAGGTAGGGTTCCATCAGTGTAAGCATTTTGAAAGTTACACTTTTGATTCTTGCTTGCTCGTGACTATACAATACTTCCAGGTTTGTTTTTGGGCTAACAGCATTGCTTCCTTTGATAACATCTGGAGTTGCTGTACTTGTGAAAGAGCAGCCTATGCATGGTGCAGGAAGGGGCCAGAATCTTTCCCTGCACATTCCTGGCTTTTATGAGATGTCAAGGCATAAAGTAATTCAGTTGTGGGCTACAATAAGGCAACCTAATGTATTCCTCCCCACATTATTTCTTTTCCTCTGGCAGGGAACACCACAGTCGGATTCTGCAATGTTCTTCTTTACGTACGTTAGTGATTAAATGAAATTTGATAAATTTATATTCCATAAATTCTTGAAACCTATTTCCAATTACATTCCTTTTCATGATGCCAGAACAAATAAACTTCATTTCACTCCAGAATTCCTTGGCCGTGTGAAGCTTGTTACATCAGTAGCATCACTTCTTGGCGTGGGAATCTATAATGGTTTTCTGAAAAATGTTCCTTTGAGAAAGATATTTTTGGCAACTACTATCATTGGTGCTGCACTTCGGACAACTCAGGTACATCTGACTAGTTCTCTTAAGTTATGCTATTTAAACTTCCCCCTTTTCTCATCAGTATTTTGAAACAAATTTTTCTCTGCACAGGTCTTCCTCGTAACCGGTTTAAACAAGCAATTTGGGATAAGTGATGAGTGGTTTGCAATGGGGGATTCATTG
Organism: Asclepias syriaca; assembly: GCA_027405835.1. Taxonomy (NCBI): domain Eukaryota; kingdom Viridiplantae; phylum Streptophyta; class Magnoliopsida; order Gentianales; family Apocynaceae; genus Asclepias; species Asclepias syriaca. Next base: position 1,863,115 of record CM049925.1, on the reverse strand, counting down.
ATTATAACAGTTCTTGGTCAGGTAACATGGTTCTTCCCCTGTAATTATTACTGAAGGTGAAGAAATTCCTGTCAAAAAATGATCTGACTTGTTTCTGTAACAGGCTTCATTCATGCCAGTTCTTGTATTAGCAGCCAGACTATGTCCAGAGGATATGGAAGCAACACTCTTTGCAACTCTGATGTCAGTTTGCAATGGAGGAAGTGTCCTTGGAGGCCTAATTGGTGCAGGCTTAACTCAGGTATTTGGTGTCACCAAGGACAAATTTGACAATTTGGCTCTCCTGATAATCCTCTGCAACCTCAGTTCCTTGTTACCATTACCTCTCCTTGGACTTCTTCCTAAAGATGATTCTGATTTCAATTCAAAAGAAACTGATGACATTGAGATGAAATCTAACTAAGATTCTTATTCCTGTGAAAGAGAAAAAAAACAAAAATGTATACACCCTGAATTTCTTCCTGGAGTAGTGTAGCTTTCCTCAAATAGAAATATCAAGATGCCAAAAGGAGAAAGGTGAAGAAAAGTATACACTTATTACATACTGAAAAAGAGTTCTGTAAATTCCTTTGCTAATTTAAAAGAATTTTGTATTGTGGGCATCTTGTCTCTGCGCTAACCAAAGCATACGGTGGGCATCTTGTCTCTGCGCTATAAGCCAAAATATGGGAAGTCCTTTTGTCATAATTTTGGCTTACTTCGTACTTGTACATATTTTGTCTTATTAGTCCTTAATTATTTATATTATTTTAATTAGTTTATTTTTTTAAAAAATAAATTACTCTTTTATTTATTTTTATTTTAAAAAATTTAATCTTTCAATAAAAAATAAGTAATATTTAGTCATATTAGTATATTTATTAAATTTAAAGATTTTTTTAAATTTTATTTTCTTTGATATAATTATAAAACCCACAGTTTCATTTAGGACACGACCTGTCACGTTGCAACCTGATTGGTGAGCACGTGGTGGGTCGCACCAATTTTCACAATGTGTAGTCACATCTGAACACTCCCGTCAAATATATCACAAATATCTATATATTCTTCCTATATTTATATATATAGTCTTTAAATTCATTATTTATTACAATAGACCGTCCAATCCATTGTCCAAACACCTAACTCGAACTTATATATATATATATATATATATTTGGGTCAAGAAAAGAACAAAGAAAGAAAGAAGAAAAAAAGGTCACCAATGAATTCATTGTAGTTTCAGTTTGCCCTACAAATCTTTCCATAATTTCCTATTGGCTTTTATCGTTTTTGTGTTTGCTTTGGTATCAAACCTTTGCCTCAACTCAAACAGTTCCTACACTTTCAGCATATATATATATGTGTATATATATATATATATAATTTTATAAATATACACATAATCACTTTAAACTGGAGACATTGTTTAAAAGAAGTTATTAGAATTTAATGTTATGTTTTGAAGTTTTTTTCTCCACTTTTTAGAAGTGATGGAATAGGGTTAGAAAAATAATTTGATTTACTGTTCTATTGGAATTCATAATTATAAGGTTTTCTCTATGATTGTATTACTTTATATCAATTCAACTCCCATGTTGCCTCTCATTAATTCTTCCTTGTCCATGATAGTTTCTTAAAGATAAGAATTGCCCATATATAATATATATATATAATATATATATATAATATATATGTATGTATGTATGTATGTATATGTGTATGGATTGTCTTTGCACTTATCATGAACCAAAGAACACTTTAAAGAAAACCCTTATTAATAATGTAAGACCATATAATTAAAATGTAAACACTGCCCAATAAATTATGTCTTTTTTTCATTTTTTCTTTGAACTTATTATTATTATTAATTTTGTACCATTTCTTGCTTTGTTGTAATAACTTTAATTTGTTTCCCACAAACACTTTTTCACATGAAATAGTTTATTGTCGAGGCAATTAATGTTGTTAGATTAGTCATTGTGGACACTTCCAACTTGTCCCGACACACTAAAACCAACATCATGTGCGGAAGTTGGAAGTTGGGAGAGTCGTTAGACCCTCTCAAATATATATATATATATATATATGATTGAATAAATTAATTTATATCAACGATAAATATCAAACCATATATATATATACCACAAAATATTAATAACCACACCAAGATATATATATATATATATGTGTGTGTGTGTGTGTGTGTATTATGGATTTCTAGGTAGGTTTAATTTGCATATGTTAATTTGAAGAAGAAGAAGATAAGATTCATGTGCTTTTGTGTAATGGTTTGTTGATATCTATCTAAATTATGATAATTAATGAGAAATAATGGATAGAGTTATATATATATATATATATATAGAGACACACACAGAAACACATGATTGTTCTTGTATTTCTTACATGAATTAATGAAGTGATCATAATTTCTTATCCTGAAATATAGAACCCTAGCTAATTGTCAGATTAAGTATGGGAATGTCCTATTCAAGAACCCTATAGATATATATATATAGTCATTTATTTCAACAACAAGGAGAGATGGATGATGTGGTGGCAAATTGCATTTAAAAGATTCTAGTAGTGGAATTAGATAATGTGGATTATTTTAGGTCATTAGTTAATTAGAGGTGAGAAGAATATTCAAGTAAGTTAGCTAGATGGATACACACACACACAAACATATATATATATATATATATATATATAGAGAGAGAGAGAGAGAGAGAGAATTTTGCATGTGGGAAGCCCATGTGGATGACATTAAAGAAACAGAAGCATCTATTAATTAGAAGTTTGAATATATATATATTCTTTATACACACTTGATAATGATTAAGAATTATGTAATAATAACAAACTTCCCCTCCCCTCGTGAGAAATCATTGAACCTCTGATCAAGGTCTGAACAATGGATCCAGTGCTAAAATCCATAACACAGCATACTGATTACTGCTCAAGAATATTTTAATTTTAAACTAATGGCAAATTTGGTCACCATCATTATTCTACATAACCCTCCAAATTTTATATACACAAAAATATATATGTATAACAGCCATTCTCCACCCTAATAGCTTGTCCCATATTTTTAAATATAGGTAAAGATATGTTATATAATATAATTGCATTTCTAAATACTTATGACATTCCCTTTCAGTATTCGGTAACTCGACTGGATCAAATAATTAAGTCAATTTTCAAGAAACAAGATAAACTTATGAAAAGTTTTGCTCCGATACAAAAAAGAAATAAATAATATATAAATGTTATGTATAATTTGTCTATGTTTACAGTAGAAGTAATCACTATTTATATTACATAAATGATTTAAAATTGAAAATCTAATTACATTAATTAAACTTGCAATCAAGCATAATCTTTGACTGAATATATAAATATATTACATATCTTAACGCATTTAACTCTATTATAAATCAAATAAATTTAGGGTTGATCTTAAGAAATTGAATTAATCCAAAAAAAAGAAGAAGCAAACAAACTATTGCTAGAGAAGGAGAAATGCAAACAGGAGCAAATATGGTTCTTTGAATCCATTCCGTCGGCACGAGCCAATATATATACCACACGACACGGTTCTTAATTTGAAGTCAAATGATTGATGTTGAACTCGAAACATTATAACAATTACAAGACAGACACATGGTTAAAACTGACTTTCTTGTGTCATTATTCATATATATATATAGGGATGATGAAGAAAGTTTCCAAACCCTAGCATATAATGTTGCTGTTGTTACCTTTGGAACAGACCATAGAGAGTGGTCAAGAGGACATTTCCAATTTAGCTATATATGAATGCATTTTTCATTTTTGTCCTTCTCTCTCAATTTGGAAACATAATTGTCCACCTATTGGAACAAATTAAATTCAGATTTTCCAATATAATGAAATTGATCTTGGCATTAATTTGGTTAGTGTGTGTGTGTGTGATGATAACATGAAGAAAAGTTTGGAGGATGGAACTGCTGTTGGTCTCTTACTAGACAAGAACTCATCACATGTTGTAAAGTTAGAATATGACTATGCCTTTCTTTTGTGGTCTTTATAAATCTTTAAATATATATATATATATGGAACAACCCCACATGCAACTCCCATATTATATATATATATATATATAATATATATATTTCTATGGACCATGAAAAGTCTCGAAAATTTAGAATTCTTGGCAACCCTTTCCGATATTTACGTTGGTTTTATCTTGTACTTGAAATTAAATAGAAATATGAATAATAAGGGGTTGATATGATTTAATCTATAATACATGTCTTCTTGAAAGTTGCAACTTGAGTGCCACTTTAAGTGCATATCAAGAAATTAATCATATATATATATATTTGGTGCTATTTAATTAAGGAGTACTGTTCTTCATAAATGGATGCATTATATATATATATATATATATATATATATATATATATATAATGAAAGGGAAGGAAATTTATATGTATTTGTGGCTACACAAATTTGTCTACTATTTTTACAAATTTAGATCAAAGCATGATGGTATATATATATATTATATGTATATATAACATTATATCTAGTTTTCTCTTTTCCTACTCATACATAGGCACACAATCTCGTTCTTTTCTTCTCCATATATAGTAAGAAATATTCTCTCTATATATAATATATACGTATAATGATAAAATTCAACGAAACACTTTTATCTAATCAAAAATAAAATAAAAATTCAATAAATAAAAGAAGATAGAATTGTGCATATATTCAAACAAAAATAATAAGAGTGCCAATTTTTATATATATATATATATATATATAGTGGAACTCATAATTTAGAATAATTTTAATAGTTATTATTAATTATTGAATATAAACAACTAGGATTAAAAAAAAATTATCCCAAAAGATCGAAGAAATCAGACATAATAATGTGGAATCAATATTACGTCTTCTCAATAAATGACGCTTTTTGATGATTAACAATGTAATTATGCATTTTTAATAATGTCTTAATCCATAAGGCAGCATAAATATTTTATATTATTATATTATTAAGTTAAACTATTTTAGTTGTATTTTTTAGATTTTAAAATTCAACTTTTGCACATAAAAAATATTTTGCACTTCTAGTGCCATCGAGATTTTAAAATATTTCATTATACTTCTGTTAAGTCAAACTGTTAAGTCTTTAATTTTACCATTAGTCAATTTTTTTCACTATTTAATATTGTTCAATCAGACATATTTTTGTCTAATTTATCTAAAAAAATGTAAATTTTTTTCCTTAATCTTTTTTCTCTCATTCTTTGTCTTTTCTTTGTCTTCCTTATTTCTCTCTCCAATAATTTAATTTTTTTTTCTCTCTTTTTTTTTCTTCCTCCTTTCTCTCTCTTCATTTCTGAATTCAATTTGTTAAATTTAATTTTTTATCACCACTTATAAAAATATATATTTTATATAATATACTAGGTTTCGAATTTAATATCTAATAATATAAATAATAAAATATAAACATAGTAATAATGTTGGTCCAAAAATCCATCGTTTATTGCTCGATAAGTAATCCATAATTTATATATATTATGTATGTATATGTCTATAAATAAATTTTGTTTTAAACAAATAATTAATTAATATGCACAAATTTACTATTATTATTTTTTCATTGCAGATTAGTCAAAAGAGAGAGCAACCAATAATTGCCCCGTTTCGAGAACAATCAATCAATTAAAAATAAAACTTTTGATCAAAAGAGGGAAAATAAATATAAATATATATAAAAGAAAGAACCACCCCACGAAAGCAACATTCCATCCCTTAAGAAAAGTTGCCATTTAACCAACCACAAAACTGCAATGTAGAAAATCTACTAGTATCATATACTTTAATTATTGAAGCTGACAATTCTTTTATTTATTTGTTTATTTTACTTTTATTTATTTGTTGATGCAAAGATTTTGATCAACATTACACTAAGATTCTAAAACACTATTACAATTCTATATTTAGAAATTATTATTTTGCCTAAATTTGAGGAAACAACAATAAAAAATAATAAAATTCTTACTACATAAATATTTATTATCAACTCTAATATATGTAGCATATAATGTAAAATCCGGAAATTATATATATAAAGTCAAAATGGTTGAAAATAATGTATTAAATATGTGAAAGATTGAATCCAACAACAAAAAAAGACAAAGACAAGTAATAGATAGGAATTGAAGGTGGTGCAGTTGGAAACAATGGCGTTTAGGTTAGGTTAATTATGATCTGTAAAAGGAGGAGAGAGTCAAGCAGTCAATACATGCATGCATCATGCATGGATTTAATATTGAAAGTTATGAATCAATTTAAATGTCAATTTTTCTTTTATAAAAAAACAGCGATTATTCAGCAAATTTAACCGAAAGAAACCGTCAATGAGCAAGCAAATTAAACTACACCCATAATATATATAAAAGGTTCAAATAAAGACAAAATTCGAAATAGAGAAGTCAAAAAATTAATTAATTTCCACCCTTATCATCACATACAATTAAGATCATCTTTAATTCACTGCGACTATGCGTCTAATATTTATTATTAGTTAAATTTTTTTTAAAAAATTAACAATTTAACACTAATTTGTATTATTGTAATCTCTTAATCATAGTAACTAAATAAATGTACTCTCAATTCAATTAGGCATAAAATTTATTATACATTTAAAATTGACAAATTTTTTTTTATCAATAATAAAAATCTGAGTCACAATTTTATTTTAAAAAAAAAAGAAAGAAAAGGCAACACTATAGCGGGACCCTTCCCCGACCACATTTGTCTCATTTTCCACTGCCCCATGACCCTTAGAACATGGAGGAAATTATGGCAACTTTGCCTACTCTCTCTCTCTCTCTCTCTCTCTCCCACCTTTCCTTCCCTTTTATACTCCAATTCCATGTATATATATATATATGTTGCTAATTCTTTCTATCTAGAGAGATGAATAACAACATCAAGAAGTTTTAAACAGAGTGATTATACAAATATACGTATACACATACATACATATAGATATATATATATAGAAAAAATGGACATTGAATTAGCAAAGTGCGAGTGCTGTGGATTGAAGGAAGATTGTACACAAGAATACATTAGCGAAGTGAAGTCAAATTTTGATGGGAAATGGCTTTGCGGGTTGTGTTCGGAAGCTGTTAGAGATGAAGTAAACAGAGGTGGAAATAATATGAAGATGAAGAAGAAGTTGCAATTTGTTGGTAATATGGAAGAAGCTATGAAAGCTCACATGGCGTTTTGTAGGAAATATAATAAATCAAATCCTGCAATTAGGGTTGCTGATGGTATGAGACAGATGCTTAGAAGAAGATCAGGAGATTTAACAACAACTTCATCATCTTCTTCTTCTTCTAATAATAATAATTCTAAGAAGTATTCAAGATCAGTTAGCAGTTCTCAAGTAGGTGGAGATCATGTTATTGATCATCATCACTCTACCTTATCATATTATTAGCTATCTATCTAGATATATACATACATACATACATATATATATTTATTTATATATATGTATATGTATATGTATATGTGGGCTTAATTTGATCGATGATGATGATGATGATGATGAAGTTCTTGTGCAATAAGAAAAAAATTCTTGAAAGGAACTTTTTGCTTTGGCTAAATATATTGATCTTGTTTTTGTACAAAGGATGGATGATTAATTAATGTAATTTCAATGGAGGATATTAATTTTAGTTCTGCTTTTTTTTTTCCCCTTTCTTATTTCTCTTTCGTTTGGTATTTTAACTGTAAAAATTAATTTTTACAACATTTTCATAATTATGTGCATTTAGCACATCAAATTTATTTTTAATACAAGATTTCAGCAAGTCAAAATTTTTGATTTTTTTAAAGAACAAATTTTCAATTTTCATATATATATATATAAAGAGAAAAACAATTCTTTCTCATTTGATTCCATTTGAACTTTGGAGAATCTTAAACACCTGAATATGCATTAAGGAAAAGAATATATACATATATATATATAATATTTATATATGAGAGCGGTCAACCACCTACAAACCTTAAAAGGAGATTTTATCTTTCTAAATACTCCAAAACATCTTTTTCCACCTCACATAGTGGATATTAAAAGTTTTTTTTTAATTATTAAAGTATATATATCGCCATTCATCGTTGATTTTTATAATCATATATTCGAAGCTGTACCAGATTAATTACCCCGCACTTTAATTTTTTATATATATATATATATATATATATATATATATATATATATATATATATATATGACAACTAGTAGATAGGAAAACACTCAACCAATTCTCCCTCACCGGATCAAATACAAGTAATTTTCACACACATACACACACAGATATATATATATATATATATATATTGAGAATTAGTTCACCCAACTTGCTGATTAAATTAAACAATATTATTCTTCTTAAATAAGAGCACCTAATTCACAACTTTTTGATCATCCATACAATGATTTCAGCAATCCAATATTATTGTTACCTTTTTTTTCTCAACATTACTTATAAAAATTACATCAATATATATTGTAATGTACGTAATATTAATTCTTGAATGCCAGCTATACATACATATATATATACTTTTTGGAAGTGACAGCAAACATTATTCAGTCAACAGAGCTGGTTTTTGCTGTGGAATCTCTTCATCATGTCTGTTGATTCATGGTCCCAAATATAAATAAATAAATAAAGTCTTTTTAATATTAAGTCAGAAATTTTTATAATTCATTTATTACCCTCACCAACTAACTTATGAATTCAAAATTTTCATTTTATTTAAATTAAAAAAATAAAATTTTTATCAATTTATTTGCGTCTTAAATTTATAGATATTTATTTATGTAACGCAGTACCTAATCAACAATTCTACTATATGTTAAAAAAATAAAGGATAATAAAATGCCACGTCAAGTACACTTTCTTGAATTCATTGCGACTATTAATTAGTGATACACGTAATGTTTACAACTATTTTATTTTTCTATTATTAGACTTTTATTTTATTTATAAAAATATTAAGAATATATATTTTATTGTAATTAATTGAGCGGGGCGTGTTATGATGATGAGACATGTCCATTACAACGTATAAATGCAACAATAATTCTTTGATTTTTCCTTAGATAAATCCACGTGTTATAAAAATAGCATAGACTGAAATATTTTTTTCAAGATTAATCGATAAAGATATGGATGAAAATTATATTTCAAAAGATGATTTGAGAAGATATAGACAAATTAATGCATGGAGAATTTGTTTCCCTTTACCCTACCTTGAAGGGAACAATCCTTTTAATCTTTATAGACTTTAGTCCAAAAAAGCTTTAATTAGGCACTCTATGGCTAGGCTTTAAATAATGCAGCATTTTTAAAAAAAAAAAGAAAAAATTAAGAATTTGAAGGTGTATTTTGACTAAATTTCCAAATGGTGTCATTGTAGGACAAAAAAAAGGTAATTAAAGGAGTGTAGAATGCACTAGAATCTTGAAAGGGAAAAAAAAATATTATTGATATATAATTGTAATGAAGATTTAGTAATAAACGAAATTAGTTGTATATGTAAAATTTAATTCTTAATCAAAGAAATTCTTATTATAAATCATGTAAAATTTATAATAAATGTTAAATATTTCACCTTTATAACATATACATTAAAAAAAAACTCAAGAAAATGTATAATTTTGATTCTTAAATAGAATTCAGAGTAAATGTTAAACTCAGAATCAGGATCAGGATTGCGGATTTATGATACTCCCAAAATTGCCCAATTTAAGTGATATTGGAAAAGGCATGTAAATATTTAAAAAGAAATAAAAATAAGTGACATTGGGTTATCCAATTTAAAGCCCATAGCCCAATTTGGGCTTAATAAAACTAGCGCCCCAATAACAGAAATGCCTTTAAATATTACTAAAAATAGAAAAAGGAAATGCCTCTAAATAATTGCTGAATATTGATCTCATGACCGTTAAAAAAAGGAGTTCAAAATTCAAAATCCCAAAATTCAAAGAGCAACCAAGAAATCCATAGAGAAGAGAGGAAAAGACAGTGGAAAAGTTCAGACATCAAAGAAACAATGAAATCTGCAGATTCAACACCTGCTTCGTCTGTAAAATCTTCTTCCACGGTCACCGGGTCCAGTACTCCCACCAGTTTGGAATCTGAAACCAGAGATAGTTACTATTTTCCGGGATGTCGCAGAGATGCTAACTGCAACTGTGAAATTTGCATTGCCAGTATCAATGCAACCCTTGATCTTATGCCGCAAAGTATCCACAGAAGTTCGTTCTCTAAGCTTTCTGCCTCAAAGCCTATACTTCCCAGAACCCCAATTTCCTTCAAGTCATTGGATATTTCAACTCCGATATCAAGGGTTCAACCGGTTTCTGCTTCCCAGAAGCTTGCTATTACCGGAGGAAATGAATTTCACATAAGTCAGAAGAGAAGGAAGAAAGAATCTCGAAAAAAAGGGACTTTTATGGTTAGATTGATTTTGGCTCTCAGCCTTTATTGGGCAGCGGAATATGGGTTTTCTTCGTTGCTATCTGGGATTTTGCAGCAGAAATTGACACAAGATATGGTGAGGAATTTGGGGGAAAAGTCACTTCTTGTAAAAGGCTTGAACAAAAAGTTAATCTTCTTGAAGAAAGAATTATCTGGAAAGGTTGATAAAGATTTGACTAATTCCAGCTATGTGGATTCATCCTGGAAAATTGTTCAGGTAAGTCTGTTGAAAACTTTTAGCATTTTACTTCTTGGATGTGAATTCCATTTTCTAATAATGTGCTGAGAAATGAATAACTTGTGTTAGGATGGTTTACTTTTGCATTCGAGAAATGTACTGTATGGATCCATGACTGAAGAAGTGATCATCTGGGGATGGCCTTTGCAGACAGGTGGATTGCTTACCGCAGAGTTTTCTTCACGATCTTTCACTATCTTATCAGGAAGGGTTACTGAGGTAAGTAACCTTAGATTTATCATTCTCCCATGTGCCGAATTGGAGGTATAGTTAGTTCTTGCTTTTTTTCTTATTCTTTTTTTTTTTCATTTTCCTTTCTCATTTCTTGGACAGTGGGAAAATGGAGAAATCAATCATGTGATTCGGAGGACTAATAGTTCATGGGTACAAAAGAAATGGAGTTCTTCAGCTGTGCAGTTAGATCCAAATACATGGATTCTTGAGTACAGACAGAGATCAATAATGGAGAATACAAGACTGGTTTCAGCAGCAATGCAGTTTTTGAAGTTCAGGCTGGTAAGAGAGTTTAAGAAGATGCAGCAAGATTTCTGGTTGCTGTCTGCTTTTGGAAGCCGGTACCCTGAGACAGAATGGAGTTACAACAAAACTCCAACCTAAGACAGAAGGGCACAACTTCTCATCCCTTATGAGAATTTTGTTTGATCATAATCAATATTGTACATGTAATGTTAAATTCCTGCAGTATGATAATTTGATGATTTCATTACTTTTGTACGATGATAAAAATCTTTGAAAGAACAAAAGCAATCTTTACAATGGTGAAATCTAGATCTATCTCTTACAACGATTCTTTTCACTACTTAGGTATGACGATAAGACCCTGTTGATATTCACCAAAAATCTTTACAAGAACAAAAGCCATCTTTATAATGGTGAAATCTAGTTCTATCTCTTACAACAATTTCTCGGTCAAGTACTTTAGATGCCAACTTCATGAAGTTATGGCAGTCCACGCATATCCTGAGGTTCTTGATTATGCGAATGCATGATCCTTTGTCTTCTCTTATGAGTGCATAAGAAAGTGCTAACTTCTCACTGTGCCATAGGACGATTTCCTTCTTCTGGTCTTCATCTAAATCAATCAAGACACAATTGGCATTTGGAACATAACCAACCTGTTTCAATTCACTGACCACATAATCCAGTTTAGCATAAATTTCATCTGTTTGCTTATGATTTCTATCAGCTGTGAAAAACTCGTGTATTTCATTGTGGATCTCAATCTTACTGCATCCTTGTTCCTTTTTTATGCCTTTGTATTGCATATATTTTCTTACCTTCCCTACATTCAACCACTCCAATTTTTTAGCATAAATGTTGGATAAAAACACGTGCGCCCCATCATGATCAGGATCAATCTCCAAGAGCTGATTTGCAGCATACTCACCTAATTCAAGCTCACCGTGAATTTGACAAGAAGACATGAGGGAACCCCATATTACAACATTTGGGGCTAGAGGCATAGTCTCTACAACTTCAAGGGCTTCCCTAAGAAGATTTGCACGGGCATAAAGATCTACCATGCAACCATAGTGCTCATGTCTGGGCGTTATGTTGTAGTCATTCACCATTGACGAAAAGATCCTTTTTCCTTCTTCAACCAAACCAGCATGGCTACAAGCATAAAGTACACCAGCAAATGTAATCCAATTGGGCTGAACATTTTCTTCTTTCATCTGATTCCAAAGCTTCAGTGCACCAGCAGCATCTCCATGAATGCCAAATGCATGTATCATACTGGTCCAAGATATCACATCTTTCTTACTCATTTGGCCAAAAATTTCTACTGCTCCAGCCAAACTTCCACATTTGGCATACATATGAATAAGGGCATTATTTATGGGCAAGGCTTTCTGAAATCCATTCTTATCAGCATAGATGTGAATCTGGTTGGCTTGGTTCAATGCACCAAGATTAGCACAAGCTGAAATTACGCTCAACATTGTTACTTGGTCAGGTTTTAGTCCAAATTCCTGCATTTCAGTAAAAAGCTTAAGTGCTTCTTGTGGTTGATCACTCTCTGAATAACCAGAAATCATTGCACTCCAACACACAATGTCCTTCTCTAACATCTGATCAAAAATTAAACGAGCATCATCAATGCGCCCGACTTTACAGTAGCCAGTTACCATGGCTGTAGAGGTCATTACATGTTTTGGAGACAACTCATCATACAATTTTCGAGCCATGTCAATAGAGCCAGACTTGCATACATATTAATGAGAGCAACGTGGATATAAGAATCAACGACAACATTACTCTCAGATAACATCCCATGAAAATTTTTCCCATACTCCAAGTTCTCAGCTCGGGCACAGGCAGAAAGAATAATTGAATAAATCTTCTCATCTGGCTCCATGTTTGATTGCTTCATTTCTTCCAATAGCATTAAAACATCATTAAAGAGACCGCTTTGGCAGTAGCTGTTGACGTACAAAAACAGCAAAAAATTTATCAATCACTAACCACTACACAATTTTGTAAGGTAATGATTTCATGAAATGCAATTCAAAACATATCGCAATCCTATAGTCTAGCATACAACTGAATAGCATACAACATCCAGTTTCCCTAAAAGAGGATCCCACTTCCTAACAAACTCTCTAGTAAACAAGAGCATCAATTCTAAATATACTCTCAACCTTCAGTATAAAAATTTTCAGACAGCAACTAAAAACTTGTATCAATTCTTTAAAGAATATCAATTGAAACAAAAAATTAAAAAACAATAAAATAATAGCAACATCTAAAGTACAGTTCAATTCTATTCTAATAAATTTGTAGCAATTTCATGTTCTCGAGCAATTTACTCAAGGATAGAAATAGAATGACTTCAATAACAAAGTAAATGAAAATTATGATATAATATAAACATTTTTAATGCTGCATTAAAAATGCTTTATCCGTCTTCTCAAGTATTTTATTACCAATTCCTTCATTTCCAGAAGTAGCATTTTCAAGAAATGTAAGATATGCAGTACTCAAGCAAACCCTCAAAAAACCAGAGTAGCTTCATAAACAAAGATATCTTACCCATCAATCATTATTGTCCAAGAGACGAGATCTCTTAAAGACATTTTATCGAACACTAATCGGGCTTCACGAATTTGTCCACATGAACCATACATGCGAACCAAAGCTGTCTGGATAAAAGGGTCGGAATCGAACCCAAGTTTGGAAGCCAAAGCATGTAAAATTTTCCCTTCTTTCAAAGAAAAAGCTAAGGAAGCGGCCTTCAACAAAGGCGGGAAGCTATACCTATCAATAAGTAAGCCCTTATTCCAAATCAGTTCCAGCAAAACAGGGCTTTTTGAGGATCTTTAGAACGAGAAAGCTCACGAAAGAACTTATTACAGTGTGCTTTGGGATTATCCAAGGTAGAGAAGACGGATAGAGCATAGGAGAGGCCGGAAGGGAAGGGGATAGAAGAAATGAGGAGATGAAAAGAAGGGAATTCGACCGGTTGGATTTTGCGGAAGATTTGTGCATGGATTTGCTTAAGCTGAGGAAGCGAGGTGGCGACAGATATGGCCGTGGATAGGTTGGTCGGACTGTGCCGGACGGGAAGTAGAGGGGAGGAAATTTGGGGGCTTCCGGTGGCCATCCAGCAACCTGGCATTTGCAGTAGAAGACAGTTGCTTTGAGCATTTGTTTCCTGTCTGCTATGGAGGGAAAGAGAATGACGTGTTATAATATTAAAAAAATAAAATAAAATATATATATATATTTTTTATCTATTTATTGTTGACTATAATGATTAACTTTATATATATATATATATATATAAAAATATGCTCAACGTAATTTAAAATTTAATTTTATAATAATTGAAAGAAAAAAAAAGTTAAATGGTTCATTTTATTGAATTTTATGATATAAATTTAAAATTATGAATTTCAATCCAAAATTATATTTAGAAATAAATGTTTATTAATCTCCTCTTTCATAAGAAAACTTTTCAGAAATCAAATTAAAGAAAATTAGATGAACAAGATTAAAAGAGAGTTGGGGAAAGAAAAGAGAGTTGGGGGAAATCCACTTTGCAATTAGAGTGAAGTTTGGAAGCTGCTTTTGAGAAGAATTTTATCCGGCAAAAAGATGGGAGAAGCTCTTATTGAACTAGAGCATGCTCTGCGCTCTAGAGAGGTACCAGAATTAGTGTTCTTCCGATTCTAATCTTGAATTCGATTGAAAAATATGAAAAAGATGTAAAACTTTCAGTTCTTGAAGGGTTTCTACCAAGTTTTTAGAAATGGGCTTCTTGATTTTTCTTTCATGTCGATCTTGTGAGGTCGATCTGGATATTAAAAATGCTGTTTTTCCCATGTTTCAGTCTTTTTTTGTATTATTGCTTCTGGGAAAAAGTAGGTTTTGAAGCAGGACTGTGACTTTCAGGGAAATTTCACAATTCAAGAAGCAAATGTCTTCATGAAATTGAGAGCAAATTGTGTTAGAGACTTCACTCTTGGTCTTTCTGGGGGTTCTATTGTCACTTGGTTAGGTATATTCCTTTGTATCAGATTACCTTTCTACAATTATAAACATCTATACTACTAACTCATAATTAGACCTTTTCTTTACTTTTCCATGAAAATTTTAAACTATGTGGTTCCTCTGAAGTCTGATTTATGTATGTGTTTCGTATAGAAATTTTGATTGGAAAATGAGGATTTATCTATAGTTGAATGCTTGGCCTTTTATTTGTATGGAGTTTGAAGCAGTGAGCATTAGGAATGGCAATCAGCATCTTAAGTGAATTCAACTGCTTAAGTTGTCATTTGCTGCATCTATCACCATTCTTTTACCGGGGCAACTAAGTTATCTGAGGATGTTACTTACATTGCTAGGATTGTTTGGTGCACATTAACTTTAAGATTACGCAGCAATTCTACAGTTGGCATACATGGTTGTCGAAGGATAGGGTAGATGGTTATGGATGTGGTAAGCCCTTGAGTTATTTGTTGGTGAGACCATCATTGTAAACAATGTCATGGAATAGGTTAAGTTTTGCCCTCTGGCTGGTGGTGGAAGTCTGTTTAGTTCTAATTTGTAACCTTCATTTTGATTGTGCTTGACTATGTCTGGCACGATTGATGCTCCCTAGGCACTTAGGGAACTTATGTAGCCTAGTTCCAGATGCACAGAATGGTAAGCTTGACTCATGAAAAATCAAAACTAGATTCCTTTATCACTCACCAGCTTATAGACAATGGCTTCTCCTTATACACATATAATTGTATGTTGTTTTAATCTTACCTTTAGAAATATCGTCTTCTAGCTGTTATTTAGTCTCATTGTAATTGATTGACCTAATTTCTTCTCTTTTTGTTTTGCAGCAAGCAAAAAACTACCAAATGCAGTCCGCCTTTACCTTGCAGGAGGTATCTCTCTCAAACAGACACACATATATGTATGTACCCAATGCACCATGTGCCTGTACACAGTGTACATGTAAACTTACTGGAGTCATTAGTATGATATTCTAGTAATTAAACAAGGTGCATAAGTCCCCGGTACAGGTTAGGTGTGTCTATCCATTATCTGAATTAAAGCCTTTGAATGTTTTTTTTTTTTTTCTTTTTTTTCCATCGGAACAAGGCAGAGATAGTAATAATTTCTGGGACATAACACGTGATTCTTCTCCCTTCAAGAACATGACAGTTTTTTATTGGAATTTTTACAGCAGTTGGTGTCTATTCTGGCATGTGGAGATTCAAGAAAGCAGCAGATAACTCTGCTCAATATATTCTTTCTCTGGAAGGGACTCGGTTGCAGAAGGAATTGGGAGAACTGTATGTTCCTTTAATATATCTTCTACTCCACTCTCTATTACGCAAAAGTGTTATATTACTATCGGATAAATACATCATTGGTGTGGTAATGAAAACGAATGTGGTTTCTTTACACATGCACAAGTTTGTCAAATCACATGTTTTCTTTGGATTCCAAAAGCTCATTCATGTTGATTCAAATTGTGTGTATATTTGTCTTTGTATTTCTTTTGAATGTTTTAATTGATATACTATGCTACTATGTTTTCTCATGGTAGAATGTTGAAAAAATATCAGAATGATCCACTGATAATGCAACATGTCTCCAAATACTTTTACTCTGAGGAGGTTTACAACGATGCATCTGATCAGCCCAGATTAAGGTGGCGCTATCGGAACTTCTTCAACGACTCATACCCTGACACCTCTAATCAGAACAAGACCGCTTTAAAGACGCCTGATCAAAACATGAACAGAAAACCAGCACGGGTGAGTTTACTTAGTCCTTTTACAAATTTAGAAAATGCACTCAATTTGATCTATCTTTTAAGACATATTTTCGCCAATAAGATCCCTTTAACGTGAATAATTGTAGATGAACGGTGTTGTTGATGCAATGGAGAATCCATTTGATTGCATTTTTGGAGTTTCAGATGAAATTCCTCAACCTGATACATTCAAACAGCCAGGTTCAAGATCAAGTGCTGGTCGTGGTAATAAAAGATCTCATCACCATAGGCACAGAAGGCAGCATAACCAGGAGGAAGAAGCTGATCATTATCATCATGCTTGAAAAGCACATATATCAGAGATCACATACTGAAACAGAGTATGGTTAAAGAATTCATTCAACCTTCTTCTTGTTTTAGTTCTTCCATGGTATCAGTTCACTTTTCTTTTCTTTTTCTTTTAACAATAATGATTTATCAGTGAATGAATGTATTATATATCTCCTTCCCTTCAAATTATCTGAAAATCTTACTGAATTTCTAGTTGTTAAAGCAAGTATGGGAATCGCAAACTCCGTGTAAAAGTTAATACTTAGTGTAAATGTTAAATTTATTAAATTTATTGAATCTGAAAAAATCTCAAAATTTTTTTTAAAAAATTGCAAATTATTCAAATTCATTATTATTAATTATACACTTTATATATATATATATATATATATATTAGAAAAGGATAAAATATGCGGGGAATAAATTCGGACTACTAAAGTATTTTTGAAGGTCATACAATCATCCACCGGTCCGATAAAACAGCTTTTACTTAAATTATGATTATTAATAATTTTTGTTTAATTTTCTTACACAACAACAAAAGTAAAATTAAAATTTTAACGTAATTGATAAGTTAAAGAAACCTCAATTTTTTTTTTTTTAAGAAAAAGAAATCTAAATTCTAAATTCTCATCCTTATATATATCCATCCATTCCCGTTGGTGGTTGTTGTGTTCTGATTATTATTTTTTTGGGGGTTAAGATTAAACTTTATTATTATTTATTTATTTATTTAACCTTATATTTTATTTTTCTTTAGTGATTTCTCTCTCTCTCTCTACCTCTCCCCTATTTCCATGTTCTTATCTCAAAGTGGAGGAGAATAAAATTTTTGTATGTGCATGCTTTATTCTTATGCATGCACATACAAATCAAATTCTCGAATGAGCACAATATATTTTTATAATATTCTTCCTCCTCCTCTTCCCCAAATACCAGAAAAGTAATTCTTGATTCATCTTGTCGGAATCTTGAAATAATAATAATAATTACCCATTTCTGATTTCTTTTTCTTTTTTGATTTGTGTGTTTTTGTGGTGATGATTTGCAGGAATGTTGAAAAGGTTGCCCTAAAGATTTCAAGAAGATTCGGATTTTGTATACTATTGTTATTATTATTCTTTACGGAAGTACAAATTTGGATCAGCGGTACCCAAATAATGACCATGAAGATCCATCCCGCAACGGTTTCGGGTAAACGGAGCGTTTCCATGAGAGAAAGATTTGGATCTTCTTCTTTTAATTCGTCCAACAAGAAACTCAGAAAACTTCCTCACGTTTTCAGCAAAGTTCTTGAATTGCCGTTCCGGGCAGATGCTGACGTGGAGATTGAAGATAGTCCGGAAAAGATCAGGTTCATCGCCGACGTTAAAGTTGAGAACGGCGTTAATTACAACGACGTCGTTGGAATGAAAGCCCATACCATAGAGATTCACCCTGGAGTAACCAAGGTGGTCGTCAGGAGTAATAATAATAATAATAATAATAATAGTGACGGCGTTGGATCGTCGACGGAGGTTGTTGAGTTGCTTTTGGACGATTTGAATATGGACACGTGGAGGTTTAGGCTGCCACTTTCCAGTCTGCCGGAATTGGCTACGGCGTCTTTTTTGGACGGTGAATTAATCGTCACCGTGCCTAAAGCCGCCGGCGCCGGGAATAATCAGATAGAAAGCGATGATGGGATTTGGAGATCTACTAGTAACAACAACAATCTAGTTCTTGTTCTTTAATTAACGCGAGAAATTATTAGCGGAAAAATGAAATTAGGGAAGTGGTTTTTTCTTTTCATTTTTGTTTTTTAATTTAGTTTTTTTTTTTTTTTTTTTTTTTGCAAGTGAAACTAGATTTCTTGAAATTAATAATATCAATTTTGTTTCATCATCCATTTCTTTCTCTTCCTTTGTTTGAATGCATAAATTTGTCGATAAAATCTAACTCTTATTATTTTATTTAAATTTAAAAAAATATTTTATCTTAACTAATTCGACCAAATTTAAATTCTTATTAACAAATATCTTTATTTTAAATATCTAAATATTTGTTCATAATTTTGTATAATATTTATAATATTTATATATATATATCATTTTAACCACGATTCAAAATCATAGATTTAGATTTTGTTATGAAACATTAGGTAAAATGTGGAGAGATTTACAAAACTCTAATTGAATGTTGTTCCAATTAAGAGATTTCATTGTCTTCTTTAAGATAACTTCTTAGGGAAGATTGAAATTAAATAAAAATAACTTTGAAATGCTTTTTTTCATTTGGATTATTAAATTTGGATAGTTAGATTCTATCTTTTAATATTATTAGGTAATGCATTAAATTAAAATTAAAATTAAATTAAGATATATTTTATACTTTTTGATTTTTTACAATGGGTATAATCGATCGATTTAATTTTTTCTTTTTTAGAATTTATAATTATTAAAAAAACAATTTTATTTTTAACCAAAAATTTCCTACTTATTAATAATTATTACATAGTTTATTGAGAGAAAGCAAAACGGAGAAGAGAAAAACCTCGAATCAGTTCGGACAGACAAATTTGTTGCTATGTTTTAGGCATCAGAAGCTTCGAGATTCTGAGACCCTGAAGCCAGAGTGTAATCTCCAATTGCACCTACGCATTTCTCTAATTCTTGTTATTGCATTTCTAATCATGCATTGATTGATTAGTTGATTTTTATGAGAAAGGATTGTATTTTGGGGTTTTCTTGTTAAAGTTCTTGCCTTTTCTTTTCCCTTGTTCCCTGTTATTCCGGCTCCTTTTATCAGTATTAAATATTTTGGCCAAATGGGTTCTTTTGCTTGGGATGATTGTTTATTTGTAAGTTTACTTGATATAATTTAAAACCCACCTAAAGATCTTCCCAAGAAGTTCAAGAAGCTGCAAGAATTACAATGGATTAAAGTACTTTGGGGTTAATCTGACTGTTTTGAATACAAATACTTTTTTAGTCTGGTTTGAATTACATGTTTGATTGGTCATCTATCAATATTTAGAAGTAAAGGAAATTTCTTTTAGTAAGAATTAGAATACCCTATTTACATGAAGGCAGTCAAGAAAATTTTTAGTTCTATAATTTTCCTCTAGGATTATTAGTTAATAACAATCTGAAAGTTATGGAGCAAAGTATGAATTTACTGCAGATTGTCCCAAGATGACGAGAAGGTTTCCAGAACCTTTTTGAATCTATGCCTCTTGTGAACTTTCAAGCTGATTTCTATCACTCTTTTACCTAGAAATGTTTCTTCATTTTTTGCTTTTGATGGGGACGGGATTTCATCTGTGTTGCATACTTACCATGCTGCAGAAAAAATGATGTCTGTTTCTACATTTGATTTAGTTTGTAAATCAAATTTCTCGGTGTGTTCTTTAGTTTCGAGTGAAAATGCTGTAACCTCTTGTAAATGACTCTTTGACTGAAATAGAACAGTTGTGATAGGTGTTTAGATTTGGCGCTGAAAAATAATGCTTCTTTCATTTTGTTTCACTCACAGATAATAGTTGCAAATAAGTCTGTATTGATAAATAAATCCATGGAGATTGAAGGTTCGAATGCAAGTAATGGAAGCATCTCTGGAAATCAGAAAAATGGTCTGCACTTATATCCAGTTGAAGCTAATGCCTGGGGTGAAGGTTTGCCATATGCACCAGAAAACTGGCCCAATCCAGGTGATAAATGGAAGTGGAAAACGGGGAGAAGAGTGGCAACATCTGGCCACTTCTTGGATAGGTACCTCTATCCTCCTAAACATGTTAATGATCGTAGAGGAACAAGAAGTGGCTTAGCAAGCAGGCAGTCGGTTGAGCAGTTTGTCCGAAAGACATTCCCTGATGCTGATCTTGATACATTTTTTTCCTCATTTAGTTGGAGGATACCTGGAAAAAATTCATCTGCTGTGAAAGGTTGGTTAAAAAAGACTTTTAGTATTGCCTCGTGGTTATTTGTCATGATGTCATCATAGCATAGTTCTGGCTAATTCTGCACCTCTCTCTTTGTGAACAAGGTCATGGGATTTTCTGTTATCTTGGAAGGATATCTTTTAGATTCTTCACCTGTTTGGGAATCATGTTCCATTAAATTTCATGTATATCTGGTTGAAATTATTCACTTTGCACCCACAGAATTGTTGTTTCATCCAGCATTATGCATGTTAGCTGATCTCCGACATTAAATAGGGCTTTGGATACACAAACCTATATACATGCAAGCATAATAGGGAAAGTTCAGTGATCAAAATGTTTGCCACTTTGTGGCATTTCAAAGTAAATCCCCATTTCAAATAAGGAAAAACATGCTGAGCTACTTAGCAAAAGATTATAAAAAATATGACTTTTAGAAAGAGAG
This sequence comes from Asclepias syriaca, assembly GCA_027405835.1. NCBI lineage: Eukaryota > Viridiplantae > Streptophyta > Magnoliopsida > Gentianales > Apocynaceae > Asclepias > Asclepias syriaca. Next base: position 1,841,386 of record CM049925.1, on the reverse strand, counting down.
TATTCTGAGAATCTTTGACACGAGTTATTGCTGGTGACACTGTAGTCCATTTGTTCCGTGTCGTCCTTGTTTTTTTCATTTTTGTTCTGCCTTTTCAAGAGGGGGAAAAATAATAATAATAAAAAAAAAACTCCTGCTTTGTTGTCCTCTAGGATACTTTGATGTAAATGGTCACATGGTATACTTTTTGGACTTCTTTCACTATTCATCATTGTTCCTAAATCATATATTTGACCCTTCTTTAGATGGAGAAGATGAGGTTCTCCCATTGGAGGAGCCAGAAGAACCTTCTCCTAATTCCCATATTGAAGTTCCAGCTTGTAAGGCAGGTAATAGATCATGCATCAGTTTAGAAGTTGACGATTCTCCTCCAAAATTCATGCCCTGTGACATTTGCTGCAACGAACCTGCTTTTTGCCGTGATTGCTGTTGTGTGCTTTGTTGTAAGACTGTAAGTTCAGCTAATGGTGACTATAGTTACTTCAGATGCAAAGCTCTAGTCGACGGCTACATTTGTGGGCATGTTACCCACATAAACTGTGGCCTTCGAGCTTACCTGGCTGGTACTGTAGGAGGAAGTATTGGGTTGGATGTAGAGTATTATTGTCGGCGCTGTGATTCAAGGTCAGATCTACTTTCACATGTTCAAAAGCTTATAAAGACTTGTGAACTAGGTGGCTCCCGGGATCAGATTAAAGAGATGCTTGAAGTCGCTACGTGTATTCTACGTGACTCAAAAAGAGAGAGTGCAAAACAGCTTTTGCATTATATTTCGAAGGCCATGGAAAAGGTATACCTGATTTGAGTAATCATTTGTTTTTCTTCCCTTTTCATTGCATTATAAATGATGAACAATTTGTTTTGTTTTCATATCAGCTTAAAAGTGGAGCTGAGCTCGAAGATGTCTGGAAAGACAAAGAAGTGTTAACAGAAAAATCAGGTAGCAAAATTACTGTGTATTATTCTTTCATCTCCATGAAATTTTACATGTTTATTTCGATAATCATAGGGCCATTTCTTGGTGAGAATGGTGATGTGGTATCAACAGACGACAAGGAGCCTGGAAAACGCAGAGCTAGCTGTCTTTCAGAATTTGATTTCAAAATTGAATCTTTGTTACTTGAGGGCGACATTGATCAGATTCTGCAGTCACTGAAGAAATCTCAGGAATCTGAATATAAGATTGCAGAGGAAGCCCTTATTACTCAAAAGAACTTGATTCAATTTGTATAGAGAGCTTGATAATGAGAGGTCTGAGTATTCTGCAGGTGTCCCGAATGATGATGGTGTCAGGAGAAGGATAGATCAAATAAAGAAAGAGATACAGAAACTCGAGGAAATGAAAGCAGTAGCAGATGGATTTGGAAGAACTCCTAAACGTATCCTCAAGGAACATTATGATTTAGAAGCTGAAAAAATTTGATCATTCTTTGTTACTGCTACCAAATGTATGTATACATACATAAAAAGCATGTATCACAATTTTGTCCCTTCTCTCTCATACTTTTGCAGTTCTCTGTAATCACACATTTTATCTACTTTGTTTGGAAGCCAACTAAATTCTTTCCCCAACTCATTCAAGACTTGCTATTACAATCTGCAAAGATAACTAAATAAATATATAACTGATTCAAGGTATCACACATCCTCTGATAATTAGCTATATGATACAAAATTAGAAATTAGGTCATAAACAGGTCACAGAGATTACAAGATTATCATCAGAAGGAAAATCCCTTAAGTGGAGCAAATTTTGCAAGAATCTCAGTTTCATTCTCTGCAGATTTCTTCTTTTTGAGCTCCCATTCAATTCTCACGGAATTAGCTGCCTGGACTTCAAGAACAACTTTTGGAAGACAGTCCACTACTTCTTTCTGAGATGAAACTTTTTGGATGATCTTCTGATTGGTGATTTCTACTGCCTGAGCCAACGAAGAACGATATGATTGTAGCTTAGCAATCTGCTCATCAGTTTCTGTCATGGCCAATAACAAAGATCTTTCTTCTTCTTGGAGAACTCCCATTTCCTGCTTTGATTTGATATATTTCTCCTTCATAGAAGCAGCTAAGACAATCTTGGAATCAAGTTCTGCAAAAAATTTGTTTGCTTCATTTGATGTTTCCTTTGCTTCTAGGAAACGCTTCCTTATAAAGGGGATTTCTTGAATGAGCATTATCATGGAACGTTCTTGAGGACTAAGGTTTGGTTCACTTTGAAGCTTTAATGCACATTCAGCAGCAAGTTTACTGTGTTCCTCAGATGAGATCAAACTAGGAAAATCCACAGCAAGTAGAGAAGAAAGTTTCTCTCGTACTGGAATCACTTCGTCTCTTTGAAAGAGGCTAGATCTCTTGAAAGCGGCAAAGATAAAATTTCATCGAGTGCATCAACATAGTTATCAAACTCTTCTGCAGTCACTGCAACTTCGGATTCCTGAGTTACAAATTTGCAGCAAATTGGAGAGGGAAGAATCCCAGCATTTGGAACTCCAGGGCTATTAGCATCATCTTTACCATCCTCAAAAATACTGTCATCTGAAACATTGACTGTCGCGTCACTTGCAATTGGTCCTTCTACCATTGATGATGGCTCTTTCTTGAGCTCAATAACAAACTTATCCGTAGATTCTGCACTTTTGAGCCCTTGTGCTGCTTTTCTTGTTCTTCTATAGATCCCATCAGCTCTTCTCCCTCCATTTCTCCCCTCCTGGGAAGAAGATGCATAGTTCACTGCAAACAAGAATATTATGCACAATTCCAAAAACCAAGAATCTTCTAGGATAAGAAAGAAAATGATGAGAAGATCATGTTTAGGCTAAATGAGTCAATTTACTCTTGTAACTAAGAAATCGGAGTACTACTGGTTTAAGCCAATGCAAATATGGAGTATTCAAGAAATATTCTTTTCACAAAAAGATATATTATCACAGAACAGCATCTTATAACAAACAAGTAAAGGTACATATATATATATATATTGAATTGAATCTGAGATAACCTATTCCTTGAGAAGAAGTTGTTGCTGCAATATCCCAAGTGAATGATGCAAAAAAGTCATCGATATCAGCATCAGGAAATTTTGATCGAATGTAATGCTCAACTGACAACTTGCTTCTAAACAGTATTTTCTTTTTTGGCCTCTCTTGCAGAGACCATGGAGCAACCAAGCACCTGTCCTGATAAACACCCTTTTTTGAAATTCTACTTCCGACCCTCCAACCCCAAATGTCGCCCGGGCTTGGCCAGTCTACAGGAGCATATGGCAAACCTTGGCCCCTCCCAAGAGGCGAAACGAGGATAAGATGATCATCAAGTTTCCTTTTTGCACAAGCATGTCCTTCATTTGGCTCAAAACTACCTGTTTCCATACTAAGCTACCTGCAGGAAATCTTTCTTAATAGTTACCATGTGACATAAGTAGCTTAAAGAAAATGAGAACAAGCAAGCCTAGTTTCCGTATTCCAAACTAAACAAAAACACAAATCTATGCAGTATTATAATATCAATGCTTCTTTTCTTTCAAAGATCAAATGAGAAGTGCTTTAACCAGGGTATTCTTGCATCTTCTATGTGGAATATTTTGCTACCCTAATGCTGAAATTAGGTAAAAATGTGCAGAAATAACTTGAAGATTCCCAAACCTAGATGGAAAATTTCCTTTAGAATCTAATTAGCAAAGAATACAGAGGCCATTTATCTATCCCAATCAACAGAGTAACTCGAAAAATTGGACATCTTAAAAGTTCAAGAAAAACCCAGTTCGTTAAAGATCTTATCAATCATGCAACAACCTTAATCTAGTTTATACAAACAAAGAACTCATTCCAATCTTCTGTTCGACCAGAATGGTAGAAAAGGAACAGCTTTTGAGATCGGATCACCTTTGTTCAATTAGGTAAGAAGACCAAAAATCTTATCTTTTAGTACAAAAAAAAAACCCTTGCCTCCGACCCCAATTCAAGAAAACAAGATGCCAGAAACCCAAGAAAAAAGAATAATTTTCTTCACATAAAACCTAAATTGTAGACAGAAAATAGAGAGAAATCTAGCAAAACCCCATTGTTAAGGGCGTCAAGTTAATATTACCAGATAGAGCAATAAGGAGGGAAAAAAAACTGAGCTTTCTCACATATGATTTGGTAATATAGTTCAGCATGCCCTCTTCTTCTTCTTTGAGTTGCAGTTTACTACGGGAAAAGATGATGAGATCATTCTTGTTTTCATTTTGGGTTTTCTGTGTATCTCAAAGAAATAGAAAGGCGGAGATGCACAGATACAGAGAATTATCTTTTCCATGGCACTTAATATTTCTTGATGTACTTACTTTTACTTTCATATTATAATCTTTTTCCGTTCCAAGATAAAATAAAAATAACTGTTTCATTTTTACAAAGAAAAGATTAGGACTTTGCCAAACTTTGTCCACTGTTCTCATTAAAAATGGAAATACAAAACATATGTACCAAGTAAAGCTGTCCACAAAACTAAAGGTAATAAACAAATCCTTTGAACAACAACATTTTGAAATGCGACAAGTACTCTCAAGACTTGGCGAGAAGGGCTGACTGGTCATGGGTGCATCATCATCACCATCAACTCTTCTGCAACCTGATTTGCCAAACAATAGTTAGAAACACACACACACACACACACACATATATATTATATATAGCTAATAGTACAACACAACGTATATCAAAGATGTACTTAATGCAACCAAAGTTGTACCTCCTCAATACTTCCATCCTCAATATCAGTGTTGAAAGAAAGCAGCAACCTTTCGTACAATAAACTTTCCAAATCTTCTGCATTTTGGTACCCTAAAAATGAATTAGAAAAAATTTAGATATTTATAGTCATTTTTAAACTCGAGCCTGTGAACTTGTATACTACCAGTAGGTTGAGAAAACCAGGAAGCAATATCAGAAACAAGGAGCTGATATTTCTTGAAGGAATCAGGACCGCCCCACTGATTTTGAACAGCCATTGTTAAAGCAGACCATCTTGACAAGAGAACTGAGATTCTTTCGGGATCAAGAAGAGGAGAAGAAAGCGATTGATCTGGAGAAGATAATTGAACCAGCCCATCTTCAATACTGCTGCTCCTTCTTCCTCCGTACGAATCCATAACTAAGTAATCAGTTTCTATTCAACAAGAGTTGAAGCTCCTCATTCTCTTTCTCTGTTTCTCTGTTTCCCTGTTTCTTTATCTCTGCTGATCAGAAAGAAACAGAGGAATCAATGCAGGGGAAAACACAGAGAAAGACAAGAGAGGCGAGAAAGAATGATGGATTCAAGAATCAAAGATAAAACAGAGGTAATTTAAAGGTGAGGATCATTATGAATGGCGCGAAAATTGGGATCCGAAGTGACTGTTAAGAGAAATTCCCGGGAAAACTTGGATGCTATAGTCATGGAGAACTAACATTTACACACAAATATATATATATATATATATATATATATATATATATATATATATTATATTTTTTAAATAAAAATTAGGTGTTATATCCTCATTACATGAATTAATACAATAATTTAAGAGATACTATATAGTTATCACGTCTTTTTATATATATATATTTTTTTTTTCTTGAAAGCATTATTTTAACAGTAAAAAAGATTTTATTTTTTATTAAGAAAAAAAACAGGTTAATTATAATCAAAATTCGAATTCTATTTATGAATCATACATTTTTCATAAAAATTATAGTTTTATGGATGGTTTTCTTTCCCTTTCAAAACAATATTCATATGATATATATGCACTTTTTAAAAAAGGAAATTTTGTTATTGAGTCATTATCTTGAAATTATGTAAAATTTAAAATATATTTAATTTACTAAAATATATAGTTTTCATATATATGTATATATATATATATATATATACTTTTGTTAATCAAATAAATAAAAATAATATAATAAATATTACAAACTCACTAAAAGATGCCTTACACTTATTTTTAGTTTAGAACAATCCGGAAGGAGGAGAGGAGAAAAGCTTTACAAACCCGAAAATGGCAGCAGCGAAAGGAGTATGCCTCAATCACGTTTCAAGAGAATCATCAGATATTAAGCGCTTAGCACAATTCTACCAAGAAGTGTGTACGAAAGATTCTTAATTTTCTTATTCTTTCTTGAATTAGTGTTATTTCAAATTTGAGTAAAAATGGTGATTTGGGTTCTTCTCTGTTTCTTTTATTCTTCAGATATTTGGGTTTGAACAAGTTGAAGCTCCAAAATTCGATTTTGGTGTAATATGGTTGAAATTGGAACCATCGTTTTATTTGCATCTCACCGAAAGAGATCCCTTGACTAAGCTCCCAGAAGGGCCATGGAGTTCTATTTCAGCTGTGCAAGACCCCAAGAACCTTCCCAGAGGTCACCATATCTGTTTCTCTGTCTCCAATTTCGATTCCTTTGTTCAGACCCTCAAGGTATATATATATATATATATATTTACTGTTCTAATGATCTTAAACACAAATATGCAATCTTTTGATATTTTTTTGGTTAACTGTGGTTATAATGGACGATATATGATTGTTTAGTAAAATTCTGGTGCAAGTTCAAATCTTGAATCTTTAGTTAGTGAGAATTCTATTTCTTGAGTATAATAGTGATGATTTTTATAATTGAGGCCAACTTCCATGACAAAATAACCAGTCTAGTGAGAATTTGACAATGGAGTTGAATTCAATGTAAATTTTTCTTTCATATCTTTCATGGGATCCTTGTTTTGTTTGCAATAATACTCATTATTCAGCTTTCCTTGAGTCATACACATGAAAACAGTTGCATCTCAGCTGTATTCACTTTGTTTCTGATTGAGTAGCAGCGTTAATTATTGGTTCCTTTATCAACCATGCTACAGAAACTGAGCTTTGTTCAAGTATACATTAATTGGTGTGTTTTTACAACTATTAAAACCTCCTAGCATTTAAGAACTCCTAAGCATTTATGCATCCTAAGTCCTTGACTTTGGATACTCGTTGTGAGTGTCAAAGGAGGGTTTTTCCCAAGCAAAAGTCTAGCTTCGATTTAGTTGAAGTAGTGGCTTCAAATCTAGGATTGTCTAATAAAAAAAGCTGTCTGTCTAAGCTAGCTGACAACCTGGGCTGATATGTTCTTCCTATAGACAGTGTTCAAGTACAGATTTATGAGAGTTTCTTATTTGAAAAGTATTTCCTTGGTGAATAGTAGTGTGCATAGTCTTTGCAGATGTGCCATTAATTAAATGATGTTCTTCACCATTTGCAGATACTACTATGTCCTCAAAATACATACATCACTATACACACACACTAGAAAAATGCAGGAATCAGTATGATATGAAATATATGTCCAGCTGATTGCATTACTGTAATGTGTTAACAATGTGTTCTGAATCATCACTTTTTGCATAGTCCATAGACAAGACTTACAGACAATGCACTCTGTTTCTTCATTGAAGTTTTGTATAACACAATCATGCACTCTTCCGTTACCATGCAATGCAGGATCAGGATAAGGGGATCAACATACACGAGACGACTCAACCAGATGGCAAGACCAAACAAGTGTTCTTCTTTGATCCAGACGGTGAGTTTTCATTTGAATCAATGTGATAAAAATTGAAGTGAATAAAACATACATTGATGCCATCTACATCTCTAAACTATCACAATTACTGGTGTAAATCTTCATGTTTGTTTTCAAGAATATATACATACTTTTTTGCCTTGCAGGTAATGGTTTGGAGGTCTCTGGTCGAAGTGCAGAGTGATCAACCTTGACCCGAGTTTGATTAGTATAGTATAATGAAAATAACAGCTCTGTTTATCCTGAGTTGCAAATATATAAATGTACTACCTTAGCAATACAGTTTTCTGGTTATATATATATATATATATCTTGCAATTATGAGTTGGACACTTATTTTAACAATGAATAACATATAATTTTGTATATGTTATATTCTTTGTGAATAAAGGTGAGAATTTTTACAAATATTATATACTAAAATTTGAGTGAGTAAGAATTAAATTTTGTAGGTGTAAATTTCAATGCGTGCAGCAAACTTGCCAGGTGGAGCTTTATTAGAGGTGCAGCTGGAGCACTGATCGCTCCCGAGCCGCCACGTAAGTTATTAAATCATCCCGTCACCTGCTTCATCTATTGCCACTTATACACCAATGCAGCAAAGGTGTCAACTCCCTGGCTTTGTTACCCTCCCACACAATACATCAATTGGAGAGTACGTATAAACACATATATATATATAGATAATCAGAAATAAATTTTGGGAATCACAACAAAATAAATTCTGATATAACTGAAAAATCATGAGTCAAGAACAAGCACGAAGAAGGGCACCACATGATCCTGATCAGCAGAAGCAGGAGCCGGTAAAGTACGGAGATGTTTTCCAAGTATCCGGCGAGCTGGCAGAAAAGCCAGTCGCTCCTCAAGATGCTTCCATGATGCAAACTGCAGAAGTTAAAATTCTCGGACAGACTCAAAAAGGTGGCCCTGCTGCAGCTATGCAAGCTGCCGCCGCCTTCAACGAAAGGGCCGGCCTCGTTGCTCACACAGATGTTACCGAAATTACTGGCCAACAAGGTGTCACTGTCACCGAATCTGATGTCACCGGTAGTCGTATTATCACCGAAGCAGTCGGTGGTCAGGTTAGTACTTAAATTTTTACCATTAAAATTTATTAATTAAAGTATGTGAAATTCGCATAAGATTTTAATTTGAAACAGGTAGTGGGGCAATATGTGCAGCCAACTCCGGCGACGAGCCAGCCGGAAACAGGAGGAGGATACGCACCTAACGTGGCCATAACCATAGGAGAAGCACTGGAAGCAGCAGGACAAACAGCAGGGAAAAAAGCAGTGGATCAAAGTGATGCAGCAGCTATACAAGCAGCAGTGGTAAGAGCAACAGGGGTGAATGCGATAACTCCAGGTGGGCTTGCAGCCACGGCCCAATCTGCAGCTTCTTATAATGAGAACATTTTGGGTGACGCTGATAAAGTCAAACTCGGCGATGTTTTGGCGGTAATAATTCCATTTCCATTTAATCGAGTTTCGTTCGTGCCTTACGTGTAAGTTAATTAAAGTGTGTTTTCTCTTTTCGGTTATATTATATTATAGGGTGCGACGGATAAGCTGCCCGCTGATAAGCCGGCGACGAGGCAAGATGCGGAGGGAGTTATCAGCGCCGAGCTGAGAAATGATCCAAATATAGTAACGCATCCGGGAGGAGTAGCCGCCTCCGTGGCTGCTGCGGCTAGGCTTAATGAAAGGCAAAAACAGTGAATACTTTTAACTAGTTTTTGTTTAATATTGTCTAGAAAAGTCAAAGCTTGTTATAACCCTTTTTTTTCCCTTATTTTTTTGGTTTAAGGAGCCTTTTTTTTTAATTTGATTTCCTATGGCTTATATATATATATATATGTAGCTAATATAATGAAATTTCATTAATAAAAGTAGCTTATATAACAAAACACTAATAAAATATTATACTTAAATACTAAAAGAAAAATCATATACTTGGGATCAGGATTCAGGATAAATAAAAAGTCCCTTTTTTTTCTCTCCTAATTGAGATAATGTTTGATTTTTGTTATATATATATATATATATGGTTAACATAAATATTTTTAAAAATTTGAATTTTGAAGATTCTACAGTTGAGCAAAATGTGCCTACTCATAAGGTGGAAAAAAACTAATTATCAAAACTGATAAAAACACAAATTCTGGAATCAGCAATCCGCCAAGCAGATAACTCTGCTGCATATATATAAAAGCAGAATGTCTTATCGGAGCTGTTTAGTTCTCAGACTGCAATCTTTTTTTATTTCTTATTTTGAGTTTCAAAATTTTGAATTAAATCTTACTATATATAAATAAAGTAACACCCCAAAAACCTTATTATACGCACTATTTGTTTCCTTCAAAGTTACTACCTCAAACTTCTCTCTCTCTCTCTCTTGAGAAAAGAAAAAAAGAAAATGTCTTTCATCTTGTGGAAGAACATTCATCTCTGCATACCCAAATTCAAGTGTCTACCTACAAATCCTTCTCCTCCTCCAGTAAACGATGATGATGATGATCATCATATTACTGATCAGAATAATAAAAATCCAGTCTTGATTATCAAGAATTTCAATTCAATCTATAACGATACTACTACAACCTCCAATGATAATTATTCCGCCTCCGTTTCCACTTCCACCGGTTCAACCTCCAATAACCTGTTTTCTTCATTGGACGATTCTTCCGAAGATGATTGCATTCCTGATTTTTCCGCTATTTTTGCATCCCGGAGGTTTTTCTTTTCCTCACCCGGTAACTCTAACTCCATCATCGATCACTCCTCTCCGGCGACGGCGGAAGAAGGGATTTCCGGGGGAGGTGTTGTAGCTGTTCAGACGTATTCGCCGGACCCGTATGGTGATTTCAGAAGATCAATGCAAGAAATGGTGGAAGCTGAGGAGTTGAGGGATTTGAAATTGAAAGCTAATTTGGATTATTTAAATGAGCTTCTTTTGTGTTATCTTTCCCTTAATCCTAAACATACTCATAAGCTTATTATTTCTGCTTTTACTGACCTTATTGTTTCTTTAAACTCTTCCTCCTCCGGTCATCGGAAAACTGACGTGGACAAGCATCGTTGTGCCACATCATCAAGACACCTGTTGGCTTAATTTGTTTTTTCTATGTTATTCCAATTTTATTATTGATTGATTCAAATAGTCTCTAGATCAGATCACTCAACAGATATATATATATTAAGAATATATTAAGAATATGAATTTTATTGTAAATTTTTTTTCTTCTTTTTTAATCTTTATCTCTTTTTTTATTTAGAATTTTGAAGTAAAATTTGTATGTTTCTATTGGTTATCTTTGGTAACACTAAAATTGACACCAAACTGATTAAATCTCATCAGCCATTGGCTTAATTTTTTAATTTTCATTTTGGCTTAATGGTGAGATGAAGATTGTGTTTCTTGCCATGAAGACAAATCCAATTCTTGATAAGATCAAGAATCCAAAGGCAAGCGTGGGTGTAATATATATTCTTCGATGCAAGTAGTTTCTCTAACGTTTAATGTTATGGGGGTAGTAAAAGAATGTCTTTTTCTTCGTTTGGATAAATGTGTGCTTTTTGTCCTATGAATTCTTGTAAAAAGAGGAAAAGAGTTGTATTGTTTATTGTTGGGATTATTGGGATTATTGGCTCCCCAACTATGTGTATACAATTTGCAGAATTATTCTTGAGTTTTTTTTTTGTCCACTTTAACTAAAAGAACAGAGAGAGTGAGAGGAAGGGTTTTTCCGCAGTAACTTTTTTTCAAATTGTAGGCTTGGTTTTTCGATCGATTGATGTTCAAATCTTGTCTAATCGAGCTGAAATTTTAGGAGGAGTCTAAGGACTCGTGAAGCTTCAATCTGAACGGTGAAGATCTAATTCCAACGGTTCAATCTCGATTTATGATCTTTGGATCAGCTACAGGTTTTTTGGTTATTTATTGCAATTATGTTCCTCTATTTTTATTCTAATGCTTTTGTAGTATTATTAAAGGCTTAAATATTATTGTGGTATTGCTGTATTGTGCATTTGTACTCTCTTGTAGTGATAGTGGAGTTGGTTAGACCAAAGGGTCTCGTGATTTTTTACTCTTTCACGTTGAAAGAGTTTTCCACTTTAAAATTTTATGTGTTGTATCATTTTATTTTCTTGTTTAGATCATTTTATTGCTTAGTGTTCTTTGGAGTGTTTATTTATTGCTCCTCACATGTTTTTTTAAGTGAGAAAAATGTTGATATTGGGTATAACACATTCTTTTGTGTTGATAAGTCTTGTATTACTACTATTCATTACGAAATTATTGGAGGCCTAGCTAGCTACTATATGTATATACATATCCTTGAGCTTGCTTTATTGTCCTTTTAATGACTTTGTTTCATGGTACAGGAAACACTTTATAGGCTTTTCTTCACATGATATTAATATATTCTGCACACACAAACAAACAAGATTGTCCATTAAAGGTGGACTCTCCCCATTAAATTAGCTTCCCAAGCCCTTCCCTAATAGGAGGTACTGGCAGGTGGATGATGATGGTGGGGGGGAAGGGGTGGAAATGATGGAAGTGCTTGAATACATATATTCTCATCATCGACTAATTCAAGATTTATGAAAGAACTCTCATGATTCTATATATATACACATAAATGAAATGAGACAAAAAAAAAAAAAAATTCAACATGGTTTTGTGATTTTTGATGAAGTGAACTGTTGCAGGAGGAGCAGCTCTTTTTTTTTCTACAGTATATTGTTGGAGTAAGACAAATTTTGAGTCAATTTCATCAGCTCCCTAAGTTGAGACAAATTTTATTAATTATTGCAGAAAATGATGGGATAATTAAGCATTAGGAAAAACTAAAGAAAGAGAAGAAGACAAAGAAAAAAAGGGTAGCCCCCATATTTAGCTAGCCATGTCAAGTGGAATGAATAAATCAAGAATTTTTTTTAAAGCCTGCTAGAAAGTACCATAACCACAAATGAAGTGACCAACAACACCTTTGTTCTAATGTCAAAAAGTTTGTTTGCTCTTAAATTATATCTTTTTAAGTTAGTACGTAGTCAAAAATCAAGAAATTCACACAAATACATGGGTGAAATGGTGAATGGTGATATCCGTCTAATATTGATAAATAAAATAAATATTGCAATACAAATTTATTAATTCAGATCATACAATAATAATATTTGTAATTCACATTTGTAATGACAAAGTGAGTGTCATATAATATGTCCCAAGATGATATAAGGCCAGGCAGTAACTCTAGCTAGGCCTAAGTATACATTAATTGTGCTTAATTAAGTGAACATATTTAACTTGTTCCAAGAATGTGTATAATATATTATCCCCCCAAAAACTCTGCTAAGACCAGATATAATTGATATATAATATTGGTTGGGGCTTTCTTTAATTAGTAGTTACATTATATATATATATATATATATATATACCTAAAGCAAAGAGAATCCAATGATATATGTCAACCACTACCTGAAATAAATAATCCGAAGCATGCCTTGCTTTAGTTCTGTTAAATTAATTGCATAACATATATATATATATCTTTGTGGTGTTTGGTTAGAACAAATATAATATTAATATATAATTGAGTACTTCAAAAACAACCAAAAAGCCCTAATTCTTGAAACTTTTATAAATGTATGTTTTATAGGTTAGGTTGAAGGTGAAACAAGGTATTAACAAAGAAGGAAAGTATTGTTTGTTTTTGTCTTATGAGGACTTTCCATAATGAGACTATTCATCAGATAATCATAGGCATTAACGTAGATAAGAGACAATATCTATTCGAAAATGACTCTTGATTTGTAAATATACATTATTTTTTTTCAAAACATTGACAAATGAGCTACCCCATGCATGCAATTATATACAAATCTATCAATTCTCACCAACCATATCAATTTTTCTATATATACATATATACAAAACCCGGAAGATTAGTCCATTTGGCACGCTCAATTCAGCTAGTTAGTTAGGTTTTGTAGTTTATATGAGGGTGATATCACCTGTAGTTTTTTTCTGCATTTTTCCAGAAATAAGTATATATATATATATATATAAGTCTCTCTTGGAATTTGGGAAACATGAGGGTTATGTAGATGATTCTATTCAAAGAAAAACCCACAAAAGGAAAAGTTGGCAATCCCACATCATATATATATATATATATAATGATTTCTTTTTTTGGTAGAAAAAAAAATTGATTTACTATAGGCCTATTGGGTTAAGCAGGCTAACCTATTGTAGCCTCATGATGACTTGGGCCATAGCCCATATAAATAAATAGAACAGGTCCAAGATAATAATATCTCAATTTTGTAAATTATCAAAAAAGGGTCCCCAATTTTTAGATTCTTCTCAAAACAATTTATATCCTCACCATTATCCAAATGATATTTCTCTCAAGAAATGGCTCTTTCCCTCCCACACTTTTCCCCGTCTTGGTTCCCAAATTCATCAAAACAAGCTTATTCAAAAAACTGTTTTGTCCAAATCCAACCTAAACCCAGTTTTAAATTCGCTCCATCAATCACCACCGTAGCCGGAAACCACCGCCGGATAATCCCGAAAGCCACTCAAGAAAGTACGAACAAAAGCGGTAGTAGTACTTCTTCAGAAGCTGAGAACCAAACCGCAGCAAATGAAACGGGAAATGGGGAGAAAGTAGTGAAATCAGAGGAGGACGGAGGCGGTGGCGGCGACGATGCGTCCAAATTGGGAGCTGAAATTCAAAAGGCTATAAAGGAGAGAGCTGAGAAAGGAGGAGGAGGAGAAGAAGAAGGTTTGGTGAGTGGGGTGTTGGAGGAAGTTAGGGAAATTGAGTGGCCGGCTTTTGATAAGGTGTTGGGCACTACCGGAGTCGTGCTAAGCGTCATTGCTGGCTCCAGTGTTGTTTTGCTCACTGTTAATGCCGTTCTTGCCGAACTGTCTGATCGAGTTTTTGCTGGAAAAGGGATTCAAGATTTCTTTGGCTGAGATGGGGTAGAAGGGGTTGCATTTTCTTTCCTTATTTTTCTTCTCTGTTTTTGTAAATTAGCTGATGGAGAGGATGATAGTATATTTGTCAAAGATTTGATTTTGATCTAGGATGTTCGAGCACAACATAATTCTTTTTTGTATGATTTCATCCTTGTAAAACAATTAAGAAAACAATTTGTCCACAGACACTTGTCTTTTCATGTCAAAATCCCTCTTGATTTCAAGTTCAATGCACAAGAATAATCTTTAAGCCAAAACTACAGAGAAACATAAAAAGTATAATAAGATGAAGAAAAAGATCACAAAGGCAAAACAAACTAAAACCAACACTAATCATTACTTGCACCAGCAGGTCCGACCAGGACACCTTGTGCAGAGCCTTCTTTCTTGCCACCCTCATCTTTCATTTCATCAGATTTTCTAATTCTGATCTTGTATTTAGCCTCGAATTCAGTGACTTCTTTCTTCTTCTTTTCCAGAGCTTCGTTCAGCCTAGCAATTACCTCTTCAAGTCCTTCCTTGTTGCGCTGAACTGCTGGAAGGACCTCTTTTATGGTTCTCTCCACAAGCACGCCACCGATCATTCTATAGCACCTTCTTGATGGATCAAGTGGTTGTATGGCATTGATTACCAGAGAGTGCTCACTAACTTCCATTTCTAATTCCGTAATTTTTGAGTAAATTTGATTGATTTCGGATCTCAAGCTAGCATATATGTTGGCAACTGCTTGTTCATTAACTGGTTCAGCTTCAGATCTACCAGCCATGATGCTGAAAAGAAAACTGAAATACACAGCATCAGTCATAATGTTCATCTCCAAGAGTAATCAATGTTGTATATATAATAGAAACATCTAATCATTGAAAAAAAACAAAGAACAGAACTTTTCACTCACTTAAATGGTGCCCATTATGCCCACTAGTAAGAGCATCCATATAATCATATTCAAGAAACTTACAGCATTATTACCACAGAATGGTTTAAAGTAGTATTAGCTCAATGTGATTCTAGAAAACAAAAAGTAATCAATTTAAACATATACAGGGACTGCAGAGATGAAATGGATGGTAAGCCCTAGAAACATGAAAAACTAATGATTCATCATTTGTGGCAAAAAGGTAGCTTTTTTTAAAACTAAAATTACATGCTGAAAGATTCAGAACATCTCTCCACCACCCTGTACAGATCTCCAGCAATTCAAGAGCATAGTTTTGAGTCTAGTAGCTCAAATATGGTCATTCCCAGTAAATCCTTCTTATTCAAAATTGAGCTGGTTCACTTCTTCGAAGAAGACTAGGTTTCCTAAGGTTAAGGAGAATTGTCATTCACAAAATTTTCTCTAAAACGAAGGAAGAGTGCACAAATTTACACAGACGACTCAAAGAAATAGCAAGGAAAAAAAACTACACAATCAAACCCCAAATAAGCCCAGAAAACATTAACCTATTCGCACCAACCAGTAAATTTCCCTGTCAGAAACATCACAAAGTTCCAATTTTGAAACAACCCAGAATGAAAAATGTCAATTTGGTAAACATAAATATTGATTTCATTCAATTACAAGCAGCTAATAAATCGTCTTCAACGAAACTAAAATCAGACATTCTTTAACTCCTAAGGAAAGGGAGAGGGAAAAAAAAATTTTTAAAACCCTAGAGTGCGTAATAATAAGAAGATTCAAGAAAACAGAAATTTACAAGATCGAAGTAGAAAGCTAACACCTTCCATCAATCAGATACTCACCTGTTGAGAGAGAGAGAAGCTAAGCAGGAGAATCCGCGAGATGTTAAATAACAGTTTCTGCCCTCCCGGTAGACTTCGGAGACAGTTCCTATAGTTGGACACTTCAAACAGAGACTTTGGTTTTTGGCCCTAGAAAATCTGGAACCAAAAGTAAGTTTTATAGAACTAAAATTAAAAAAACATGGTTAGTCAGATTTTTTTTCTTTAATTTCGTAATAATATATATATATATATATATATAGACTATTTAATATTTAAAGGTATTATTTTTAATCTTTACTTAAACTATTTGTTGAGTATAGACATGTAAGTAATCCTTAATCCTAAATTTTGTATATCCATTGATTGTATTCAAATTCTTAGTACACTTCAAAACTTGGTATTCGTACTTAAGTTTTTGGGAGTTAAAAGCTTTGATGATAGGATGATTTTGTGTTGTATGAGTGTGTTTTTTAACCTTGGGAACTAACAAACATGAAATCCAAACAAAAGAAGAGTCTAAAAAGCAAATCTGCCATTGATTGATGATACTCTGATGAGGTTTTACATAAACTAATGATTCAAGAAAAAGTTGCAAGAAAAACAAATCCAAATAGTAAGATTTTAACTTCAGTTCATGGCCTCTCTGGTACTCTCAATAACCCAAGGTGGGGGCTAATTTATTCATGTAAATTGCAGGCAAAATAATGTATAAACTCCACACAGCAATCAAGTCTCAAAGGTCATGGTCTCAGCTTCTTTTCTCACAGATTCGAACAGCACAGAAGATAGATACCTCTCCCCAAAACTTGGAAATATCACCTGGAAAAAAAAGAATCGAAATTGTGAAATACCATCAAAGCCAACAGATGTTGAACATGCCACATGCATAGCTATTTAGGTTCAGATTAAATGCTAAGAGACTTACAACAATCAGTTTGCCAGCATTTTCTGGGCGCTTAGCGATCTTGATTGCAGCAGCAGCAGCAGCTCCAGAAGATATTCCAGCCTAACAAAAATATACCAAATCAGGACATTTTGGAAAGTAAAAGTGCAAACAAAAGAAAATTGAGAACAAAGTGTACCAGTAATCCTTCTTTAACTGCGAGAAGCTTTGCTGTTTCAATGGCTTCGTCACTGGAAACCTGCATTAGATAACATGAGTTAACTCACTCATGCCTCCAAGGAAGCATAAAATTAAATGGAAAAACGCAATATAAGTGGCTTCTCAATTTGGCTTTTTCATTACTGAAGCATCTTACTTGAATAACTTCATCTATCAAGTTAACCTCCAAAACACCAGGAATAAATCCAGCACCGATTCCCTGGATCTTATGTGGTCCTGGGCATAAAAGACCTTATATCAGATCAAACGAACAAAATTTCAGTTTCTATTAAGGATGCAGATATTAAGAAAACACTGATTAGCAATTCATCATATGGTACCAACACCAATCATTGGTAGAAAACAGTAGAAGGAATTAAAAAAAGACTAATATATGACATACAAGTTCCAGTCTAAACATTTCAAAACTCAATAAATGGCTCAATCAACAGTCGGAATTCAATATATTCATTGGTAGGAAATGTAGCTCACCAGGCTTTCCTCCTGATAGGATAGCACTTTCAACTGGTTCAACACCATATAGCTAGAGTTCAAAATAACAAACAAACAAGTCAAAAACAAAGTTTGGAAACCAATAACATAAAATTTTCTCATTCTTGGAGTTTTGGGATGTTTCCTGACCTTGATATCGGGATTCTGTTCTTTAAGAAATTTTCCAGCTCCTGTTATTGTACCACCAGTACCGATTCCAGAAACAAAAGCATCAACTTTCCCATTGGACGATTTCCAGATCTCTGGTCCCGTGGTTTCATAATGAATCTTTATCAAAATCATGGAACAACTTAATAGGTAGGACTTTTCAGCACTAACAAATATGAAGGTACAAAAGATACCTTTGGGTTAGCAGGGTTCTCAAACTGCTGAAGAATGTAGGAATTTGGTGTCTTCGCCTTTATTTCCTCAGCCTTCTGAACTGCGCCTTTCATTCCTTTAGCGGGATCAGTAATAACCAGTTCGGCACCAAAAGCACGGAGGATTATTCTTCTCTCAAGACTCATTGAAGCAGGCATTGTAATGATAAGCCTGTAACCCTTAGCAGCTGCCATAAAGGCCAAGCCTATTCCAGTGTTTCCACTAGTTGGTTCAATTAATACACTCTTCAGAGACAAACAGAAACACACAGTAAGATTTTACTTTATCATCCAAATATAAAGTAATAGAGAATTTATTACCCTGGAAGGAATCAAAATATGATACATAACACATGATAAAAAACTTTATGATGTAGTTTGAGCACAAACTAACCTCTCCAGGTTTGATAATTCCTTTGGCCTCAGCATCTGCAATCATACTATAACCAATCCTGCAGAAAAATGACAAAATGCAACACATTCAATTGTTTCAAAGAGAGGCCAAGTAATTCAAAATAAAACACCCAGAATCTGAAGAGCTATAAGACCATTAATGTTTCAACAAGTACAAAATACATATAAAGTAATACCTATCCTTAACACTAGAGCATGGTTCCATCATTTCCAACTTGGCAGCAACACGAGCAACACATCCATCCACAATATTGTTCAAATATACCAGTGGAGTATGACCAATTAACTGCACATCAATTCCAAACACACAATCATTCATCAAAGATCAAAACTGACTTTTTGACCAAAGAAAATTGAAATCCACAGAAGTAATCAATAGATGTAATTATTCAAACTTACTTCAGTAACATCCTTAGCAATCCCAGTCCTTTCCTCTGCCATATCGTCTGACTGAATTGCAATCCTGCAAGCAAAGAAATTGAACCTACTTGGACTTAGAGATCAAATTCTTACAAAACACCACCTTATAGCAAGACTCACTCTATGATTAACCAATTTATAGAGACAAGGGCTTTTTTTTTTTTTTTTTATGAGGGTAGACAAGAGGAGTTTAGTTTATTCATTGGCATAAAAAACAAATAAACAATTAACAAATAAAGGGGAAAAAAAAGAAAGAAAAAGGAATTCTACATAACAGTACACGGAGAGGCTTATCAGATAAGTGGGACAGACATAACGTTTCACAAGAATAGATTTTTGGCAATCCCTCATCATTCACAGACTCGGACTTGTTCATACAATCCACTTTCAACAACTAACAAGAATTGACCCACAGAACTTTAACATTAAAAAAACCATCCAAAGACTGATTATTGCCGACCAGAACAATTAAAGATTACACCTTTGTACCAACTACAACCGAAAATGATCAATGAACCAAAACCCCATATCCTTCAAATCAAAGGGTCCCTAGAAAAAAAGTCAAACATTTCAAGAAATACAACAAATTTACCTTGAATACCAGAGTCCGAATCAAAATATGAACTAGATAGAGAAGCAATCAAAGGAGATTGAACAGCAGGGTTCGGAACAGGATATCAACGAATTAAAGAAGAAGTAAAAAAAATGAAAAACTAATTCGACAGGCGTTGACAAAGAGACAAACCAAGTATTAAAAATCACCTCGTTTCCAGCAAGATTGTGAATGTGGACTTAGAATGAGGTATTTATAACAAGAAATCCTATGCTTATAATTTGGACTATCTTAGAGGGACCATACGGGATGAACTGGCTTCTACAGCTCAGCCCTTGAACAATTCTAAGAATGGCGTCCAAGTGCCAAATTATTATTTTTTTTCTCTTCGGTTGAATCAAAATTCTTATGGCTTTAAGTTAAAAGGATAGAGACTAATCCGCTCTTGGTGAGTGCATATTTTTTGTATAAATATTCTTATATATTCTATATTTAAAAAGATCATTTTTTTTTATAATCAACTTTTAAAATTATAAAATAAATAAATAAATATTCTCTTTAATTTTATAATAAATGGAGTATTTTCGAGAGTTGCAATAAATTAGATAAGCTTATATTAGCCCACCGTTTACACCACCTTTTATACATCAAGTCCACAGATTTAATAATTTTGTTGAAATTCATATAATATATATATATATATATATCAAATCAAAGTTTATTTTCATTAGAAATTTACTTCATTTGAAAAAAAAAAAAAAAAAAAAGAGTTTTTGGCTTGGAAGAAATCAATTTTGAAAATTTCTACAAGAAGTTAAATTTTTGTTTTTTTTTTTTTGTTAGTTTGTGGTTTGTGGTTAATGGGAAGCCTCAGCAGGCCTTTAGTAAAGTCCAAGAACTACAGACTGATTGCTAAATTCCAGTTTTTTTTTTCTTTTTTTCTTTTTTTTCTAACAAGTGATTTAAATTTTAATCAATTATATATATATATATATATATATATATGTATGTATGTATATATATATGTATATATATGTATATATATATATGTATATATGTATATATATATATGTATGTATGTATATATGTATATATGTATGTATATATATGTATGTATATATGTATATATGTATATATGTATGTATATATGTATGTATATATGTATATATGTATATATGTATGTATATATGTATATATGTATATATGTATGTATAAATTTTTAAAAATAGGGACAACCTTTGACAACTTACTATCAAGCTCCCCACCTAGGCTTACTAGGTGGATAGAGCCAATTAGCCATAGCCAACCAGGGTAAGGTAAAGTTCTAGACGTATCAAAACCTTATCCTTTCAAGAACCATACAACACAATCCCAAAAAAAGTCTCCACCAAATTCTACCTCCAATCAAAAAAGAACATGGCAGCATTTCGTTTAACATCATCTCCCTCCTCCTTCAATCTGATTATTACACCAAGAAAACTAAAACAAACGTTTCTTCCTCATTCATCGTCCCTGCAATTGAAGAATTACCCTTGGTTAAAGGGCACTTCAAGATCTTGCACCATTGTTCAATCTTACAAAGTTGTAGTTGAGCACCAAGGTGAAACTACTGAGCTGGAGGTTGATCCTGATGAGACAATTCTGTCCAAGGCAATAGAAAGTGGCATGGACGTACCTCATGACTGCAAGCTTGGTGTGTGCATGACTTGCCCGGCTCGCCTTCTCAGCGGGACGGTGGATCAGAGTGATGGAATGCTGAGTGATGATGTTGTGGAACGTGGGTATGCTCTGTTGTGTGCAGCTTATCCAACTTCAGATTGCCATATCAAGATTATACCAGAGGAAGAGTTGCTCTCTCTGCAACTAGCAACTGCTAATGACTAGATGCTAGATAGGTTGGAGCTGGTTTTATGAGCTGTTGGATCTTACATTTTTGAGAGAATATATTTTGTACTTTTTTGGGGTCAAGAATTCTCTGGGTTTTCTGCTGCTATTTGTTCTCATTTTCAGGAAAGAAGCTGCTCATACTGACTATATGAAAGTGCAATTTCTTGAATGTAAAACAAGGTTCTGAAAACAATTGATGATTTCTGGGAGTATATACTATGAAGGATCCTTTAAATGAAGAACTTAAATCAAACTTTACCCAATGAGTTCTCAGGAACCAAATTGATGCACAATCCTTGTGTTTGGGAATGTCCTTGCTCAATCAAAGGTAAAGAAACTATGGAGATGATGCTACTGCTGCTGCATTCATGAACATTAAGCAACAAATTTGTTAATATTAACATAAAAAACCATATAGAAACAGTTCAAATGCAGTTGAAGATATCCTCATTTCAACATTCAGCAACTCATCAATGTCTTAACTTCACTAATAAATCGGTTTCTCACTCAGAAAAATGCTGAACAAGTAAGATGGCTTTCGCCTTAATTCTAGAAAGTTGATGAAGCCAAGTATCTAGCTTCTATTATCCATTGTTTTCCAGCGATCCACAAAAGTCTGGTTTTTGCTCATTCAGTAAAATGTGTAAAACAATGGCAGAGAAGCCATAATATAAGGGAATCATAAACAGGTTCAAACAGCATCAAGCCTCTTGGATAATGAAGTTCCTGATTACCTGAGAGGACACTTGATTTTGATCAATCCAAAGGGTCTGCAATGCATACTCCAAACATTTGCATAAATCTTTAGGCTAACGAACATTACAAGCAACATTTTATAGTGCTTTGCACTTTCAAAAGATGTGGGGTGGGCTGCAAATAACACAATATCTACTTTGCAAAATTGTCTTTTCAGGTTGCAGTAGAAGTCTAGAACTCCATTGCTCTCTTGATTTTGAGCAGGAAATCGCTCCTTCAGACCATCCACTTCAGAACCATGGGGCATTGTTCTACAATTTCTAATCAAGTTGACACTTTTTGAACCCTGATCACCAGAAGTCAGTGAACATTGCTCTCATGTTTTTGCTGGAAGTGACCTCCTTTCTTCACTTTCCTTTGCTTAAGTTTCACCTTGACAACAACACCATGATCAATGATGGACTGAAGTACAAGCTGCAGCTTTCCTTGCAATACCTCATCTTTCCTTGGCGTATATACCACATTATGAATATCATCAGCTAAAGCCCTCTGAGCCAAAACTTTTCCAACAGCAACACAAGTGCTTCTGTTCTTAGTGGAACCAAGGTCAAATTTCATATCTTTAGAAATTGAATGTGCCACAGCAACAACCTTACTTGTTGCCCGATGAATAATGCTGGCACGGACAGAACCCTTTGACACATAAATGTCCAGACAAAATGGTTCGTGGTATGGAGCAGTAAGCTGATTAAAAGTAGGAACTCTCAGCTTTTTTCCATCCACATCACCACCCATTTGAAGTCCAGGAATCAGAAACTCATTCTTCTCAAATCCCTGAAATGAGTTTAACCTTTCCATGGCGAGACCAGAACTATTATTATTAGACTTCTCCCTCTTGATTTCTTTCTGCTTTTCCTTGCACTTTGTATCCTTTTCATTTCGAGAAGCTGAAGCACTCTGCTTTGCCTTCTTTTTTGTGTCTTCTTTCTGATCATTCATGTTCTTCGAAGAGTTTCTCCTGTGAAATTCAAACTTATATTCCTCGTACTCTTTCGAATGCTTATCGAGCTTATAGAACAAATTACCACGAACTCTCATATCCTCGATCACATCAAAATCAGGATCTTGCTCATCTGCAACCTCGTAATCAACCTTCCCATCACAATTATCCTCCTCCTCGTCACCAATCAGAGTCATTCCCTCGAAGCCCACCTCGCCATTACCTTTCCAGACGTCAGCCAAACTAGAAGAAACTTGCCAAGTCTCGTTATCAACCAACTCGATCTTGCAATCCTCTGTATAACTTCTGCTATTCTCCAAAAACAATGGAGAAAGATGAAGCTTATCACCGTAGTCGACAAAAGAATCTTTCTTGTGCTTGTTCCCTGGCGGAAAACCAATTGCGTCTTTTTCACTACCAAGAACTGTTTTAGAACCTTCAGATGAAAACTTTCCTCGCGCCCAAATTAAAATACGAGAATTGGCATACATTAAGTTCGCCGCTCTTCGTACTAAGGATGCCATTTCAGTAATTAGAATTGCAGCAGCAGCTCTCGATCAGTGATTAGATTTCTGTTTTTATTCTTGGCTCGTTGGGAAATAAGATCGAAGAGTTGGTGAGCAGCTACGCCACAAATCGCTCCGCCCTTCCCCGAGATAATATTCATAATATATATATATATATATATATTTCATTAATTTAACTAGTAACCAACCAAATTAATAAATATTTGTGTAACTACTATTTGCTGGTAATATATATATTAGAATTCTGAAGAAATATCAAACAGCAGCAGTTTCTTCCATTGATATCCAGTCTTACTTTCAAAGGTATTTTTGGAAAGAAAAAAATACACCCGGATTATGGAACCATGCACAGAGGAATATCTATCCCCTCCCAACACAATCCATCATTTAAGATAAAAGAAACTAAAAATTTACCAACAGAATCTTATAATTAGGTTATCTAGGTTCAACGTTGAGGATCTCTTTTGTTTTAATTACTTTCCACAACAGCCTAGTACTACCTACACGTTTCATCAACATCAGAAATACAAGCTGCCCTTGTCAGAAGGGGGAGTAGCAGAATAAAAGGGGAAAAGAAATAGGTCAGAATTAAGGATTAACACACAGATAAGAGCTACCATTAAGGTTAGTGATTACAAACCATTTTTTAAAAAAGACATATTTAGATTGGGTCATGATATCAGTGGTCACCATTATCAGATTACCCAAGTCATTTCTATTAGTAGTAAGCTTGTTGGTAAGCTGGTGCCATTCCAGTGCCATATCCTCCATATACTGGGTAGTTCACTGGTGCTCCTGGATATGCTTCGGGGGAATATGGATATGGGGGACTCCTACTTCCATAGATGGCAGCTGGAGCGGCATATGCTGGTACGCCTGTAGGGTACTGTGTATGCGAGGGAGACCTTATGAACGTGGGAGCAGCTGGGAAAGATGAGACGTATGCATTTGTCAAACGTCCTGCCTTGGCTGGAGGCATTGGACCACCATTGTTTGCACGTGTACGTTTGTTGGCAGGTACCACGACTGGCTTCCTTTTCTCTGTCTTGACCTTCTCTAGCTGTTCGAGCCGTTTCTTGAGGTTCTCTGCTGGGAATTCATCCTCAAGTTTGTACTCTTCGATGCACTTGATAACAGCACGAAGTGCTGATTGCTCTTTCTTGGCAGCCAGGTGCTGAGAAAGCATAAAGAATAATCAGAATCAAACTGAACTTCTGGTTATATCCCTTTCAAGAACATGAACCATATGTTCTCTGATCAACCAACAAGAAAATCAGGAATAAGACAATCACAATGTAACCTCAGCAACAAACTTAACTAAAAAATCATGGGAAACCCTCCAGCATAATTATCTCACCAACCACCTTCCCCCTGCCCCCAACTAATTACACTACATCAATCAAGCATCTTTTACCACCCTACTCCTCCAATAATTAGTTGGATGTGCTTTGCAACCATCCAAGTTAACCACCTTAGAAGATTTAATCCTCTTGAAACCCATGGTTCAAAATCTGGCTCAGAAAGAGAAAGGTAGGGGAAGAGCAAGGATGGGGGTGTCACAAATAAATCAAGTGTGATTGTGATTCAAAAGTGAAAGGACCTCCTCCACAATTACCACCTCTCACCCTCCTATACCAGTACATTAATCAGTCATCTCCATCACCAACTGATTTAATGATTTTGGAACCAAATGGTTCAAACTTGGCTTGATGAAAACGATCTAGAACAAAGATGGGGCAGAAGCAAAAAAAGAAAGAAAAAGGAATTCTACATAACAGTACACGGAGAGGCTTATCAGATAAGTGGGACAGACATAACGTTTCACAAGAATAGATTTTTGGCAATCCCTCATCATTCACAGACTCGGACTTGTTCATACAATCCACTTTCAACAACTAACAAGAATTGACCCACAGAACTTTAACATTAAAAAAACCATCCAAAGACTGATTATTGCCGACCAGAACAATTAAAGATTACACCTTTGTACCAACTACAACCGAAAATGATCAATGAACCAAAACCCCATATCCTTCAAATCAAAGGGTCCCTAGAAAAAAAGTCAAACATTTCAAGAAATACAACAAATTTACCTTGAATACCAGAGTCCGAATCAAAATATGAACTAGATAGAGAAGCAATCAAAGGAGATTGAACAGCAGGGTTCGGAACAGGATATCAACGAATTAAAGAAGAAGTAAAAAAAATGAAAAACTAATTCGACAGGCGTTGACAAAGAGACAGACCAAGTATTAAAAATCACCTCGTTTCCAGCAAGATTGTGAATGTGGACTTAGAATGAGGTATTTATAACAAGAAATCCTATGCTTATACTATATTTGGACTATCTTAGAGGGACCATACGGGATGAACTGGCTTCTACAGCTCAGCCCTTGAACAATTCCAAGAATGGCGTCCAAGTGCCAAATTATTATTATTTTTTTTCTTCGGTTGGATCAAAATTCTTATGGCTTTAAGTTAAAAGGATAGAGACTAATCCGCTCTTGGTAAGTGCATATTTTTTGTGTAAATATTCTTATATATTCTATATTTAAAAAGATCATTTTTTTTATAATCAACTTTTAAAATTATAAAATAAATAAATAAATATTCTCTTTAATTTTATAATAAATGGAGTATAAATGGAGTATTTTCGAGAGTTGCAATAAATTAGATAAGCTTATATTAGCCCACCGTTTACACCACCTTTTATACATCAAGTCCACAGATTTAATAATTTTTGTTGAAATTCATATATATATATATATATATATATATATCAAATCAAAGTTTATTTTCATTAGAAATTTACTTCATTTGAAAAAAAAAAAAAAAAAAAGAGTTTTTGGCTTGGAAGAAATCAATTTTGAAAATTTCTACAAGAAGTTAAATTTTTTGTTTTTTGTTTTTTTTGTTAGTTTGTGGTTTGTGGTTAATGGGAAGCCTCAGCAGGCCTTTAGTAAAGTCCAAGAACTACAGACTGATTGCTAAATTCCAGTTTTTTTTTTCTTTTTTTCTTTTTTTTCTAACAAGTGATTTAAATTTTAATCAATTATATATATATATGTATGTATGTATGTATATATATATGTATATATGTATATATATATGTAATGTATATATATATATGTATGTATGTATATATGTATATATGTATGTATATATATGTATGTATATATGTATATATGTATATATGTATGTATATATGTATGTATATATGTATATATGTATATATGTATGTATATATGTATATATGTATATATGTATGTATAAATTTTTAAAAATAGGGACAACCTTTGACAACTTACTATCAAGCTCCCCACCTAGGCTTACTAGGTGGATAGAGCCAATTAGCCATAGCCAACCAGGGTAAGGTAAAGTTCTAGACGTATCAAAACCTTATCCTTTCAAGAACCATACAACACAATCCCAAAAAAAGTGTCTCCACCAAATTCTTCCTCCAAACAAAAAAAGAACATGGCAGCATTTCGTTTAACATCATCTCCTTCCTCCTTCAATCTGATTATTACACCAAGAAAACTAAAACAAACGTTACTTCCTCATTCATCTTCCCTGCAATTGAAGAATTACCCTTGGTTAAAGGGCACTTCAAGATCTTGCACCATTGTTCAATCTTACAAAGTTGTAGTTGAGCACCAAGGTGAAACTACTGAGCTGGAGGTTGATCCTGATGAGACAATTCTGTCCAAGGCAATAGAAAGTGGCATGGACGTACCTCATGACTGCAAGCTTGGTGTGTGCATGACTTGCCCGGCTCGCCTTCTCAGTGGGACGGTGGATCAGAGTGATGGAATGCTGAGTGATGATGTTGTGGAACGTGGGTATGCTCTGTTGTGTGCAGCTTATCCAACTTCAGATTGCCATATCAAGATTATACCAGAGGAAGAGTTGCTCTCTCTGCAACTAGCAACTGCTAATGACTAGATGCTAGATAGGTTGGAGCTGGTTTTATGAGCTGTTGGATCTTACATTTTTGAGAGAATATATTTTGTACTTTTTTGGGGTCAAGAATTCTCTGGGTTTTCTGCTGCTATTTGTTCTCATTTTCAGGAAATAAGCTGCTAATACTGACTATATGAAAGTGCAATTTCTTGAATGTAAAACAAGGTTCTGAAAACAATTGATGATTTCTGGGAGTATATACTATGAAGGATCCTTTAAATGAAGAACTTAAATCAAACTTTACCCAATGAGTTCTCAGGAACCAAATTGATGCACAATCCTTGTGTTTGGGAATGTCCTTGCTCAATCAAAGGTAAAGAAACTATGGAGATGATGCTACTGCTGCTCCATTCATGAACATTAAGCAACAAATTTGTTAATATTAGCATAAAAAACCATATAGAAACAGTTCAAATGCAGTTGAAGATATCCTCATTTCAACATTCAGCAACTCATCAATGTCTTAACTTCACTAATAAATCGGTTTCTCACTCAGAAAAATGCTGAACAAGTAAGATGGCTTTCGCCTTAATTCTTGAAAGTTGATGAAGCCAAATATCTAGCTTCTATTATCCATTGTTTTCCAGTGATCCACAAAAGTCTGGTTTTTGCTCATTCAGTAAAATGTGTAAAACAATGGCAGAGAAGCCATAATATAAGGGAATCATAAACAGGTTCAAACAGCATCAAGCCTCTTGGATAATGAAGTTCCTGATTACCTGAGAGGACACTTGATTTTGATCAATCCAAAGGGTCTGCAATGCATACTCCAAACATTTGCATAAATCTTTAGGCTAACGAACATTACAAGCAACATTTTATAGTGCTTTGAACTTTCAAAAGATGTGGGGTGGGCTGCAAATAACACAATATCTACTTTGCAAAATTGTCTTTTCAGGTTGCAGTAGAAGTCTATAACTCCATTGCTCTCTTGATTTTGAGCAGGAAATCGCTCCTTCAGACCATCCACTTCAGAACCATGGGGCATTCTTCTACAATTTCTAATCAAGTTGACACTTTTTGAACCCTGATCACCAGAAGTCAGTGAACATTGCTCTCATGTTTTTGCTGGAAGTGACCTCCTTTCTTCACTTTCCTTTGCTTAAGTTTCACCTTGACAACAACACCATGATCAATGATGGACTGAAGTACAAGCTGCAGCTTTCCTTGCAATACCTCATCTTTCCTTGGCGTATATACCACATTATGAATATCATCAGCTAAAGCCCTCTGAGCCAAAACTTTTCCAACAGCAACACAAGTGCTTCTGTTCTTAGTGGAACCAAGGTCAAATTTCATATCTTTAGAAATTGAATGTGCCACAGCAACAACCTTACTTGTTGCCCGATGAATAATGCTGGCACGGACAGAACCCTTTGACACATAAATGTCCAGACAAAATGGTTCGTGGTATGGAGCAGTAAGCTGATTAAAAGTAGGAACTCTCAGCTTTTTTCCATCCACATCACCACCCATTTGAAGTCCAGGAATCAGAAACTCATTCTTCTCAAATCCCTGAAATGAGTTTAACCTTTCCATGGCGAGACCAGAACTATTATTATTAGACTTCTCCCTCTGATTTCTTTCTGCTTTTCCTTGCACTTTGTATCCTTTTCATTTCGAGAAGCTGAAGCATTCTGCTTTGCCTTCTTTTTGTGTCTTCTTTCTGATCATTCATGTTCTTCGAAGAGTTTCTCCTGTGAAATTCAAACTTATATTCCTCGTACTCTTTCGAATGCTTATCGAGCTTATAGAACAAATTACCACGAACTCTCATATCCTCGATCACATCAAAATCAGGATCTTGCTCATCTGCAACCTCGTAATCAACCTTCCCATCACAATTATCCTCCTCCTCGTCACCAATCAGAGTCATTCCCTCGAAGCCCACCTCGCCATTACCTTTCCAGACGTCAGCCAAACTAGAAGAAACTTGCCAAGTCTCGTTATCAACCAACTCGATCTTGCAATCCTCTGTATAACTTCTGCTATTCTCCAAAAACAATGGAGAAAGATGAAGCTTATCACTGTAGTCGACAAAAGAATCTTTCTTGTGCTTGTTCCCTGGCGGAAAACCAATTGCGTCTTTTTCACTACCAAGAACTGTTTTAGAACCTTCAGATGAAAACTTTCCTCGCGCCCAAATTAAAATACGAGAATTGGCATACATTATGTTCGCCGCTCTTCGTACTAAGGATGCCATTTCAGTAATTAGAATTGCAGCAGCAGCTTTCGATCAGTGATTGGATTTCTGTTTTTATTCTTGGCTCGTTGGGAAATAAGATCGAACAGTTGGTGAGCAGCTACGCCACAAATCGCTCCGCCCTTGCCCGAGATAATATTCATAATATATATATATATATATATATATATATATATATAACCAACCAAATTAATAAAATTTGTGTAACTACTAATTGCTGGTAATATATATATTAGAATTCTGAAGAAATATCAAACAGCAGCAGTTTCTTCCATTGATATCCAGTCTTACTTTCAAAGGTATTTTTGGAAAGAAAAAAATACACCCGGATTATGGAACCATGCACAGAGGAATATCTATCCCCTCCAACACAATCCATCATTTAAGATAAAAGAAACTAAAAATTTACCAACAGAATCTTATAATTAGGTTATCAGGTTCAACGTTAAGGATCTCTTTTGTTTTAATTACTTTTCACAACAGCCTAGTACTACTACACGTTTCATCAACATCAGAAATACAAGCTGCCCTTGTCAGAAGGGGAGTAGCAGAATAAAAGGGGAAAAGAAATAGGTCAGAATTAAGGATTAACACACAGATAAGAGCTACCATTAAGGTTAGTGATTACAAACCATTTTTTAAAAAAGACATATTTAGATTGGGTCATGATATCAGTGGTCACCATTATCAGATTACCCAAGTCATTTCTATTAGTAGTAAGCTTGTTGGTAAGCTGGTGCCATTCCAGTGCCATATCCTCCATATACTGGGTAGTTCACTGGTGCTCCTGGATATGCTTCGGGGGAATATGGATACGGGGGACTCCTACTTCCATAGATGGCAGCTGGAGTGGCATATGCTGGTACGCCTGTAGGGTACTGTGTATGCGAGGGAGACCTTATGAACGTGGGAGCAGCTGGGAAAGATGAGACGTATGCATTTGTCAAACGTCCTGCCTTGGCTGGAGGCATTGGACCACCATTGTTTGCACGTGTACGTTTGTTGGCAGGTACCACGACTGGCTTCCTTTTCTCTGTCTTGACCTTCTCTAGCTGTTCGAGCCGTTTCTTGAGGTTCTCTGCTGGGAATTCATCCTCAAGTTTGTACTCTTCGATGCACTTGATAACAGCACGAAGTGCTGATTGCTCTTTCTTGGCAGCCAGGTGCTGAGAAAGCATAAAGAATAATCAGAATCAAACTGAACTTTTTCAAGAACATGAACCATATGTTTTCTGATCAACCAACAAGAAAATCAGGAATAAGACAATCACAATGTAACCTCAGCAACAAACTTAACTAAAAAATCATGGGAAACCCTCCAGCATAATTATCTCACCAACCACCTTCCCCCTGCCCCCAACTAATTACACTACATCAATCAAGAATCTTTTACCACCCTACTCCTCCAATAATTAGTTGGATGTGCTTTGCAACCATCAAAGTCAACCACCTTAGAAGATTTAATCCTCTTGAAACCCATGGTTCAAAATCTGGCTCAGAAAGAGAAAGGTAGGGGAAGAGCAAGGATGGGGGTATCACAAATAAATCAAGTGCGATTGTGATTCAAAAGTGAAAGGACCTCCTCCACAATTACCACCTCTCACCCTCCTATACCAGTACATTAATCAGTCATCTCCATCACCAACTGATTTAATGATTTTGGAACCAAATGGTTCAAACTTGGCTTGATGAAAACGATCTAGAACAAAGATGGGGCAGAAGCAAAAACTTGGTGTCTCAAATTACTCTACCCTATGTGTATTCACAAGAGATGAAGTGGGAGCATCTCTTTTAATAGGAACTGCACCATTTTAGAATAATGACCGACAATTCAGACACAGGTTGGACCATCCAGAACTTCTATGTTTTAAATATTGTAACTTATACTGGCTATCCAGGTTTATATGTGTTGATCAGTATTTGACTCCCAACAAGTCTTCTGGTCCCTTGCAAAAAAGCATACAAGGCAGACAGAGAATAATCCCAGACCAAACAATTCCTTATTTGAGAGCAATTAAATATTCATTTTCAAATTTGGAAAACAGACATTCAACATTTGTTATATAGCTTTGCACCCTAAGAAGCTTTAGGTAAAATGTCAATGCAAGAGTTCAAATGATACTTTGGTTTCTCAATATTTGTGCAGCAGTTCACACAAATGAAATAAAATCAGCAACATAGACGACTAGATGGAGATATCTAAAGAATGACATGTGTTTGATATACAAATGAACAACAAACCGACGACCATTCAGCAAAGAAGAAATGAGAACATGATCATGTCCAGACAAGGAACAGAAGTAAACATGAGAAACAGTAACAGAGAAGAAGCATGTTCCTACTAACTTAAAAGGAAAACTATACTAGTCACGAATATAAAATGGAAGAATCTAACCATAAGTAACTGACATGAAAATAAAACATTACCGAAGCTCGACCAGAATTGTCAGGATCCTCCAGAATTGAACTAGCAACCTTCTTTGCGTCTTTAAGAAAAGCTCTCAAAAGGGGTACAGGAGGGAACTTGTCCACAAGACCAACTTCATAAGTGAAATGTACAGCATCAACCTGCTGGCCTCTGCTGATCAGTTCCTCAATCATATCTGAGAACAGAGGCAAAAGTACACAGAATTACAAAGATGTTATAAAACGCACTCCATGAAATTAGCCCTATTCATATACTCCAAGAAATACATGAAACACAAAAGATAAAAATATGTAGATATAAGTATGTGTGCATATGTGGAAGAAAAAAAAAGAAAAGAAAAGAAAAGTGAAAACAGTAATGGCAAAGACAGTTCCCAGAACAAGGATGAGGGAACATGGCAGATCACCAGCAACCAAAGGTTAAGAAAAGAAGAGATCTAGAACACTCCATCAAAGCCAAATCATAAAAACAAAGATATTTTCATAAACGCCCAGAAAAAATTCTAAAAAATTTGTTTTTGTGCGAAGCCTCCTGTCATGAGAATATATGGGTACAGCAACCAAGTGCCACCAGGGATCTAAGTCTGACTCTTATCAAGATTATCATGCAATATAAGAAGTTAGAAGCATACAGTCATAAAACATTCACTAGACCAGAATCAGGAGAAAGCTGCTAGATATCCATTCTGGTAATCTATTGCAGATTTTTCCATTTCAAGAGAAACACAGCTCACAAGACCAGAACCAGAAGAAAGCTGCTAGAAATCCATTTTGGTAGTCTACTGCAGATCTTTCCATTTCTAGAGAAACACAGCCTTGGCAGTATGGATTTGGTGAAATACAGCACCAAACACAACATGAATTTATGTGGCTCATCAACTAAACTAGAAAAGTGAGCTTAACCTATGGAAACTTTTGTGTTCCATTTCTAAATCAAACCTACAATTCCAAGCGCAAGGCATTAAAAAAAAAAAAAAACTTCTTCTTTACTCAAGAAACTGTCTTTCAACCACATCTTAATGACAAATAATAATAAAATCAAACCTAAACAAAGATATTCACCAAAACAAACCAAGAATCCAGGAACCATACCAGGCATTTTATCCCCAAGGCCAAGCGAAACAGCTAGCTTAGGCATCTGTTTCCGCCAAGCAGAACCCACCACAAGCTTCCTATATAAATCGATGTCTTCTTCCTTAACAATTCCAAAAGTTACCAAATGCTGCAGAAAAGTATGGACATCAGGGGTCTTAACATTCTCAATTCCCCCTCTTTCCTCCAAACTCTTCTTCCATATCTCAGCTATCTCCTCCGCCTTCTCTTTCACACTCGGCGTAACGAACATCCTCCTCTTTCCCAGCACAGGATCCACCATCACCGGGATCAACGACTCCAACAACAACACACACGCCCATCCCAAATCATTACTGTTGCTAGTGGTATTACTGGGCTTCCTTTTATCGACAGGGAACACCTCAGAAATGGTCTCCAAGACAAACTTAGGAGGATCAACATTCCTCCAACGCCTTAGGAATTTCCTGCCTCAAACTTTCCAATTCCTTTTTACGTACAATGACAAAGCCCCAAAAACCACTAACATCCATTCTAACACAGAGGGATTTCAGTTTCAAGAACAATCCAAACGAATTATCCACTTCAGCTTCAACTAGGTCATCTCCCACTTGAATTCCCTTCCCAATGGCTGATAAAGCTTCGCCTTTGGATTTCTCCACCTTCTCCAAAGCAATAGACAAGGAAGCACAGAGTGTCGACTCACGCTCGTCGAGAATTTCCAAAGACTGCTTGGTCTGCGAGTCCAAACTCTGAAGTTTAGCTTTTAGAGCTGCAGATTTCTTCTCAAGATTCTGTTCCAGTGAAGTGAAGTGATCGGAAAGTTCTTTCCAAAGAAGTGTACAGCTAGTCATCAAAGAAGTCTGTCGCTGGAAGTCATCAAAACTCGGCGCCGGCGCCGGCGGCGAGTGATCCAACTCGCCGGGATCGGCGATTGAACCCATGGATTTCAATTTTTTCCTTTCTGGGGTCTCTCTGAGATGAAAGAGGGCAAAAGAGGGGTCAGAAATGAAACCCTAGCATTGTTTTAGAGAGAGAAAGTGAGAAAGAGAGAATGTGAGAGAGAATGTGAAAGTAAGGTTGGGGGATAAAGGTTGAAGAAGAGAGGACGAGATGGTGACGTGGATTACGAGTTGGGTGGACACGTGGGACTTTGTCTGCGGTAAAGAAAAGTGGCATTGGTTCGCTAACGTGCGCTATAGGGGTGAAGTAGAATATGATAGAAACCGAAAATCCTCCCGCGTGAAAATTCAAAATATAGTGAAAAATAAAATTTATCCAAACAAATAAAATTATATACACATATTTATTTAACAAATAATAATAATAATAATCATAATAAAGAACGAATGCAATTTGTTTAATTTTAAGACAAAACATCCTTAAATATTTAACTAAAAAATTGGGTAAGTTTAGTCAGTGAAAACTAATTAAATTTGGATAAGAACAAATGTTAGTTAGTATATTTAATTAAGAAAAAAACAAAGTGTGATGGAAAGGGAATCTTTTTTGGATTTTTATTGTATTTATTATATTACAATAAGCTAATCCTAATAATAATAATAATTGTTAAGGTATTGTTTGGCACACACACGAGGGTTTATTGATAAATATTGACGTGGGAAGGTCCAAATGAAATGAAAAAAAAAAGTCAAACGCCCACTGTTTTTTAGTCTATTTAAATAGTCGCCTTTTTTAAAAAAAAAGATATGTAAATATCTTTATTCAATTTTAAACTAATTAAATTGACAAACATACATAATATAATTGTAAATAGTAATTTAATTAATAATAACTTTATTTA
Source organism: Asclepias syriaca (assembly GCA_027405835.1). Taxonomy (NCBI): domain Eukaryota; kingdom Viridiplantae; phylum Streptophyta; class Magnoliopsida; order Gentianales; family Apocynaceae; genus Asclepias; species Asclepias syriaca. The sequence continues at coordinate 1,806,136 of CM049925.1, read as the reverse complement.
TAAATCATAAATTTAAAATACAGTAAAATAAAAATAAAATTATAGATATTTTTTAAAAGTAAAATTTGTGAGTTTAATACACATAAATGAATTTAATTCTTATTTAATAAATATATAAGATTAAAATAATGAGCACGCCACCTAGGATATTTATTTGCGGAGAGTGGATGAATGGAGTCGTAAAGGTAAACAAAGGGCGGAAAAGGAGGATGACGTGAAGTTGGGAATTAAGGGAAGGGCGTGTTTGGATGGATAATTTAAAAACTTGGAATTGTAGCAGAAAAACTTTCCCAGAAACCGATGAGATTGAAGAAAAGAAAAAAAAAAAAAAAAAAGCAAAAGGTGGGGACTGAAAAGCCGAGGAAAGAAAGTGGTGGTGGCCCAACTCACACTGGCCACCACATGGCTGTAGTCAGATAAAGTAAACACCTTGCCGGCCCTATATCTTAAATCAATTTAAATTATACTCATAAAATTTAATTCAAATAGAATTATATATATAAAATTTAATTCTTATTCAAAAAAATTATATTAATTATTATATTAAATTTGTAACAGTAATAATATAATTTTAATTGTGTTGAATTATTTTAACTTGTAATATTTTTATAATAATGTTAATTAATTAAAAAGAAACTTTGAATTTGAAATTTATTGTAATTTAAAATAATAAAAGGGAATTAAGAGTAGACGACAAAAAAAGGAAATTATATTCCGACACACGAATCTACCATTCTACCTAAGATATGACTCCAATTTCAATTCCAACTTACCTTTGCCTACCATGTACTAATAAAGTTTAATTTAAAAAAATAAATAAAGTACAAGATAATAATGTTTACATTAAAGATTTTGATAATTATATTTAGTTTTATGTTGTTAAATTATTTGTAATAAAATTTTGAACTTTGTTTGGAAAATCCATGTTAGAAATGGAGTTGTAATTGTAGTCCACTTATTTGGACATGTGAAATAGATATCATCTTATTTCTCTATTCATTTTTCATTTTCAATCTCTTTCTTTCTTTTCTTTCCCCTTTTTTCAAATGTCACTAATGAATTTCAACTTTCTTGCAATTCTTTTTCTCCCACAACAAGCAACCACACAATTTTAAAAACAATGGTTTTGTTGCATTTTATGTAGTAATTTCTCAAATAATTAGTTCCAATACAATACGTTTAATTAAAGGTATGCATAATACTACTTTAATAACATCCTTTTTACGTATTTTGTTAGTTATTTGATATGAATTACCACAATTTTGACTAATCTAAATACAACATCTTTTACTTCAATTTCCATATGATATATACACTTCAATTTCATACAACACTGACGCATAACAAAATATTCGAGAACATATCATGTTATTATAATACCTACCACCCAAACTAGAGATGAATTCTTTTGCAATATGTGTATATATATATATATATATGGAACAAAACACATGAAGAAACATGTGGAGATAGAAGTGAAAAAGGTGATAAGAGTGGTACCCTCTGCAGCAGTGGTAATCAAATGGTGCGTGGGTAGAAATGAATTGAGTGAAAGAGGAATGTGGTGACTGATGAAATCAGGCATGCGCAACTGACTACTCTCTCTTTCTTATATATATATATATATATGTATGTATATGGAGTGGAACAGAGAAAAAGAAACCTAACCCCTTTGGAATCTTTAGGATCAAGTGAATTGATTGTGTGTGTACGTGAGGCTTATGATGATTTTGTTCTAGAGTTTTCATGTGGTCATTGTGTGTGTGTGTGTACACCTTGCTTGCTTCACAGTGTATGAAGGATTTCATTCTTTTTAAATTGTGGATTGTACTCGAAAAAACATGTATTATCAGTAAAATTTTGATATAACAAAATATATATATGTATTAAAATTTTAGTTCAACATGATACATAAAATAAGAACAAAATATGTATGCAAGAGTATCAAACTCTTAAAATATCAAATGACACTTTTCATCCAATCTTTTTAAAAAGGTAGATTGAGAAGACGAGTTGAGTGGGTATAGAAAATCTTGATAGAACAGCTGCCATTATTGGTTAGATTAAACGAAAGGTGTTCTTCCCAACCAATAAAGGTGCAAGCATTGTTACATCCATTATCTTCTCCATGTGCGTGTATTGCAAAAAATTATCTATTTATATATATACATTTCAATTAGAAAAGATCTTACCAGCTTACTTGAGCATTGAGTTGAATGGTTAGAATGTTTATTTCCCCCACAATAACCTTACATTCAATTCAAATGTGTTAGAAAGTAGGTCTTTTCTATCAAATGCATTCATGTTTTCTTAAAGTGCGCACTAATTACACATGAATACTTGACGAGAGTTTCATATGACTAAGAATACATCCTTTTTCTTTTCTTTAGAGAGAGAGAGAGAGAGAGTGAGTTGGATGACAATATATCACTTCTTACTAAGTGAGTTGGATGCAATACTTCTGTTTACAACCAAACAAGATAATACAAACGAAGCAAATGTAGATGACCTAATTTACTATGTAACCTTAAAGACCAAAAAAGATTACAAATTACACTTGGAAAACAATAGTATGTATCAGAGATGGATGAAACAGGTTGTTAGTTAGTACTGCTTTTCTGGGTTTTTAATAAATGAAATGAAAGAGGGACAACTTCAGAAGAACCAGATTGTTCTATCTTTTAACAAATCTTTCTTTCTTTTTGCTTGCTTGAACAAGAAGACATGAACTTCCTAGTCAAGGACCCAATCATTTCAGCAACTAGTTATCATAAAAGTCACCCTCACTACTCAAAATCTCTACAACCTATGCTGGTCACCAGCTATAAATAGACTGTAGTCCCAGAATTGGGACTACCTTTGCTTCAAAGTTCAAATTTCAGCAAAGATTCTCATGTACACAAATAGGGTTTAGACTTGTAAATTTTATACAAAATTACACTTAAATTTGGATTACTCAAAATAATGACTTCACACATACCAAATGATAGAACAATAAAAATAAAAATAAAAAAAGTTCAAATTTCAGCAACTAAAACTTCAAGAAAGCACACCAGGAATTATAGAAAGGAACATCAGCAACATTATAAGACCAAAAACGACATCCCTCCTTAGCATTAAAATAAGCACCTAACGGAGAGGAGATCATAGTTAGAACTAAACAAAGGGGATAATCCTTTTGTGGTTACATGAAAACTTTGATAAGAATCTCATTTTCATCGACATAACCAACCCTCCCCAACCCAAGACTAAGAAATTCCACAAGAATTTCATAAGGTAGCACCTACCTTGTTGCTGAATGCAATGTTTCTCCTAAAACTAGGATGCTCCCCTCCTCCTCCCTCTCGACATATTCATATTTCAGAATATGGCTCCTACTTTAGGTATTTGTACTCCCTCCGGCTCTCAACCATAGTTTTCTTTTTAGTATCAAAATCAATCTTATCTATATCTGAGACATTTGCCAGATAGCCGTAGAAGATTCTCTTTTTTTCACCTGTCCTCTGGTCCATCTTCACAAGACTTGGATTGTTTTCATCATCTTTGCCTAAAACTAAGGACTCCATACGGGTCCAACTCTTCCGCCCAAGGTTGTTTTTTTCAAAATACTTAGCTAACCTCAAAGCTTCCTCCAAGCCAGACTGATTAGCAGCAAATTTAATCAGGGTAATGCCTAGATGGCCATCTCTTGAATACAAGGACTTTGATTTGCCTCCACCAATTCCAAGCTCTGAAAGCAAGATTCACAAAGATGCAAAATAGAACATCAAAAACTCAAAAAAACTACTAGTCATGAATACATCATTCCTAAGATGTGTCAAATGAAAGAGGGATTCTCCATTCAGCCAAGGCTTATATGATGGCCAATAACTAAAAGTTGAATCCAAACTATTTAAAATTAGAAAAGATGAAACACGTCTCTGCAACAAGGCAAAAACACCTGAATTTGCTTAAAAGCTGAAATTAAACACTGAACTTTCTGAATCTCTGTACCTTAAAAGGCAAAAAAGAGGTCACTGGATTATGAAAACCAATGATAGACATCCATTTCTGAATTATGAACATTACCAATGTTGCTATTACCAAAGGTGCACCTGATTCTATTAAAACACAATTACCACAATTTTGTAGTTTGAATGCATATTTCTTATCTGAAAGAATTCCATAGAACTATCACAGTTCAAGAGAAAAAGGATGCACTGGAAAATAGCCAGTATTTCCCCCTTTCATGAAGATATCAGAATTGTAACTAGAATACTTCCCAAGGAATAAGTTTTGAAGGAGCTAGTGGACCAAATTTTTGCGAAGGAAGTTCTAAGTATTGAAAAGAGTGATCTCTAAAAGAACAAAAACAGCCACATTGCTACATGTATGCTAAGATAACAGAATTTTGCAAATTTCAGTTAAAGGCATGTAAATCAAATAGGGAAGAATAATAGTATTCCATCATTCCCTGGAATAAAATTAAGACAGTGTTCAAATACACAAATCCTAATGCACCAACTGAAAATCCAGTCTAGAGGTTAATGAGAAGAATACCATACCATGCATTGAAATAAATTATGTAATCCCCAGAATCAAATCCTTCAGTTCTTGAACAATTAAATACACACATATTTTTTTAAACTAAATCTGTAAAAATACTCGGATTAGATTCTTTAGAATTACATTTACCATCTATCTCATCATCTTGAAGGAGTCATGGAGAGAAGTAGCAAACCCTAGAACTTGGTTTCAGTTTAGAAACTGATCATTCAAATATCGGATTGTATCAAAGTTGTCGAGTTGCATCTTACAGAAAGAGGGGCCAGCTAGTTCACCTTTCCACATCCATGACATAGTATCTAAAATAATAAAAAAAAACTTCTCCTCAAAACAACTAATGAGGGCATACTACACATATCTAGTCAATATCTGCCAAACGTCAGATATAGACAAATCCACACGATAGAAGTTCATTGTGATTTAAATCATTCTATCCATCCATCTATTCTAACCCTATGCTAAATTACTAGGATATGGAACCATCAACTATCTGTGGCCTCTATAAAGTTGCAAAAGGTAAATTTGATCTATTGGACATCCTTTCTGTTGATTGGACAAAGAAGATACTACAAAAAAAAAAAAAAAAAAATTTGACCTTCCTCTAGTAGGACTAGCATTGACTATCCAAAAATCTGACTCGATCTCAGACAGTGAAAAGATGAGGCTGAGAAATATGCATAGGCAGTAGCTAACTTGGACCCATATATACTTATTTGTATATGCCAGAATGGCAAAGATAAAGAGCTAAAACTGAAATAATTAATGGGTGTACACTTGGGCAGTGACAATCATGTAGGAATAGTGTAGGCTTTTATCACGAACTCTAGGGCCTTAGGCAACCAGTATTTTGGGGGACTCCCATAAACAACTATAGCACAAATATTTGTAATTATAGTAAGAGGAGCCTCAAGCTGAATAAATGACAAAATAACAAAGAATGAAGAGGTAGATTTTACCTCTTATATAATTATCCATTGCCCTGTTTCCCATACCCTCCACACGGCCATCTTTATTTTTTCCAGTCAATGTATTATGAATTATCACCAAAGGTGGCCACAAAATGAGCTCATCCAAATTTGCTGCTGCTTCGTCAGCAGGTAATAACTGATATGACTTCATGTTATCAGGAACTGTCCTATAATTCCACCCCATCAGTATGCATAAAGCTTTGTGTAGTCCCAAGTGGTCCACAATCAAGTCAGAGGTATCTGAGTTATATACATGCATGATGAGGCCATGCATGTCCAAGAAATCTTTTGAAGACCTGTATATAGATTTATAAATAGAAAAGTCAAACATAAACCAAAAGACAATATTACAGTTACTGGAGAATTCGTCGGTTTCATGAGATCTTATACACATACATAAATAGTCCATTATTACTTGAGTAAAAAGTGAAATTAGGCCAAGTATCTAAAATGGAGGGTATATAAGCCAACACAGATTTCATGGAGATTGGGATACTAAACTTTTTAATAACAATTATGCATAATTTCTAACTCAGCAGAAGTTTAGCTAAACACACACCCACCCTATCACAGGACTTTCTAATAAAAGAAATCCTTCAATTGATGCCACAGAAAATCATATCAGCTTCCAAGAAAAGATGTCTACAGATAACACTTCTAGATGGTAGACATCACGGAGCCAGCTATGAAGCTCCAAATCATTTGAAATAAATAACAGTTAATAGAATTCAATAAAACAAAGTTAATTAGAGCAAAGCTTCTGCTAAACACACACTACGTAAACATATACTAAAGGACCCTTTTCAAGATCCAGTAAGCTCTCTTCACAAGAGGCTAAATAAATGAATATCTAGAGTGCAGAAGATTAAGGAAAATCAGTCCACAAGTCAAGACAATCATATCAGTATAGCCCTTAGTCTGAAGGGTTTACCTACACCCCTCAAAACAAGATTGCAGTTTTATTCTCCATTAGATGGATCATAAAATATTTTGAAGCTAATCTGGAGTATATCTAATTTCTCACAATTGGCAAGTAAATGAAAAGTAATCATACACAAACAAAGCTACTTTACTCCAATACTTATAGAAGATACGCCAAATTTTGAGGATCAACCAATCCAGGAGCAATAGACTACCCTAATAACACATGTAAGTCATCAGTAAATCTTACACATATCCAAAGGAAGGAAAAAGAAATGTTCGGAATAGGATAACTCATGTATATTTTGATAGAGCTAATGTGCAGTAGTTTGAATACACTTTGTCTAGCTAAAATGAATTCAAGGACTACTAAGTAGTCCTAATTAAGGGGTGGAGGGGATTTGACAACAGTTAAGAGTAATGGGGAAAGAAACAACCACTTTAGGAATGACTGAACATAATTAAAACCTGGCTTCCCCATATTAATAAGTAAAGGACATATTAAGATAAAGAAACATTCAGCCACGGACTTACACAAGGTTTCTTGGCATGTGCACTTTGAAATCAAATGATGCACGTGACAAAAGAAATGGCTGAAATAATATTAAAATACCATGCCATAGTGGTAGAATGAATCTGCTTAGAAGCAACAATCATAAAATGCCTATCCAGCTACAAGAAGTGTGACCATATCTAGTCCCTACTATTTACATCTGCTCAACTTCAGAATGGAAAATACAGAAACTAATTCACTTTTGAATCTGCAAAAGGTATGGATAAACCAGTCACTACATTAGCAGTTATAAGAGCATCAGCAGTCATAAAGCCATAGTCTGAACTAGAAATTTGGGACTTCACATTTTATTGAATTTTTAGAAGTTCTACAAAAGAAGACGATAAACTATAATGGCTTAGGCCTCAAACTAGAACAAACCTTCATGTGTTGACCTTGACGGAAAGAGCTAACTCATAAAAATAATAAACTAACTATGGTATGTTAGAAAAAATAAAATAAAATTATGAAGGATAATAATACCCACATAACACCATAGCAAGAGGATAGCCTTTCTGATACCTAAGTAACAGTTGCTGCAACCTGCTAATTTTGTCTTTCTTTAAACAAGAAAATACTAGTTAGGTCACAACTATGATCCTTGTCACATCATTGTTACACCTGCCCGCAATCTTTAATGAGAGAAGTAGACATGCATATTCAAGACTAAATTAAACTAGGAAAGGAACTAAAGACCAAAAAGATCCTTCCCAGTCAATCCCCAAAATATCCTTCTGAGAAGAAGGCTATCTTAAACTGAAATAATGATGAAACACAAAATTGAGAAAGAACAAAGTACACAATTTGTCACTGAAAAACAAGGCGATGGATTTATAACTAAGTTCATCTCCTTGTAAGAGCACAGAATAAACCAATTAAGCAAACCATCAATGAAAGCAGAAGGATACCGGGTACTTATTAAGATAGAAGCTCCACATACTATCAATTAAGCATCCCAGCTGAAGGGAGTTTTGGCTCAATAATTATCAGATAAATTTAATTAGTAATCTATAAGGATAGGATTCTCAGAGACCATCTATTCTATTAAAAAACATGCACTATCTATAGAGCAACTTAATGGACTAAAATTTTGGATGAACATACACATAAATTGATTTACTGAATAATAGTTTTTGATAACGAAGGGGCATGAATGATAACAATGACAAAATTTTCAAAGCGAAGAGTTGCATCATTCTAGCATCAAACCTTCCACAAACAATGCAATGAAGAGACCCTTGCTTTCCATCAGCCAAATATTTCCGCCTTTGATTAGGATTCTCATAAACTAACTTCACAAAATGTAAAAAGGCTTTCTTTAAAGCCTCTTGATCTACCTGATGATGCTTAGGCCCGACCATATTTCTATCACTAGTCCTCATATATTTCCCAGGCCTAATTTCCTCCCCTTCCCGTCCTATAGACATTCTACTTGTCCCAGGCCTCCCACTTGCATTCCCACCCGAATTTCCATATTGCAGAAGTTGCTGCCTCTGCCTCTCAAAACCATCCCTCCCTTCTCTATCCTCATCTCCAAACTTCCTCTTCATTGAACTACCAGGACCTTCACCCTGCCCACCCCACCTACCATGCCCAGGACGTCCCAAAGGATTCCGATACTCCTGGCTCCTATCCCTTACTAGCCTAACAGCTCTGTCACCCATGGGAGGCCTGAATTCAGGTCCTCCAAAATCAGGGCTCATAGGAAAAGTGCTATCAAATCCAAATCGAGAAGGACCAGATTTGGATGGTAATGGTGGAAAATCTTGATGATCAGGAGGTAAAGCAAAATAAGATCGGACAGAACCATCGGCCAAGACAAGGGTCCGGCGATCAAGCATGTGAAAACCATAAGAAGGGGGTGGAGGTAGGTCCAAGAAAGGAAAAGGAGGGAGCTTGGAAAAAGTCGGATCAAACTTAGGCGATTGTTGAGTAAGCTTTGGCGATGGCTTAATATTGTCACCGCTACTTCTGAGCATTGGAATTGGGGTTTTAGTATTACTATTATTGCCCGAAGGATTTTTGTTGGAGGCGGGTCTGGATTTCTTGGAGTCACCGGAAGCAGGACTCGACTTCTTCTGATGGAAAGGAGAAGAAGCGGCAGCGGAAGAGGAAGATCCCAACCGGCCTCTGTTTCGGTGGACAGAGGAAGAGGGCGTTATTGAAGGCGGAGGATGCGGTGGTTTCCGATGGTGGTTAACTCCGGCCATCTTTAAATGCGTACAATATATTACTGGGAGAAAAACTGAAAACGCCGAATTTATACACAGAAGAAGAATCGAAGGTGGGCTTAGAGAAAAGGCAATTGCGGTATTTCCTTCTCTATTTACGAGTTTTTTTTCCCCTTCCAAATAAAAAAAATGCAAAACCAAGAAGGCATAAGATGCATATAATATTTCTTTTCCAAAGAATACCTTTCTTCCTCTAATTGAAAACTGAACAAGATTGATGGTGATTTTGGGGGGAATTGGAATAAAAACTCGTGTCAATATTGAACTCGACAGAACTCAATCGAACAGTCTTTGAATAAGAGCTTAAAATTTTGTTCGAAATTATTTGTGAACAGTCTTTGAATAAGAGCTTAAAACTTCATGGAACAGTTTGATTTGTTTAGATGGGACAACAATGGCAATATCAAACTCAATCGAATTGCTAAGTAGAGATCACAATATTGATTCCGACGCCATTACAACTCAAACATAGCACTCAAAACTTCATGTTAAGAATTTACCAGCTAAAAGACATTAAAAGACATTAATTATGTTTACTTTAAATAGAGGAAGAATGATTAATGGATTGTAAAGAGAGGGATGTGAATAGGTATAAAACGTTTGAACTTGAGAAAAGAACTTCGTAAAAACTCTATAGTAACTTAATCAGAGCATCTTTAAAGATGTAAATAAAATTCTCATGCCACAAAATCATCTGGGTTCATCACATTTGTTGCTATAAGAGCTACCAGAATAGAATACTAGAGAGCTAGACATCCAAAATAAAACAAAATCATAACTCCAAAATCTGCAAATGTAAGAAGTCCACTTTTTAACGCTTCTTGGAGACACCAACAGTCTTTCCCCTGCGTCCAGTTGTTTTTGTGTGCTGTCCACGCACTCGGAGACCCCAGTAGTGTCTTAGACCACGATGGTTCCTGAGAAAATCACACTCATTGTTATTTAAAGGAATAATATAACGAGGAAAAAATCCAAAAGTTAAACTAGAAATCAACTAACAGAAGAGTTTAAAAAGTAAGGCGTTTAAACATACCTTATCTTCTTCAAACGTTCAAGATCATCTCTGAGTTTCATGTCCAATGCATTTGAAACAACCTGTGAGTACTTCCCATCTTTGTAGTCCTTCTGCCTGTTAAGGAACCAATCAGGAATCTTGAATTGGCGGGGGTTTGCCACAATAGTCATAAGGTTGTCAATCTCAGCAGCACTGAGCTCACCAGCTCTGCAATTCCAAATTCAAACCACATGTTAAAACCTAACAGTTCAAAATCCACAAAGAAACAGAAAAAAAAAAAAGAAGAGAAACTGTAACAACCAACACATAAGGAACTAGCACGGATAAATTGGTGCTAAATAAATAACCAGCAGCGCATAACTACTGCACACTTTCTACTCTAACTATAGTATAGATTGGGAGAGCATGTATTGCCACTATAGGGTAACTGCACACAACTATCAGTCATTTAGTATAATTTTCGTTGCCAATGAAAACAATGTCAGAAGCCAATGTAGTTACATTGCAATAACTCAAGTTTCAATTTTACAAAAAAAATATAGAAATATACAAATCAAAATAAAAGCCTTTAAATAGAGTTTAATGTGAACAACTATACTAATAGAGCCATGGAGACCGAGAAGAAGACTCCATATGTCTATTAATATAGAACATTTTCTATTTATATAAATCCACGTTCAAAAAAATGAAAAAAAAAAGTGCTCATGAACAATGACACATTAAAATCATACTGTATTAAGATAAAAATACTAATAGAAGCCAATGTAGTTACATTGCAATAACTCAAGTTTCAATTTTACAAAAAAATATAGAAATATACAAATCAAAATAAAAGCCTTTAAATAGAGTTTAATGTGAACAACTATACTAATAGAGCCATGGAGACCAAGAAGAAGACTCCATATGTCTATTAATATAGAACGTTTTCTATTTATATAAATCCAATGACACATTAAAATCATACTGTATTAAGATAAAAAATTTAATACTCCCTCATTTTTTTTTCTACAATTTCTTTTCCTTGTAACCATATGGCATTTATGATTTTTTTCACCTCTTGATAACCCAAATTTACAATTAGTATTCTCTGTATAAAGAAGAGAATGAAAGACAATATTGAAGACTTTTTCAATGAATAAAGACATCAATTATAAGTCTTTTCCATGAGAAGGTACCTAAATATTTTTATAGTGATGTTCTTAAAAAAAAAATTTAAAACTTTATTAACCTTTTCAATTTAGGCAGAACAAATTGACTACAGGCAGCTCAAAAAGTTACGAAGATAAATTAACTCCTACAAAAATTTACATCTGAAGCCCCTAAAATCCTTTTGCAGGGTTGTGTGTCTATAAAATTAAAGAGTCCCCAAAAATGTTTTCAGATTCCGTTACAACACAACCAAATCTAGAAGAATAACTAACCTTTTGTTCATATCAACATCAGCCTTCTTGCAGACGATGTTAGAAAAACGGCGACCAATACCTTTGATCGATGTTAAAGCAAACATCACCTTCTGCTTTCCATCCACATTCGTATTCTGAATACGCAAGATGTGCTGAAAATCCTCATTCGCCACTAGAGACTGAAGTTCCAAATCAATCAGCAAAAGAGGACGAAAAAAAAAAGAAAAGAAAAAAAGCTAATAGAATCAAAATCATGCATACAGAAATTTAGATGCTCAGATTATAGATAATTCAAATTAACTCACCATGGTTGAAAGCTTCGAAGCTCTGGAGTCTCTGCCTTCTCTGTTGCTCTAGAGCAGAATCGTATGGAGGTACTAGGGTTTGCTTTGGAGCGGCACAGAAGAAGGTTTTAAAGAGTGAACCCTAGTTCAGATGTTAAAGTACTATTGTACCCTTACTACTTTACAAATATTTATTAAATACGACTCTATTTTGAGTTTATTTGATTTAGGTACTTCCATACTTAATATAATTACTACTAGTCCACTAACTTGGGAAAAGAATGACTAGGTACTAATTTGCAAATATTCATATTTTGAGGTATCTTCCAGTAAATACTCTAAAAAAATTTTATCAAAGACTCGCGGTGCTCGAGGCGCAACTTCAATCTGAGAATCAGGCTGAGGTCTCACGTTCGATACTGTAAGAAGCAAACGTTAATGGTAAATTCCCATGTTATGTCTTTTTTGTGGTGCTAATGGGTTAGCATGATTCAGGAGCAGTGATCAAAGTAATTGCATTGAGTTACTCAAGAACTTCAGGTTTTCAGAAGAAACAAAATGGCTGCTTTTCTCGCAGTGAACATGATGAATCTGCCCACCATTTCACAGACAGTTGGTAGGCATAAAACTGCAGGTAATGTGAAGCATATTATTAATCCATATGGGAATTAATTAGATATTGTGATAAATGTTTGTTGATTGGAGGAATTGCTTCAAGATTTTAGTTGGATTAATTAATCTTTTTCCCCCATTTAGCAAGTTTTCATAGATTTGATGTTAAACCCATGATTCTTACTTGATTTTTCTCATTTCTTGGATTACATTTCTTTCAAGATAACAAACAGATCCAGCCACAGTCAAGAAGTATAGTTTTGTCATCATCCCCTGAAAAAGGATTGTCTCGCCGGAAGGTTGTTTCATGTTTAGTAGTAAGTTGGGTTTTAAGACCATCTCCGGCTGAGGCTGGCGGAGAAGAACCAACTGCCGAGGATGGAAACGGGAATGACGAAGGTGTGGTCGGTGCTATAAAGTCCATATTTGATCCTAATGAGAAAACTAAGTCAGGGAAAGTGTTGCCAAAGGCATACTTGAAGTCAGCAAGAGAGGTAGTGAAGACACTGAGAGACTCCCTAAAGGAAAACCCAAAGAATATTGTTGAGTTTAGAAGAAACGCTGATGCAGCAAAAGAATCCATTCGAGACTATTTAAACAACTGGAGAGGACAAAAGACAGTGGTAAATGAGGTAAAAGATTCAGTAATCTATTCAATCATTATACATGTTATCCTTGTAAGCAACAAAGGCCAAATCTTGATTTGCAGGAATCATACATGATGGTAGAGAAAGCAATAAGATCTCTTGCTGGTTTTTACTCCAGAGCTGGTCCATCTGCACCTCTACCAGAGGAAATCAAGACAGAAATACTGGGTGATTTAAACAAGGCTGAAGAGTTTCTGTAAAAAACTAATTTCATTTCTATAAAAAGACAGCAAGAATGTAAAAAGTAGGGATAAATTTCTATAAAAAAGGGATCCCAAATGAATGTTCTTGTTATCTATGTTTATTTATCACCCCTTTTGGTTGAATACTTTGGTGTTCAAGCTGTTTTTCTCTCAAGGACCAAAGAAGAATCGGTACACAGATATCAAGATGCCTATAATTTGTTGGAGATGATTGCAAGCCTTATCTGTTTTAGTCACAACATTCTTGTCCATGAACACTGGTCTAAAGTAAAATCATCTTGGCCAAGATCCACCTTTTCTTGATTTTCAGAAACTAAGTTCGTGAAAGAACACCTTTTGAGCTGCACCCAGGAAAAAAAGATTTACTTTTAGTTCATAAAGAAGGAAGTTTTCTAGATCAGGAAAGAAGGTCCATCAAGTAGATAATCAGTTTGATGGCTTGCAGTTTCTTTCTTTCATAATTGAATACTAATGAAACAGGCTGCAAGTGGATAGGAAAATTCAAATTTCTGACAGAAATTTGCAATTTCTCTTCAAAAACTATAAGAAATACAAACCTTGGCACACTTCCACGACGACGCAAGTCGGGTTCTGTTGCTTGCCTAATAGCTCTAGCAAATGCCTTGAAGGTTGCTTCAATAATGTGATGAGAATTTCTTCCAGCAAGCTGTAATGTCTCCAAATAAAAAAAACAAGAAAATTGCATTAATTTCTGGGTAAAATACTGTCAATTACGAAGAAAATGGTAAATTGCATAATAAAACTCGAATACTATCAATATCAACCAAAGAAGAATGGGCAAACTCGTTTTCTTACCTGTCGAATGTGAAGTGTCATTCCAGAAGTATTTACCAGTGACTGGAAAAAGTGCTCAACTAGCTTAAAAAATGAAAATTTCTTTCTTCATTAGCTTTACATGAACAATCTTCAATACTACAATTAACAAAGAATAAAGGAAAAAGAGGACACTGTTGTATCTAACACCTTATTTTAAGAAAGGATTAAACCTTACTTGAGTGTCATATGTTCCAACTCTTTCAGTAGGAATCTGTAGATCAAAACTCAGATGTGGTCGTCCAGATAAATCCTGCAATCAAAATGAAAATAAAGTCACCGTGTGTATATATACATATATATTCATCCTTTCCTATGTTAGAAAATAGCACAAATTTGTCATTTCTAATCAAGTATTGTCAGAAGCATACAAGTGCAACATGTATTAGTGCTTCGTCAAGTGGAGCAGAGAAGTCACCAAAACGGTAGATCCCTTTTCTATCACCAAGGGCTTCCAGCAAAGCCTGCAAGATCATGACATATTCAAGTTATCAATTTCAGATGCCATACTACGCAGCCATGTCCAATATACAACATAATTATTCAAATCTTGTAAAGATATATGATCATGGTATGAATAGTTCTAGTGGGATGAAAACAAATCATAATGTTGACCATATGGTTCATATACATGAATGATATATATTCTCTAATTCCCAATCCTAAAACAAATAATCACTGAATGCAAATAGATTAGGTTTTACCACAAGTGACATAAGAACAGGAATCCATTGGAATGTTCTGACATAAATATCCAAGAAAAATAAATAGATGATAAGAAAACCATCTAATGCCTTTGGATATGTACCGTTCCAAGGGCAAGTGCAACATCTTCATTTGTGTGATGATCGTCAATATGATAATCCCCAATGGCTTTCACATGCACATCGAATAGGCCATGGGAAGCAAGTTGCTGAAGAAAGATAAGAAGCCAAAATTAATCTTGCTGTTATCCAAAGCACCTAAAGATCACAATTAATATATATATATATATATATATATATGAGCATGTATTTCCCAGAATCCCATTAATGAGATGTTCTCCATCTGAAAATTCATGTCTGAAATTAACGAGTATGGTTCAGCATAAGGCACAATCTTTATTCCTACTAATCCCAAAGACCACAATTTTGAGTTATTTGAAGTACTCCTACATGACAATAGTTCAGCTTTGGATCTCTCTCCAATGGAAATCATTTCCAATTGGGAAGTGAGAGATTAACTTTGCTCATGCAAGAAAGACAAATATTTGTAAACAGATAAAGACTTACATCCAACATGTGATCTAGAAATGGAATACCAGTACTATTCTCGGCCACACCAGTACCATCCAAATTCACCTTCACAAACACATTAGTTTCTTTAGTCACCCTCTTCACCTCCCCAATTCGACCTATATATATATATATTACAAACCACGATATAGAAATCAAAAAACTCAAAAACCCATATGAAAACAAGTACTAAAGAGAACTGTTAATTATCAAAATACCCATTTCAGAGGAGGTTGTAGAAGAAGGTCCATTCTCAGAGGCCTGAGGAATTATTCCCCGGGAATCCATTGAAAGAGGAATAGTGGCAGCTGATTTGCTGCTGATGCCGTAAAGATGCTTTGAAGGGAACACCAAATATTCCTGCTTTATAGGGAAAACAACGCTCGATTGGAAGGCGGTGGTTCTCCTGGATTTGAGCTGAAATCCTGAAGAAAGGGAGTTGATGAGACGACAACTATAAGTAGGGACTGAGAGCTCCATATACGATGTTGTTGCCGGGTCGGATGAAATGTAGAAAAGAGAAGGAGGTAAAGAATTAAGAAGAACAAAGAAGGGGCAAGTTTGACCTTGTCTTTCGCCGAAAAGAAAATCCCTATTTGGTCTTAAGCAAGAAACTAGGCAAAATACAATTATGTCTTTTTTCTTTTTAAAATTTCGAGACTTTCTGTACACTCAAATCTATGACCTATTTTAATTGATAAATGAGTTTCAACATTAGATGGCAAATAAATGAAATTCAGCTATGGTACTGCAGAGAATGGAGAAATTGTAATAAATCATTAAGAACCCTAAGGCAAGTGCCACCGCTGTTTACAAATGCTGCTGATGATGATGAAGATGATGGATCATGAACTACTACTACTTACTGGCTTTTCTAGTACAAAGAAAATGAAGAACCCAGAATCATAGGCTATATTTATTTACATGATCGAGAACTATAAGGCGCTAACATTTTTTATTGTGGTGGTATTCACCAACAACAAAATCAGCCACCAAGTTACAACAAAATTTGTCGCCCTATTCCCCAGGATAAATATCTCCGGGCAACTCTTAAAGCCCTTCTTCTTCTTCAAGTACAATAATCTTATGACAAATCTGGTGCAGTAGAGGTCAGAGCTCATTCTGCTCAATAAAATGGATGGATGCACATTATTTGATGACAGCAAAATAATGCTATTCTTGGCACAAGCACACCTCCGTTAGGCCATAGGATGTAAGGTTATGTCCAAGCTCTGTTGGGAAATTTTTTATTTAAGATCTCAGATTGCCTTCTCATCAGGATGATCACTGCTAGGGACTGTTACCTCTGCTCCATTCTGGTACTGATCAATCGGAACTGAATCAAGAACCAGTTCGACTTTACCGCTATCAGCTGCATTGGATTTGTGGGAATCATCAGAATTACTTGATCCGTCATCAGGTTGCGGTTGAGGTTGAGCCGCTGTGGGTTCGGCTTCAGCAACTGTTACTTCTGCTCTATTCTGGTAAGGATCAGTGGGAACTGAATCAAGAACCAGTTCGACCTGACCGCTATCTGCTGCATTGGGTTTGTGGGGATCATCAGAATTACTTGATCCGTCGTCAGGTTGAACCGCTGTGGGTTTGGCTTCAGCAACAACAATGTCACTGATAGTTTCAGGGGTTTCCCCAGATTCAGCCTCCACCGGGTTAGTCTGCTGGTTCAGGTCGGGACTGCTGGAAATTAAGCTCTCACTAGTACCATTAGAGGTAGCTGAGGGTACAAAATCTTGACACACTTTCATTTCATCATCAGCAGGAGCTAGCAACTGAGGCATTTCTGCAGAGTTTTCAAGAATAGGTTCAACAGAAGTTACTTCAGTGTTTCCTTGTACACTTACTTCACAGTTATACTCATCTCCCCTTGTAGGAACTTGATTTCCAGAATCATGGATTCAGAGGCAACAGAAAGTTTATTTTTTGCATCTTCCTCATTCTGAGGATTCCTATCAGAGTCGAGTTTAGCGGCTTCAGCATCAGAAACAGTTCTCGATAATGTGTGGGACTCACTTTCAACATCACCTTCAGTTGGTCGATTCAGGTCTGAGTTAAACATAATGACAGTATCCTCATCAGTGGAGGGCGCAGGAAGAGAATCAGAATCTGGTGTGCTTGATTTTTCAGTAGAATTCTGCAAAGAATCTTTTTGCAAAGGACTTGGTCTAAGTTCACCTTGACTGCCGCCTTCTTCAATAACAGCTTCAGGCAGAGCATCATCTAAAATCTGCAATGTTCTTTGAACC
This sequence comes from Asclepias syriaca, assembly GCA_027405835.1. Classification (NCBI taxonomy): domain Eukaryota; kingdom Viridiplantae; phylum Streptophyta; class Magnoliopsida; order Gentianales; family Apocynaceae; genus Asclepias; species Asclepias syriaca. The sequence goes on along the minus strand of CM049925.1, from coordinate 1,788,385 downwards.
TCAGCCACAGGGAGTACCTTCCGAGTTTCGCACAGTAGACTTCTCAGCAGCATCACAAACTGTAGAAAGAGAAACGGGATTCTGATTCTCAAGCAAGTCTTGTGAAGCATCAGTAGCTACACCAGAAGGAGAGTTGTAGTTTAATCTACAAGCAGGTTCCATAGGCTCCTTTGTTGACTGATGTTCGATCTCCATATTCTCTTCGCTAGGGGACTTAGCATCAGCTTCATCAGCAGCATCTGATCCACTAGCCATTGTTACGTCATTTGAGCAGACAGCAGGAGCTGAAAGAACTGCATCAACTTTGTCAGAAATCTCAACCTTGTGCTCAGGTCCAGCCTCATCCTGCATGTTCATCTCTTGCTTCCCAAAGGAATCAGTGTGCTCAGGTCCAGCATCATCCTGCATGTTCATCTCTTGCTTCCCAAAGGAATCAGTATGCTCAGGTGCAGCAACATCCAGTATGTTTCTCTCTTGCTTCCCAAAGGAATCAGTGTCAGACTTTTTTGCCATACCAAGTGACTCTGAGGAATTACCTTTTGATTCATCATCAACTTCCATGCCTGCAACAGAAAATATTAACAGAGTCAATAGCAATTGACAGGGAAGTAAATACAGCAGGAGAGTAACAGTTTACTCTATTTGTAACCGGGGAAAACGTTCACACCATATTCTTGTTCAATATTTGAAGGGAAAGCAAAAAAAACCCTAAGAAACAATATTCCAGAAGAGAATGAGTAGCAATTATTTTACCCTCTGGGATTCCTTGCTTCAACAGTTTCTTCTGTAACATATCAGTACCCGGAAAAACCAACATGTTCATGGACTTCATTTCCTTCTTGTCAGAATCATCAAGTTGTTTGAAACCAAAAACAATAGTCCATGTATGCATATGCTCAGAGATAGCAGGAATAATCAATTTCTTAACTTTAAGTGAGCATAGTACCTGGTTTTAGAATTGTACAAAAAAATCCATTATTAGACTTTAAAATACATATATAAATATAGGAAATTTAATATTTTTCTAAAAGGGAGACTACAAAGATATTCAATTTGTGCCTAAGCACAGTTGGATATATATATTTTAAACAAAGCACCAGTAGGAACAATATACACATGTTAGAACATCCAACATGCAGCAAATGATTCTCTTTTCCCTTCTTTTGTTTGTTATAATTATTATCCTCTTTTGGTTTAAAATACGAAAACATGTTAGTCCAGAGAAATTCCCTAATTGATGACTGATGCATGGTAACTTAATTAAAGGAGCCTGCAAACTTTCCATACATCTAATATCCCAATATTACTAAGACCAGAGCAGCAACAACTGAAAAAAGAAAAAGAGAAATGGAATCTGGAGATTAAGCACCAGAGATTGCTCCTAGATCTTCCTTCTCTGCTCAGATCATTTCTATATAATGTGAAAGGCTAAACTACCATATCTTCATGAATCCATAATTATAAATATCAAAACATTTCCATCAAAAAGCTGGATTGTATCATATAGAAATTCTAAAGCTCAGTCAAATCCAAAGTAACAGATCAGGAGATCATATATTAGCCATTGAAGACAAACAACAGATTTGAGTATACTTTGTCATTCAAATAGTACAAAGTACAAGACAACATTACCGATTCAATAGCAGAAAGTAGCCTGCGGCACATTCCCTGGCGTCTATATATGTTGCGAGTCCCAATAAAAGGCATCTCTGCTAGTTGTGTTCCATGGATCCTAGAAAATATATGAAACATGATAAATGTACTTTCAATAATCATGCAGTCTTTTAGTCATATCAGTCAACTTTTTAGATTTAAGGCCACACATCTCCTTGCGAAGATGATTTTCCCATTAAAAATAAAAAATTGACAACCTCATCAAATTGACTGTTAATTTAGTGGATTGTTATACGGCATTAAACATTTGAAAATAAAAATAATACATACCATAAAACTTACGATTCAAACCATTATTCGACTAACTACATGTTGCTAAATTGTGAAATAATTCAGACATAAATACCAATAAACGTATATACATGCAAGAAACAAATAGTTGAATTGGAAAAAGCCAAATAGATAGTCTCTCTTTTGAAGTTAAAAGCCAAAAATATATAATATGCAACAATACTCCATTGTTTGGGACACAGCAAGAAGAAGGCAGATAAAAAGAGGAGCTCAATCCAAATATATGATAATATATGCCAAAAAAAACTCTAGAATCAAAAACTTCAATCACAATCCAAAAGTACATACCTAATGCCTACTGCAAAAAAAAACTTATAGGAATGACAAACTAAACTCACTAGAAAGAATGGATTGGTGAATCATTTACCTGATAGATGCCACAGAAATTATTTCGTCTCCTCTCTCCAAAATCATGGCATAGAAACCATGAAAATTTAATCGTCTAAAATTTGATCTGTAGAAAAAATTCAAACAGCCATAAGGACATGATTTCCTTGAAATAAACAGTATAGCAAATGGAAGATAACGTGGCTGCAACCTGGATTGCAGGAAATTTAATACAGTAGCCACTAACAAAAATTCAAAAGGAAAAACCAGAGGATCTCTCCAAAACTGATCAAGCAAAACATTTTTAGTAGCTGGAAAAAAGCACTACATGTTTATATGTAAAGCAAAATTATTTTTTTCATATGGTAGGGAAAGACTGTACATTTCTGGTACAGTGAAAAACATCAACTACTAAAGAAGCATGATTAATCCATGTCTCAATCACAACAAGATTTAAATTCTTTCGGCAGGAAAGATGCAAAAATTGGATGCAACAGAATTAGAATATGAGAAAGATTTACAAAGATGTAACTGATGACTTCTTACCCACAATTATAAAGAACATTGTGAATCAAATTTATCTCACTCCTCCTGTCAACAATGGGCAAAAAGCACTCATCCATGACACCCAGCGCACAGCCAACTTTGAATTGCATTCCACTCTTTGAGGAAATCCACGGTGAGTGGTGTCCAATTCCAGGTCTGTTCTTTGTATGAGAGACCAAGAGAAGCCGCCTTCCAGCTCATGTTTGATCCCAATAATCTTCTGCAGATGATCATGGAGCTGAAGAAAGCAGAAAGAAAGGAAAATAGATCAAAATTTTGGAACCATACAACCCAGTACAAGGGATCACATTCAGAGCCTGCAGTCAACATATTCAAATCTCAAGATGACATCTGAGTAGATCACTTATCCTTGCTTTGGTACAATGTTCCAGTAGATATAGTAATGTTTCTATTAATTGAGTGCTAAAATAAAAAATAAATAGTACCTCTTGGCACTCTTTCCCACAAAAAGAGGCAGATGCATTGCTAAGGGCAAGTGGAGCCACCATTTCCTTACAGCATGATTTGTGATCTAGAATAATACAAAAAGTATTATCTAAGAATTTCTCTTAAAAGAAAAGGAGAAAGAAAAAGTTGAATAATTGAAAGTTCATACATTTCTTCTCACAAAGGTTGCACATCATAAGTTCACTTGCAGTTTCACCTTCCTCGTAGATAACAATTTTATCTGTTGTTCCACAGAATTTGCACGTACAGTTTGGACAGTGCCAATCACCCAGAGGAAGTATCTGTAACAGAAGAATGTGCAGATTAGCAATTTGCTAAAAGATATTACTCCATCCATTCCCATAATTCCAACCTGCTTCACTTTTGGGACTTAAAAATATCATTCAGGAAAAGCAAAAGTTCTAAGTTGATCTCATCAAACAAGTTTTATTTCTATCTGCAATAATTTAAAATGGGAAGTGGACATCAGGACACATGCAATCAGCAAACATCTCCAGGAGTATTACTGAAAGTTTGGTCCTCCCTGAAATCTTTTATCCAGGACATTCCCGACCTTTTCTTTAATTGGAAAAGAGGGCAAAAAAGGAAATAAATCTAAAGGATAAAGATACCAAGATTGAACACCTTTAATCACAATGGTCACCACATCATTATCATCTTATCATCTACCCATCATTGCCCCTTTTATCTGGTCCAACATACCAATGTAGTAATCACAAGTAGGGACACAATTGAGGCAAGTATGAGCAAAATAGTATAACGAGCAACATGTAAAGGTGAAAGGGAGGGCTTTGTTTTATCAATTTGATCATTTCCAGTATACATTTAAATTTGAATATTGATGCATGACACTAGGCATACACATGAAGGCTAGGTGCATTATCTACAAAAATGAAGAATGCATATACCTTAAAGTTGATTTGCAAATGATTGTCAACTTCTCAATGAACGCTAAACACTAGCAATATGTAGAAAGCAAACAATTTAAGTAAATTCTTTTAAATTGACCACTAACATACAGCACTTTGGTACCTGTATTCCTAAACAGTTCTGATGGAATGTTGATGGGCAACTATCACAACAAATCAAATCTCCCCCATCTCCGCATATGCCACAGGTATCATCATCGGGATCATCACTATCAACATCTACAACATGGAAATCTTGACGGACGGATTCCTCTTGCTTATTCCACGCATCAATCAGGCATTGCAGAAGGGAAGGTCCAGACTCCAACATGATATTCTGAAATGGTTGACGCAATTTGCTTCCAGCATGAAGCTCAAATTTTGAAACAGTGAGAATTTTACTACAGCACCGCAATGGATTCCATCTCTAGTAATCCAACCTTCTAGTTTTACACGTGTCCTTCTGCGGTTCATATATTGGACTTTTTCACTTGACTGCACAGTTCCAGAGTCAATCAGCCAGGCTAACAAGGTCCTTTTTCCAGTATATGGAATGTAGCCATCTGACTCAGAATTTGGTCCCTTGTCAGAATTGCGAACTAAAAGGGTGCATCGTCCAATTTTTCTAGTCTTTCTTGCTTGTACAACATTAGATTTGGACTTGGAGGGTCTCACAGTCTTGTCTTGTTCGGGCTTTGGTCCAGAGGAATCATCACTCAAATCATCCCCACCCTCACAATTGCTTTCAGGCAACCTACCTTTCTTTGATTTACCATTCGGTCTGATAAATGAGCTGAGTTTTTCCTCATGGTTGTCACTATCAGAATCCTCCACTGGTTCTTTTGCAAGAGATTTCTTAGTATTCTTACTAGCTGCAACATCTCTTCTCTTCTTTTTCATTTCTTCTTCCATCTTTTTCTTGTTTGCCGGGTTAATTTATTGATCAGATCTTCAGACAAAGGAGTAAATGAAGAGACTCCATCAGCTTTATTTTTTTCTTTGTCTCCCTGCAATTGCGTTTGCTTTTGAAGTGCGTCATAAGCCTTAATAATAGACCAGTATGCTGTTCCACTAGGGTTGATATACACAGCATCGAGGTAGTCTCTATTCCTTCTAGGTCTGTAATCAATGGTCCAGCCAGAATCTACTAGCATTTCCCTTATCTTTTCACGCAGAAACTGCTTTTCGGTAATCCCACCACGCTTGAGTTTTCCATCCTTAACTTTGGCTGGAGTGGAGTTATCAGCCTGCACAGTGACATTTCTTTCACCACCTTTGATTGGAGTAACATTTTCACTCGGTAAAGATCTTTGGGTATCTGTTTTAACTGTTTTTGTTGCACCACCACCAGCTTCTGAAGTTGGTGGTGCCAACTTAAGAGATGTGTCAGTCCCGTCTGATTCATATTCTCCAGCTTTATTGCTCTTTCCCACTAACTGCTTTTGTATTTTGGATTCTCTTTTCTCCCTCTCGCAATCTCCAACTTTATTGGGCTTCCCAAGCATCTGTTTTTGCAACTTAGCTTGGCTAATCTCCTTTTCAGTGAATGCAATTCGTTTTTCAGCTCTTTTTGTATCAGATTGATATGATGGTCGGACAGGAGTCTCCTCTTTGACAGCCTCCTCGGAACTGGAACCCTTTCTATTAATATCAACTGCTTGATGATCATAACTTGTCCGAGAAGACAAATCCATCTTCTTCTTCTTATTCACCATTACCTTCAAGACACCATTTTTACCCTGCAACCTAATTGGCTCAGCAGACTCTTCTTGATACTTCAAGCTCAGAAGGGAAATGGGCAAATGTGCTTCATCCTCCTCCAAATCAAATCTACCCTTGGCGCCATACGGTACGGTTTTTTTGTTCCTCCCACTCAATCCACTACTTGAACCATCATAATAAGCCTGCTTCCTCTTCTCAACCATGGCACTCCTACTAGAGCCACTCACAAATTCTCTTGAGTTCCCACTTCTTCCAGCCATCCCCATAAAATCAGTCCTCATCTTTTTTCCATCAAACTCATCGTACTCATCAAACTCAAACAGGTCCATCCTATTCCTCTTCCTCTCACTCTCGCCCACCTCACCGTTCCTTCTGAATTCCCTATCTTCCTCAACCCTCCTTGCATAAACAATTGCGCCATTCTGCTGTCTGTCACTAAATTTCCTCCTAACTGGCTCGGATGAGTCGTCACTGGACCCAGATTGACTAGCGATCACCCTGGGCCTCTTCTTCTCTTTGCGCGAGGACCCAACCCCACTACCCAAAGCATCAGTTTTCTTCTTAATGATTAGGCACCCTGATGAGCTCTTCTTCTTTATCACATCCCCTGATCTCATACCCCCCTCCATCTCACGCATTGAAAACTATCAAACACAGACAAAACCCTCAGAAGTCTCAAATCAAATTCAACCCCAATTGGCGAAACCCATCACGGGAAACCCATATCTTTTTCATAGAAAACACAAGCATTCACAGATCTGAAAGGAAAGAAACAAAGATTGAACTTTCTTAAAATTTGTCAAACAATTCAATGTAAAGAAAAAAAAATGTATAAAAAAAAAAAAAAAAAATTCCTCCACACTAAAATTGCATGACAAAACTAATTGATCCCATACCTCTCCAGGCAGTTCTCCAATTTAGTTAATTGCGATCCGCCTACTGAAATATATCAATCGGAATCCAATCCGGGCAAGAAAACCCAATTGAATCGACCGAGGAAAAAGGAAAAAAGAGCGAGAGAGCGAGAGAGAGAGAGAAAAAAATTTGTCCAGAATTGAAGTCTATTGGTTCTGGGCCTCCTGGGTTCTGTTTATATACCAATACTGTTACAACCCTCTGCACGTCTTCTTTATTACAGAAACAAAACACGAAAAAGCAGTAAACTTTTTTTTAATTACTTCGTTAATTTTACAGCTAATTAACTATTTACACTTAGCCCTCATGAACATCAACACTCCAAAATTGACCATCCAAGATTAATCTCCTAAATATATAAATATCATGAAAGCACTAACTATACATTTATATATATATATATTTATTTATATTTTAAAAAAAAAAAAAAAGGAACAGTTAATTTCTTCTGTAAGTTACACTTTTTTGGAAACTAATTAAAAGGGATTTGAAAAGTTGGAAGATGGAGCAATTCTTCATTGTTGCTTCTGCTTCTTCTTTCCTTCATTCACATAACTGAGTTTTCTGATTCAATGTTTTGAGTGAATATATTCTTTTGCAACATTAAAGAAAATAAAAATGTGTTTTTTTTTTTTTTTTTTTTTGGGTAAGAAAGAAAATTTTGATGGGTTTAGTTGAGGAGGAGTTTGTTTGTTCGTTTATGGGAAAAAGGAGATGCTGGCATGATGGTTGACAAAACCTGAAACAGAGGACATTGGAATGCTGACATTTGTCCATCTGGAAATATTGCATCAATGGATGGATGGAGGCTGATGCCTTCATATTTTTAGGGTTTTTTATTTGGATAATTGTTGTAATATTTTAATTTCTATTATTTTAATTTCACTAATCAAGTTTTAAGTCATTTTTCTCAAAATATTTGTAGTTTAAAAAAAAAAATTGAGTGAGTACTAAAACACATCATAAAATTTTCTTGGAACTAATAAATATTTGCATCTAAAAGAAGTACCAAACCAAGTAGAAGACATGCAATTTAAGGTATGTTAATTTTAAAATTATTTTGAAATATATATATATATATATATAATATTTGTAATTAATAATTTATAATTATTAAGAAGACATAATCACAACCTTAAAAGAGGATAATGCAAAAGAAAATTATGATGGAAAAGTTTAATATAAACTTAATATTATTTTTAGGTTAAAAACTCTCTTTTTATACATGGAAATATTGCACACGCACACAAACACTATATATATATATATATATATAATATATATATATATAAAAGAAAATATAAGATTAAGTCGGATAAAATATTTAGTATTGCTTTCCATAAGTATTTGACCAAATCTTTAATTTGTCTTAATTCTTTCTAAAAGTAGAAATGTATCCTTGACTTGAGTCTTCATTAAGAATATTTGTAATATAGTATATAGTATATTGCATGGTCAAACCGTGGACCCCTTAATTTAAAAAAAATTCTAAATAATATATATATATAAATTATTTAAAAGATGTAGTGGGGGTAAGAATTTATTTTTAAATTCAAAAAGTGAAATACATAAGTAGATTTTGTTTTATTTTATCTTTTATAATTCCCCCTCCTCCTTTTTTAAAAATATCTCTGATTTTTTATACTCATCTTATTTGTTTCTCTCTTCCTTTTTTACTTTTTTTTTATTTTTATTTTTTCAAAGTTTCACTAAAAAATTAAATAAATAAAATAGTAATATAGCATGCTTCATGAAAGTTGCATAACCTGCAAAAACAGTCTGATTCTTGACAATCATTTATGTCCCCCACCACCCTTATATATACATATATATATATATTCTGTATTGCGATGAGCATGAATTCTTTGATTCTCTAAGGAAACAATTCCTTTATGTTTATGTTCATGTTTATTCAACCAGTTGATTGATATTCTCCGCTCAAAATGAGTGCTTTTGGAAGAACATGATTAAAGTATAGCCATGTGTACTGATGCCCAATCATATTACCTATATATATGGCTACTTTTTTTTACAATGTAAATATATTCTCTGTTATAATATCATGTAAGAGATAGAGTGAAGTCTTTCCGAGCAAGTATTAGTCTTTCCAATCTAGGTATAAAAACACGGAAGAAAGTTGCATTGGTCACATAAAGGAACTCAAGAAAAAGTAAGCATTCTCGAGATCCCCCTGGAGAGAATATTGGAAAAAAGAAAGAAAAAGATGGTCTTTTTGCTTCATTAGTTCTCCCTTTCTCAAACTTTACCTGTCAAAGATGGTTGCTTTACAGTTAAAATCCATAAACTAGATAAAGGAAATGAATGCCAAATACCAGGAAGTTAGTTTCAAGAACTCGTATGCAGTTCATCATTCTAGCAATCCATGGTGGGAATAAAAGTTTCCTTTGCTGGTATATATATATTTTTTGGTAATGTACAGATACTGGTTCTATCTTTTGAAAATTGGAACTGGGATTGTTACAAAGATTATACCAAAGAGAGAAACATTATGCCAAAGTTCTTGCTTGGTGAGTTTATCAGACATCAATGGCATCAACTGGAAGAGAAGTAGCTCTGTGTAGAGGGTTAGGAAGTAGAGCTCCTGTGTAAAAGCTCTGTGCAGTGACAATGTGCTCTGGACTACAAGTATTATATGCAGTCACCTGAACTGCTGCTCCCTGGTTTGCACGTTTCAATTTGGAGCTACTACTAACAGGAAGAATGAAAGGGAAATCATCCCTGCAGATTGCACCACTCTTCTCTTCCCTGCTGCTTCTTCTTCTTGTTGTTGTTGGCTTGAATGATAATGACATTGACAATGGCGACGATTTATGATCCTTTTTCTGTTCCTTGTTGTCATCAGGTTTCGATACAACTCCTCCAAGTTGTTTATCTTTAAGTTCTCTCAACTGCATTTGGTATTTGGCCTTGAGCCACCTTAATTCCCTCCTTATCTCATTTTCATAGTCTTCGGCCACAGAACGAGTATCTGAAGAAGTTTTAGTAGGGGAATCTCTTAACTCTGCAGCATTATACTTATCCTCATTAATGTCAGCATCCATTGTTGATTGCAAAACTCGTTCTTGAAGTTGATTACCAGTAGAGTTTGAGTTTATTTCATGGCCTTCATGCTGTGCCCATTTGTCAGTATAATGTACTACACCATCGGATTGGATTGAAACAGGAGGTGGTGGTGGAGGAGGAGGAGGGGCAGTATTTTCTGTCTCACATTGATCAGATCCTTCAAACTGATACGTAATCTCTTCAAACCGACCATGTACAGCACCGCCACAACCATGGTGAGAACATTCGAGTACTTGCAAGTTCTTGGAGCCAGGTCCATCAGAAGTTATGTACTGCAGAAGGGAACTATCTGAAGGACTATTGTGACAGTCATCATTATTACTTGTGTCGTTTGGAAATTCTTCGATCTCATTGGCTTTGTTAGCCCCATTCCATCCTGGTACTAAGTTTGCAATCTCACCATCTATCATCTCTGCTATCTTATTTACATCTTGATCAGTAATTTCCAGTTCATTAACCATTTCAGCAGCAACACTCAATGCTGTGTCATCTTCAAGGTCGAATGGGAAATAAATATTGCGTATACGGCCTGAAAAAAAAAAAAAAAAAAAAGCACAACACATCAACAAGAAGATTAAACATCGAAGAAGCAATGGATATGGAAAAAAGTAGTAAAGAAAAAAGAAAAAGGAAAGAAAGACTTGCCTTCTTTATCTGCTATTCTAAGTCTTAGAAAGATCCCATCATCTTCTCTTCTTTTCCCTTTGATTGTGATGTCAATCACCTCCAAATGTCCATCTTCAGGACAGGTGAAGAAATCAGCTTCAGTTGCTTCATACTCATTTGAATGGTATTCCAGTTCATTCTTTTGATCATCATGATAAAAATAATTGGAGTATCCATTGACTAAAGAGCTGCTACTATGATAACCATTGCTACTACTATGATTAGGATTCAGAAAAGGCTGTCTTGAAATGGGGTTAAATTCATCAAAATCTGAACAACAATCTTCTAGTCCAAAACCAGTTGCATAATCATCAACTTGAAGGAAAGGATCATCAAGAAGTTCTCTAGCAGATAGTCTGTGAGAGACTGTTGCCAAGCATTTCTCCACAAATTCACGAATTTCGGGATCCTTTACTTTGTAAAGGGAATCTGGTTTCTTACCCTATGCCAAAAATTGGAATAGAGGTTAAAAATGAATAGTTTGGACATGGATGATTTAGGTGCAGCAGAGTGAACAAGAATAGGTTTTTCGAGTTCTTACAGAGACTACTTTCTTGTAGATCTGAGCAGGGTGGGTGCATTCACTGTATGGATACTCAAAGGTTACCATTTCCAGAATGCACATTCCAAATGCATAAATGTCAACCAATTCATTGTATTCTTCTGCATAAACCTCAGGTGCCATGAACTCCGGTGTTCCTGCCAGAGACAGATAACAAAGATGAACTAAACCTGCACCAGTTTCCGATGTTCTATGTATATACATAAAGGGTTCCAATTTTTACCTACACACCGAGCAGCATGCGATTTACGAAGAATAGCAGCAAGGCCAAGATCACCAATCTTGATCTCCCCTTGATTCCCATTAACAAAAATGTTATCACACTTAAGATCTCTATGGATAACTGGAGGATGTCTGCTATGAAGGTAATGAAGGCCTTTCAAGATTTGCCTACACCAATGCTTTACTGCTCTAATGTTAACTCTCTTATGTTTCTGTCTATATCTGTCCAAAATGATGAACAATTTGAGTAAGGAAAAGGAAACATTGGGTATAACTTTTAGGGAAAAAAATAGACTGATTACTTACTGTCTGAGAGTACCAGATGTGAACATCTCAGTGACAAAATTGATGTTCCTATTGGCTGCATCAACCCAAGAAGCATAGAACTTCATGATGTTCTTGTGTTTCAATGTCTTGAGGAGATGAATTTCACAGTATAATCTCTCAAGTTCTTCAGGACTTTGCAGAAAATCATAAGCTTTACCTGATTCCAGGCAACTTCAATCCCTTCATACTCATCAAAAGCTCTATAACTGCACCCCAAAAAAGGAAAAAAAAAAAAAAAAAAACCCCCACAACCAAAAAGAAGAAATCCAATCAAAAACAGAAAAAAATATACCAAACAGTCAAATGAAAAAAAAAAAAAAAAAGAAGAAGAAGAACCCAGCATCCAGTAGTCATCCAATCAGCCAAAAAGAACAATAACACATTCAAATTTTTGGAGCTACCATAGAGTAAAAAAAGATGCGTACACAGTCTTAGAAGCCCCCTTGCCAAGAATTTCATTGTACTGCAAATAAACAAGAACAAAGAATCAAACTCAATCAAATTTCTCCAAAAATGAAGAAAATGATTAGATGAAACATGAAATTGAGGAATACAGAGGAGAGAAAAAAAAAGCAACAATTTTGTCTCACAAAATGAAACATACCCTTCCATATCTTCCAGTAGGATCAATTTCAACCAAGTCAGATGGATCAGACTCAAAGTCAATTACACCATTCATTCCCAGTACTTATCTCCACACTCAAACCTTCTCCTTGTTCTTCTAAACTAGTTTTAGTTTTAGAGAGAGAAAAGGGAGAGAGAAAAAAAAAGGGAAAAGAGGCCTAATACTTGCAGTCAGCAAAATTTAAAGCAGAAATCTGGCACCCATGTTGTGGTAGGAAAAAAAATAATTAATTGAAAGAAAGAAAGAAAGAAGAAAAAAAAAAGAAACCTTTTTTATTTTCTTGTGAAAGAACAGACCTCGGTTAGTTCATAAAAAAGGACAACTTTTTCTCACCAACTCATAGATACCCAAGGCAAAGATTTCTCAAAGCCAACTCTCATGGCACATCATGACAAAACCCCATCTCCCTCTTTCTCTCCTTCCTTCTTTTCTATGCTCTCTTTCTATCTCTTCACGAGCTGTAAAACCATAAACACACAAAAGAAAAAATCTCTAGGTCTTTTCCACCCAAATGTTTTATTTCTCAATGAATTTTATAATACACACAAACACGAGACTTTTTGTTAGATACATGTGTGTCTGGGCACAGTGAGTGAGTTTTGGAAAGCAAACAGATAGACAAAGGTCTGCCAAGTCTGCAACAGCTTGCAAAACAGGGACCAACCAACCAAGAATATTAATATATATATATATATATATATATATATATATATATATAATTTTGGGCACTTGGCACTGGCATAAAGTGGGGCTCTTGGATTAGTACTGATTGTCGTACTTGTGGGGGCTCTGCAAATTAGAAATGGTGGAAAGAAAGATAGACACCTTCTCTGTGTGTATGTCATCAAAGTTTTCTTGAAAAGCATCCCTGTAGTTTGATTGGATATTTAAGGATCTGTCATTGACCCCTCCACAGAACAGGATCATAACTATTTCATATATATATATTTCTTAGACACTATATATTTTAGAACATTTTAAACAATTACAATAGAAATTAAACTGTTGACCTCAAACGCTTTGAAATTACATATATTCACTAGTAATATGTTTCTATCTAGAAAAACATTCCACCTAAAAATCACTGATCCCAAATTTTTTCATAAATAAAATATAACAACTTATTACCAATTGGCATTCGTATTAAGATTCTTGCTTGCCTAACATGTTAGAAAGTCGCCAAACAATTTCATCATCAAAGTAACCACTTAGTCTAGACTAGGAATAAGATTATGCACATTTATTATAACTAGGCTACTTTAACAATACCACTTTTTTTTTAATGTATTTGTAAGATTTCGGATGGTATTTTACAATAGTGGATTTGCTAACCATACCAAAATAAAAAATAAAAACAAAGATAAAGAAAAAAAAAGAAACCTAACTGATCAAAAATGACTTTGCCAAAGGTTTTTCTTTTTTTATGAGTAAGTTTTATCCACTTTCAGGACAATCCTAACTTCCATATCTTATTACAAAATTTTGCTAAGTAACTATACGAATTTATTAAGGTAAGATATTTAATTTAATATATAATAGATAATAATTTATTTTATTAGTTGTATTTATTGATAATTATCTTCAAATTAAGGTTTAATGTAAACATATATTTAATAAATGTTTGTAGATTTTTTAAGTAAATAATTTTATTTACAATACTTATTTATTATGAGAATTACTTATAACTATAATGTGATATTAAATGTAACATAAAAGTGTTACTTTTTTTACAATTAATCATCAAGACAAAATGTTTTAGGTTAAAACTTAATTTTGAATCAATTATTAAATCTAAATCATAGTAGGTGGTAGTATATACTATAAATAAACTAATATTAAAGTTCTTTAATTTTGGACCAAACAATCACATGCGGACTATAAATTTGGTCCCCAAACCAAACCGCTAGAGATTTTTTCTTTGGTGGAAAATAACAAAAGGAGAAAAACAAAAAAACACGCACACACACACACAACGTGTGGAATTCCACAAAATAAAAGAAGGAATCTTGAAATTCTTGAAAAAAAAAAAAAGTTGTTGTCAATTACTAAAAATGGCACGCTAGTTGTTTGATTGGTCAATTTATTTATTTTATTTTTATAAAAAATGAATTTTCGAAAAAAATAAGAAATTATTGTCAATTTTTTTATATAAAATAAATATTAATTTTATTTTGAAAACGACTCAATTATATATATTCATTTGATAAGTTGAGACAATATATATATATATAATTTAAAAAGATTTTTCAAAAATAAATAAATAAATAAAGAGGAAGAAGAAGAAAGAATTCTTCTAAGCATTAATTGAATTGGCCGTATTCGAAGTAATACGGCAAGTTGTACTACTTTTGAAATTACGATAATCACTGGAAACAACTATTACTTTGTTTTATTATTATTATTTTTTGTTGTTTTCTTTCAGCATTATATATATATATTATATGTATAAAGCTACGAAGAAATAAATATAATGTACCTAACCTTAGTAGCTCACATAAGTAGGAAACAAAAAGAAAAGAAAAAAATTTAGAATATATATATATAATAGTTATTATTTTGAAAATAAATAATTAAAGAGCGCTAATTTTATTTATATTGGAATATCAATTTTAACAAAACAAAAGCACATGATGTTTTGCTACATTTTGTTTTCAGGGATTATTATTATTATCATGTTTATATAATTAACTAATATTAATTTGTTAAATAAATATTTTTCTTTTGGGTGAGAAACTAAATATGAAGTTGTCCCATGATGTCTGTTTGGTTTGATGTGGACTAAAAGATTGGTAAATTTACTGTTTCATCACATGAAAAGCTTTTTTTTTCAAGAAGCTGATGGAGATTCATAAATTCCCCCCTCCCCCCATTTTTTTTCTTTTGAAACAATATTTGAATGTTTATATATATATATATATAAATTGAGTCATTTGTAATATTTTCTGTCACGATTTAGAATTACAGGTTGCAATTATATGTCTTATAATATTCAAAAACAATTACTTAATATTATTAATATATTTCAAGTTGACTATAAATATTTAAGTTTAATTTTATATTTTATTACACATTTATTTTATTTATAGAATTTTACTTTATTTTTTTGAATTGAATTGAGGGAAAGGGGCTCCACCACCAACAATAACATCACCATGCATGTTTGCTTTTAGTTGTGAACCAATGGTTTGGTTAGGCAAAGTTCTTTTGTGTCATCAAATTTGTGTTTGAATTTCAATATGTGGAGTACTTTATAGCTTAGCTACTCATGAAAAAAAGGTATCTTTACACATATGAAACACACACACACATATATATATATAATTGATTTGCTAAAGTACATTCTATTCTATCATTTATATTCTTTCTCAGTTATGAAAGAAACTCTTTTTTTCTTTGAATTTCAATATGTGGAGTACTTTATAGCTTAGCTACTCATGAAAAAAAAAATCTTTACACATATGAAACACACACACACACACACACATATATATATATATATATATATATATATTATAATAATATATATATATTATAGAGAGAGAAACATCACTTCTTTTTGTCTTTTAGTATTTTGAGAATTTATAAACCCTAGTTTAATCTTCTTTCTTGCTAGTGTTTCAATGGAATATCTTTTATAATTGTGTGTTTGGTATATGTTGAATCAAATCCAACTGTTTTATCACTTTAAATTTTAGTGACTATTATAACTTTTTTAACACACATATTAACAAAAATAAATAAATATATATTTAAAATAAAAAATGTAATTTAATAGTAATATTTTTATTTACAATTAAAAAAATCATAAGTTCAGACACACGAGAAAAAAAAAATCTAAAAGTTTAATTTAATGTAAGATAAAAAAAGAATAGTAAATGCTTCATTTTGTAATTATTGTTTAATTTGTAAAGAAAATATAATTTATTCGTAACAAATTAATTTATAATTTAAAAAAATTATAAATTAGAGACATGATAAAAATAAAATATTTTAAATTTTATAAATGATAATAATAAACAAAATTGCTTAATTTATAACATAATATAAAATTATATTCTACCAAATTGAGATTGAGTAAATCCAAGTTTCGGTTGGAACATCTGATTCCGATCTCCCACCCTCTGTATATAAATATACATACATACACACGTATATATATATGTGTGTATGTATGTATATGATTTGAAATCATTATCAATTTCTTTATTGGCCAAAAAAAAATTGAATTTGGAGTGGATATTAGTATTATTAGGTGTAATGTCATCCATGCCAAATATTAAATATTAATTAAATGTAATTAGTTTGTGATTTGGATAAACATACATTATATAGGTAAGGTGTACGGGAGCTGTGTACAATGGCAGACAGCTTACAATAACAGCATCACATATCCGAGATTATGGGGGGAATCAATCCTTATCCATAATCTTGATTTGAGATTATCTAATTAAGGTTTTCTCGTACTAATTTATTTATAATCTAAAAAATCAGGAGTTGTTGGAATAAATTTTATTTATCTTACATATGATAAATCACTGTAAATTTTATTTACAAAACTTAATATGTAAAGAAAAATTAAAATAAATTGTCATATACTTTAAAATTTTAGTAATGATACTTATGTGTGTACATATATATTTATTAAATTTTCAAAATTTATTTCCCATAAAAGTTCTATTTTTTCCAAAACATTAAATATAGATCTGATTTTTGTGTATGAAACAATCATTTGATTAATTCAAATTACATTCATATAGTTTATTTTTTACTTGAAAAAATAGTATTATTTTAATTATATAGTGTTCACCATTAGTGTAGAATGACTTCACGAAAATACTTAGGATTAAGTAAAAATTTAATTTTTAATTTATAATTATGATATTTTTTTAATAATTTATTAGTGTCTGGTAATTATTTTGGGCTGAATATGTAATTGGACTCCTATAAATCTTGATGTCCAAACGGGAGTCTAATTAAATATCTGGTCCAATTGGATAATTACACATAATTCCTAAAAGCAGGCTAAGCGGCCCAATTAAAAAAAGGGAATTCGGTTCCAATCAACAGATTCCGCAGCCCCACTCGCGAGATGGAAATTATCTCCACGGCATATTCCTAATTATTTGGTGCGTGTACGCAACGCCGTCGTATTCGTTTGCCAATTTGCAGCAACATATGACTAAACCCGCAGTTTCCACGCTCCCAGTATGTCGTGACAAACAGGCGCGACGGGTATAAAGCACATAAAAGACTGTTGTAGGCTCTGACGCAGCGAGATTAGTTGTAATCTGTTAAAAATTTAATTTAGAAGCCGGAAATGGAGAATTCTGATAATCCTGCCGGAAGGCCGACGGTGATGGTGACTAATGATGATGGAATCGATGCACCGGGATTGAGAGCTCTGGTTCGAGTTCTTGTGGCGGCTAATCGCTTCAATGTGCTTGTTTGTGCTCCTGATTCGTAAGTTTGTTTTGAACTCGGTATATTCTTTAGCTTGAGTATGTGAAGTTGTGAACCTTAGCTCGTGTTTTTGTGTGTGTATACATTTCTGGGTTTTAGATGATCTCAAGGTTCATCATTGATTTAATAGAGTTTGCTTTTCTTTTTTGGTATAAATGTGATCGCTTTGTATTTTGTGTAACTCAATGGTTTTTAGCTTAAAAAGCTGTATTCGATGAAGGGTTAACGGTTTGGCAATTCTGTGGTTTATTCTGGCAAATGATTGCTCCATTTCTTCAGAGGAAGGAGAAAAGAATTGAAAAAAATAAAATAAAATTGACTAAGGTCAGATATATTTGTGATGTAAGATGGAATTAATATGTTTTCTCGACTCTATCCTTTTCCTTCATTAGTAAAGGAGCATTGTGAATTAGATAATATGAACTATTTCAATTGCACAAAAGATGATTCTATCTTCTGAAATATGATATTTCTTGTTCTAACATTTTCTTTTTTCTGTTCACTTTTCAGTGAGAAGTCAGCTGTTAGTCACAGTATAACATGGCGAAATCCTGTTTCAGTCAAGCGAGTGGACATTAGTGGATCAACTGCCTTTGCGGTTTCTGGTAGGGTCCCAAACTCTCACTTGAATTTTCAGTTTCTTTCATGTTTTTCTGTTTTGGTTCTCATTTACAATTCAATTTGTGGAGACCTTCTTTATTGCCTTCTTCCTCTACTGACTTAACAGATGATCCAATTTTAAAGAAAATATTGGTTGCATTTCACGATTGATAGAAATAAAGACAAATTTCTTCCTATGTATGCGTGATGCTTCTGCTTTGTTTTCCAGTAGTATGACTAGTGATGTTTCAATATAATTGGCTTGTTTTTCAGGATCTCCTGCAGATTGTACTTCTCTAGGAATATCCAAATCTCTATTCCCTTTGATACCTGATCTGGTAATGAAAATCCCTTCTACCTTTCTGTTCATTTTCTTTTTGGTCATTTACATGCACTTGTATTTCCTTTTAAGTAAAAAGGATCATTTTTATTCTCTCTTTTCAGAGACTTCATTTTATTAGGAGACACTTCTATCCTTTATAGTTCTCATATACTTCATTCATAACATGTAGTTTGGAGATGATGGTTTTCTAATATCAAATTCTCCATGAATCAATCCTTTGTTATTTCATCTTTGACGATTGTGTCAAATAATTACCTTCATATTGAGCATCATTTTTTTTTATGCTCCCTGCATGCATTCTGTAAAATGGTATGGGCATACCAGATGGTTGTTTCTTCTCTCCTTATTTTAGTTCTCTTTGTGCAGGTACTCAGTGGCATAAATATGGGTAGCAACTGTGGTTATCATATGTTCGTACTTTTATCCTACCCTTTGTGTTGGATGATCTTTAATTTTGTACCCTGCTACTTAGTACTAGTTTCTGATTTATTTAGTACTCTGATGTTCTTTTTCTTCTTTGTGTTTACTTTTCAATATTACTACAACTCATGTGAGGTTTTAGCAAATTTTTATTACTTTTATGTTGATGAATCTAGGCCTTTCAACTTACTTCTTTTGTTAAATAATTTGGAAGTCCCAAGCTAAAATTAATTATAAGAGTGCATTTATACATCTATGTTTATCAGATACAGACTAGGATGTGATTTTGTACTTTCATTTATCTTTTTTAAAATGGGAAATGGGAAATTGGAAATTCCAAGCTAAACTTAAAAAAATTTACTACTTTATATGCCTATTCATCTAGATAATATGTAATAGAATGTTAGGCCGTGTTTTCATGAGCAAGCTGTTTTTGTGGGTAAATCAGTATATTGCATGAACAGGCAATAATGAATGGTAGGGTAATATGCACTTCAAACATAATGTAAGGTAGTAGGGAAAATTCAACTCCTTCAGGTCCTAAAATTTTGTCAATTTTGGGCTTTGGCACATAACATAAGTAATTGTTAAAATTTATAAAAATTACCTGAACCTTATATTAGAATTATTAATTTATTATTTATTTTCTCTGTCCTAATTTATCTCTTAATATAAGCGTAAAAGAGGAATAAAGATATGAACTATGTCATTTTATTTAAGATATTGACAAATAAATTGGACAGCAAAAATACTAAAAAAACCATATTGGTAACTTTTATTTGGCAGAGGGAGTATATATCGTTATTTGATTGCCATTCTTCTTTGGCTTGTCTCTAGGCATTGACTTCCTATTCCATGCTTATTACTATAACTAAGTCTCTTGTTGGCTATTCAGTGTTTACTCGGGGACAGTGGGAGGTGCTCGAGAGGCTTTCTTCAATGGAATACCTGCAATCTCTTTATCATATGATTGGTATGTATGTAGGCACTTTATGAATTTTTCTTTGATCTGTATATATACACCTCATCTGCTTAAGCTAGACTGCTAGTTCAAGTGGCAGAAGTCAATTTATATTTGTGGTTTGAAGAACAGAATTTTTGGTTTTGGAAAACTCTACTTTAACCTATCTATCCACTTTCTATTTGGGTTTTTTGGGGATACAATGACTGAGGGATCCTATAGCACAATCAAATTTCTCTTGTTTTATTGGTAAAACAAGGAATTACATTTCTTTTCATTGTGCTGCTTGTTCGTTTTCCAAAGATGGGTTCTTATTGGTTATGCTGGTTAATTGGAGTTTTCAGGGTTGGAGGGAAGAGCAATGTTGATGACTTCACACTGGCTGCTGAGGCATGTTTACCCATTATCAGTGCTGTGGTGGATGAAATAAAGAAGAAAACATATCCTCGGAATTGTTTTCTAAACATTGATGTACCAACAGATGTTGTTCATCACAAGGTATGCAAAGCAGCATAAACATATTGATGTTACCTAAAAATTGTGTCTGTTTATACTTGATTAAGATGAGAATTATGATTTCTTGATCATCGAAAATCTGTATTGCTGCTAACATTAATTGTCATGTCCGCTAATGTTTAGTCGATTCTTCTGCTTAACTGGTTGGAAATACTTATTCTTCTTTCATGCCATTGTCTAGTTCTTCCAATTATAATACACTTTGAAGCTTGTGATCTTCCTTCTGCTCCTGTTCTTGAGAAAATTATTAATGGTGATATATTTCCAAACAACTGAAGAAATAAAATATGTCAGATTGTTACTCTATTTAAGTAATTAAAGAAAAATGAGACATTGGGAGTTCAGGTTAGATTTTTCGTCCACTCTGATGATTGCCTAGGCTCTTTAATTAACACCTGTCCAGCCTTTCCTTACCATTTTTCTCTCTGTATTCTTTATCTCGACATGATGCACACATTAGTTGATATTATTCATGATAATGAATGCTTCTTGTTTTGGTTGGTCTGGTAGGGGTATCGTCTTACCCGACAGGGTAAGAGTATAGTTAAAATGGGTTGGAAGCCAGTAACTTCTGATACACCAGGAGCAAAAATGACTTCAACAATGACCATGGAGACAAATTCTTCAACAAATCAAGAAGCTTCGAATTTTCAACAAGAGAATCTTCTTTTTATAAGAGAAGTATTATTCATCCCTTCTTTCTGCTCTTCCAATTATATATGTTTCTCTTTTACACACACATGCTTCCTTTTCCTTTCATGAGGTTTTGGTTTACTTCTGTTTTTAGGTTAAGGGAGGACAAGTTGAGAACAGTGATACTGACTACTGTATTCTAAAGCAAGGCTATGTACGTAATTCTTGTTCCTAATAGTTCTGTATTCTCCAGCTAGATACATATGTCCATTGATACTCATGCTTGCTTGCAGATATCTGTCACCCCTCTCGGCGCCTTATCTCCGGCTGAGATAGATGGCGTGACATTTTTCAAAGAATGGCTACCAGCTGTTTCTGCATTATAATGCTGTGAGTTTCACAATTACAATAAATAAAGAAAGAATCTGGAAAACCGTCTCTAGTTTTCTATATTTGCTGAGAGCATGCACTTATCTTGATGATGAGACACTCATCAAGATACTGTTCTTGACTACTCAGTCCATAATGGCTTTCCGTAACACACTGAATGGTTAATTCTTTTCAAAAGAATTTTTATAATTCTTAGCTCATACCAAAAGGGACTCTGCAGATCTTCAAAACCTGGGATGTTGATTTTATTTTTTGGGTAGGATATTAAGAGAGTTGACTTCTTTTATTCATTATTTTTGGAGAGTTAGACTTCCTATCTATTGTTCTACAAAAATAGTTAGCAAGGGTCTATAAACACCAAAGGTACAACAGAGCCACCTAAGGACTAGTGAGTTAACCATAAGGAGAAATAGATTACCAAATTTAGTGAATATCATCTTCTAGATTCCAAATATGCACCCTAATGTTCATAGTAACATCTGGATTACATAGGCCTCTGTATTCACATTGTATGTTAGTTTTCTTCATTTGCAATATACAGTTTCATTTCAATAAGAAGAAAAAAAAGGCACTTATCTGTATAAGGAATTAAAATTTGATAGTATTTAAGCAATATCCACCCTCAAAGTTCATTCCATGTTTAATTACATAGAAGTACTCAAGGGCTATCCAACTAACTTCTGAATGTGGTTCTCATTTTACATTTGACCCAAAATTTTACTTGATCTTGACGTGGTTTTATCTTGATTTTTGTTTTAGGTGATGTCTTGTTTAGGATCAAGGTCTTTCTGCATTTTAGAGGGAACAGGTAGATCAATATGGAAAAAATCCCCTGGAGATGTTGCTGCATAATGTCATTGTTCCTTGAACAATAATATGACTCATCACGGAGCTGTACTATGACCTAGAAGGACTTTCATTTTAGTGGATTTGTGAGCTTATTAACTTTCATGTTGCAAGACATTCATCAGTCTTCTTATGCCAAACAATTCCCATTAGATGGAATATGCTATTTCTTGAGAATTAGAGTTATTATGTTATGCTATGTACTACTGTATCAATAAGCTCGTGACTATGTCCTTTTTCCTCATTGATAAATAAATGTCCTAGAAAGCGCTTACATTTTTCTGTTGATTTTTGACTGAGGTCATGATGACTATGATGAATATAAGGGAGGCTTCCACTGGAATATGATTAATAATGAGATTTTGTGAGATTAATCTAAAATCTTGTAAATGTTTGCTTTGAGGCTGCAATTTTTTTTTTTTTTTTTTTTAACATGGTTTGGGCAACTCTGCTAATTATTTCTTTCTTCAAAAGTGGAACTTCCACTCTGATAATGATAAATGTTGTTTGACTCTTTAGCTGCTTTCATTTCTAGTGATTGTAAAAATGAGCAAAAATCTTTGAATAAGTTGGTTTGTGATAGGATTAGGTAGCTGATGTGAGAAGTATAGTGGTTGTCCATCCATTCTATAGTTATCAATCTTTTTTTGCTAAGGCCTAAAGGATTTTCAACACACCTAGAAGACTGCCAATGCAACTACTGAAAATAGATGAAGCAACAAAATGATCTTATATTCTATTACTAATATATATATATATATATATATACAGTGAATTAAACTTCAGTGTGAAGCACCATGGAAGTGCTTTTTCTTAATGTCCATTTCAGTGTACATAAATACTCCTAGGATGATATGCTAGGAACAAGGAATATTAGTATATTACACCATAAATGAAGTCAAAAGTACCTTTTAAATAATTTAAAATGGATTTCTACATTGAACTCACTGTGTAGAGTTGAAAACCAAAATGTGCGTAGGAAGGGAAGCAAAAACACAAGAAAGGAAGAAAAGCTTGAAGAGTGCATGCAGAAGTTTTTTCCTTATATGTACATTAATGGTATCTGTGTGTTTTTCTTTCTATGTTTTTCTGCAGTTTGGTGGTGGCAATGCTGGTGGATGCGCTTCCACTAATATAGACCATAGAACATGTACATCTTCATAAGGACAGGACTTCACATCTTCATACAAGATATATATCCCTCTACCTGTTGAAAATAAAAAATATCATTGTAAGTCTTCAAGATATATATATATATATCTCAGAAATGCATGTTCATGCATCAATTCATTCATGGAGGGTGTGATTGTGTTCAGCATGGATATTAGAGAGTAGGAGAAGAATGCAGGGAAGAGAAGAATGCATTAATAAGACATACTTTTCTTATGAGCTGAATGCAGGCGAATCCATAGCTTCTTCAGTGGAGAGAAGAGGGAGTGAAGCCACCCCATTTGGATGAAAGATGATGAAGCTGCTGATCATGGTAGGTAATGTGGGGGGGAAGAGAAAATAAGAGAGACTATGGGAAGAGAGAGAAACTGGTAGTTTGCTTAGACAGGGGTGAAGTTTAGGTTACCATTCTTTAAAACATATATATTTTTTTTGTGCTTTTACTTTCTTGGTGCAATGTCTCTCTCATAACTTTTTTTCTTCTCTTCTAGTAGATGATGCCACACCACCAGTTATCCATTCTCTTTATCTCATTTCTTCTTCTTCTGTAGTAGTAGAAAGAAGAAGGAGGAAAGAAAAAGGGACAGAAAATAACATTCCCTTCTCCATGAAGATTATATGTGTTTTCTTCACCTCACCATTATAATTTGCTTTTAGGTTTTGGGGTACCTGTTATTATTATTATTATTAGTGATGGTAGGGTTGTTCTTTTTTTTGCCATATTTGGGATCCCTCGTGTGGTTGAAGAAAACAAAAATTCCTTTTCCTCTTATAATGAGTCTTGTTCAAGTTATTAGCTTTCATTTGTCCACCTGTTTTACCCCATTAGGGTTTCTATTTAATCAATGTATAACTCTTCATCTTCTCATTCTCATGAATATATTAAAGATCAAACTTAATCCAACTTTTTATTTACAATAAAATATTTGTTGTATGCAATCCAATAATATTCGTCATTTGTCAACTTCAGTAGATCATTTAGATTTAAAATGAATTAGCGAAGTGAAATTTCAAGTTACAGTAATATTATGTTATAAACAAATCATATTGTGGCCACTTCAAATGAAATGTGTCACTAAATTAAAATAATTTTATGCTTTGTTTAAGAACGGTTTAAAAAAATTTTAGACGAGACCGATGTGGGACGTGTAAATGTTATTATTATTATTATTTTACTCTCCCATAAGTTTGGAAATTGCCAATTGAAAAAGGTTTTAATTAAGATAATATGTATTTTATATTTTAAAAAGTGAAGTGGACATAATTTTTGGGTCTAACCTAACCAGGCGGTAGTTTAAATTGCCGACCGTGGGCTCAAAGTGGGCCTAGTTGAAACATATAATCTCCGAAGCTTCATATTTAAAGCCCATTTATTGTGGGCTCATCTAAAAGGGCAGATGGTTTTTATAAATAAACCCTTTTTGATTGGGTTCTTTATTTTTTCTTTTAAGAGGCCCATTAACTTAACACTGAGTTTACTTAGTTTCTATTTTAAGTTAAGTCTTAAATACAAATTCATATATATAAAAATAATAGATGTTAGAGATAATTTTTCTTTATATAACACAATTCAATTTTAGATTAATTAAAGTGGATACTGAATATTTAGTTAAAATTGTTTTTTTTTTTAATTTGAAAGGCTATGTGAACTGGTAAAAAGCTTTCTTAGTTTAGGTGTATTCAAGAATTCAATTCATAATTCATGTATATAATTGTTTAAAATTTGAGTTTGTTAAAAATTAATTTAGCTGGAATAAAAATTAATCTTAATGCGAATTGATTTAATAACTTATTTATGACAGTTAGTGTTATTAAAAATAAAATCTTTATGAATTTGTTTGTTAGTATCAAACAAGAAGTGATTCAAAAGAAAAAAAAAAGAAGGGACTTTAAAAATTCCCACCAAGAAAATATTAATGACAACGTGGTTGGATTTAAATAATTATGTATTATTGGAGTCTAATCAAATATTAATGTGGCCTCTAATCACAAATGCCATTTGTACCATTGTGATGCAAACCTTTTATTATTATTATTATTATTATTTTCAATATATATATATATATATCACCACCACCGCTTTAGCATCTTAAAAGGAAAAAGGAAAAAAAAGAAAGAAAAAGAAAAAAGATTATTACCGTTGAAATTTCAATTTGACAATTATGAATAAATGAAATAAATCTTATCAAAGATGATTGATTGATGTATTACTTCCTTTTTTTTTTCCTTCTAATATTTTTATTTGATTTTAATTTTTTAAAAAATATATTTATTATAAAAATATTAAAAAATAAAATCAGGAAATTGACTTTCTTTCTTTGTTTGCCATTAATATTTACTCCACTTGATTGTAAAAAGGTAAAATCTTAATGAAACAGACCGTGTCCTTTGCAACTGACATGCCATAGTGAAAATCCAGTACTGGTAAACGATGATTACCTCTAAAACCCTATTCAAATGACAAATATCCAGAAAAGTTACACACAATATATATATATATATATATATATGTTTATGTGTAAGAATTTCAGAGGACCATGCAGGAGGAAGAGTCTTTTGGGGAGACAAAAGAAAATGGGGAACTCAGTTAAATCCTATCCATTGTCTCAAGGTGGATATTTTTTGTTTTCTTATTTTAAATTTTTTACAATGATAATGCACCATCATTTGGTCGTAAAAATGCCATCTTTTATATATATATATATATATATAAATCATGAGTGGACTGAAACGTTAAACCTAGAGGAATTTCTTTTTTTAAACTTTTTGATAGGATAATATAATTTAAGATTTTTCTTTGTTAAAGTAGAATTTGCTAAAAGATAATTAATTGGACCATTACCATGTGTTATATTGCACAGAAATATTTGAAATCTAAGTGATTTTTTATATATATTATGTCTCAAATTTATAATTTTTCAATTATAAGTAAAAATATTTAATATTAAAACAATACTTTTTTAATGTAAAAGTTTTTAGTTAAATTATATATATATATATTATATATATATATATATATATATATACACGAACTATACTTTGGATAGATGTAATGTTTCATGCTAGAACTTTTGTAACGGTTCCTTAGAGAAAAAGAAAGAATTGAAAAAAAAAATGTTCCTAGAAAAAGTCATCCAACATTGTTGAGTAATTCAAAATTATGTTTTATTAATTATTTAATAGAGATTTTTTTTACTAGAAAAATTATTATTAATTTGTTCTTCGAATTAATTAAAGGGTTCAATCTGTTGTAAAATTGGATTTTTATGGGATGGATGAGTTTGCGGTATTATTTGGCACAACATATAAAAGATGGTCGTATGCATGTACCATTTCATGTTCAATCAGAATCAAGAAGGATCACACGAATCCGTTTCCTAAATGTCCCACTCTCTCTCTCTCTCTAACATCTCTTACTTTCTAGTATCACATGATCAGATACTATATATATATATATATATATATTTATTTATTTATTTATTTGAGTAAAGAGTTTTGTAGAGTGACGGGTGAGACATCAAATCAGAGAATGTGTGGTATTCTAATGATAAGTGGAACAAGAACGAGAGGTTAAGGATAATGAACACAAATATTCTCTTCCTCCAATATATATATATATATATATATTGCTAAAGGAGAGAAAATGCAACGAATTTGGACGACAAAATCAACAAATCTCTGTCATCTTTTCTTTTGAAATTACAATTACTTGGTTTTCTTCATGCATGCACCACTAATCATTAATTATTATCCTTTGTTACTTAGTCACTTAATTATTAATCTCTTTTCCAAACATTGAATATATATATATATATATATATAAGAATTTTGTTGGCAGAAAAGTGCTACTTATATATATAATATAAAAGTTCTAAACAAGAAAGGTGAGATTCTAGGCATTGAAGAATATGGTATTATCCTCCATTGGAATTTAAATAAATAGTAATGATTGGATCTTATTGATCATTCATTATTACGGATGGAGAACTAACTGATTAATTCTGCTACATATATAGTGGGCTGGTCAATCGATCATTTTGCTGTGGGGGTAATTGAGCAGGTACCACACTGAACATCAGAGGTGGGGTGTGAGTTTTTATGTTCAAAATTTGAATGATTTTTCTTTTCTTTTAGGTTAGGGTTAGGTATACATAGAAGGATGAATCCAATAGTACACTTAGACACGTGAGGATTATATATATATATATATGTACGTATGTATGTATATGTATATGAATCAAGAAAATAATAATTCTCGAATCAAAATCATAATTACCATCATATTAATTATGATGACAAAAGATCTCCTAATGCATTAGCCAACCTTACACATGTTTGTCAACACACACACACACACACATATATATATATATATATATACATTTTGTAATAATGTATTGATAGAGAAGAGAAAAGGGTTACCTAGGAAGTGGGTGTGGTGTAATTAAGGTTTAGCTTAGGACTTTGAAATTGAAGGGGAAAAAAACAACTAAAAAAAGGGGGTGGGGGTGTTTAGGGGGGAATCTAGTACGAATGTGGAAGAAGACAAATGTAAGAATTATTCACTAACAAGTAGTTCCATATTATTATTTTAAGCATCACGATAAAGCTTTCCCATTTATTACCTTACTTAAATCCCTTCCCCCCACCACTATTAAAGATTATACATACATATATATATATATATATATATATATATACTATCACACTACTTATTAAATTCATAGAAAATTAGTTTGACTATTAAAAGAATATGGGGTTGACTCACTAGTTTCTATAATTTTCATGTAATTGA
The DNA here is from genome assembly GCA_027405835.1 of Asclepias syriaca. NCBI lineage: Eukaryota > Viridiplantae > Streptophyta > Magnoliopsida > Gentianales > Apocynaceae > Asclepias > Asclepias syriaca. The sequence continues at coordinate 1,759,914 of CM049925.1, read as the reverse complement.
AGAAAGATGTACCATAAAATATTTTAATCACCCAAGGTTTTTTGGGTTTTTGGTCCTCCAAAAAACTATAGGTTCAAATATATTTAGATTGAAGAAATTAAGGTCATTTTATTATGGAAAGGGTCAATTGTAAAATTATAAATGTTGGTAGGGAAAAGTTTGTATAAAATTTTAGATGAAAAATGTATATAATATATATATTATTTTAGAACGATATTTATAGAAAGACTATAGTTTTCTTTTTTGTCCCTCAATTATATATTTCTGATTATATGGGAATATTTTTTGATCCCACAAGTGAAATCAAAGCACCACACGAGTTTTTCTAATTTTAGGATTAAAACAATTCGTAAATAAACTTTCTTTCTTCATTTTTGGATAGCAAGGACTCCTTTGGATTTACATTCCCATTCCATTTTGGAATTGAAAATAGTACTACTACTTCTTTTTTCCATCATCTTTCACCAATATATATATATATATATATATATATTTATAAGTATTTTTACTTGAAATTATTTTAAAATGAAACGATATTAGATTTTAGTGTATATATATATATATATATATATAGTAAACAAGTAGAGAACTTTATTGATGCTTTATAATTTCTTTCACAATGAAAACTTGTTCTTCAAAAAACAACAAGAATAGAAGTATCACAATAGATACGATATGTTTTTATTATTTTTTTTTTTATCTTTGATTTTCTTTCGAGTAAGGTCAATACATGACGATAGACATCTATCAAAAAAACACATTATAGAGTTGTAGCTTATATATATGAAACGTAATATCTTGTTATTTTTTGTCCATTTTATGAAACATAATATTCGTTTTTTCGATTCTAATTCACATTTATTGTCTTTTTAGTCATGGATGAGGTAATAAATACTTGAAGATTCTATACTATTTTTACATGAATTTAAAACTGTTCCGAGTACTATACTTTTTAAACTCTAATTAAGAGAAAATAATAAACTAAATTAAACAATTTGTACTAATAAATAAAATAACTTGTTTGGTTAATTATTATTATTTATACATGAGTAAAAAATCTTAATTCTTGCAAATTCTATGTAATAATTTAGGGAAAAAAAAAAAAAAATTGTGAGCAGTTGTCGGCAGTGGGAACAAAAACAATTCTAAGGTCAAAGGACTTCTCCAAGTGAATTGTTTTTACTCTACATTAACTTCAAAATTTAAAACTGACAAAATTTTAGATTTTTATTTAATAATTATTTAAAAAAATTTAAATATATATTTAAATTCGAGATTATAGATATAGTGAGGGAGTATGATTAGAAAAGAAGATGATTTAAAAAGAAAAGAAGAAAGCAAATATCAACGGTGGGATAGTGGGGACGGAGGGCCAACGTTTTCCGTTAGGACTAACTTTGGGGCCGCATTATTACCATACTCAATAACTGTTGACCCTATCATCTGATCTCATACTTCCACTTGACGGCTTCCGTCACGCCTATATCTTATATATATATATATATATATATATAAATATACACCGTTCTAACCAATCCTTCCTTCCCCGTTCCCAAACTTCACAATCCATATTTTCTCTCTCTCTCTCTAAAAAAAAAAAAAAAAAAAGAGAGATACCCGTTTCTACTCTCTCTGCTCTTCTTTCTTTTATTTTTGTGTGCTCAGTTTGAAATGGTTGCGTAAAGAAGAAGTCTGGAATCTCTGTGTTTTCTTGGAGAAATTCATTGTTTTATTTTTCCTCCCCTTCAAAAAACCTCACTGTTTTTGTTTTTCTTTATTTCTTCGGTCTTCTTGATAATGGGAAATAAGAAAGGTCAGTCCCAGACAGACAAAGAAAGAGTTGATGCTGTTCTTCATCTCCTCAAGAAACAAGCCCCTCTTACTGTTAAACAGGTAATTTCTATACATATACATACATACATACATACATACATATATATATATATATATAATATAAAGTTGTTCTTTGGAGGGTTCTTGACACATTTTTGAATATATATATAATATTATAAATAATTATGTATGAAAAGTTTGGTAATTGAAAAGATCTGACTATGTTATGTTTTTGTGTACCTACGTGTTTTTTTTACGTACATAAATATATATATGTATGTATATGAGTTTGATTTGATGAAAATGGTGGCAGGAGAAATTCTGCAACAATGGCTGTGTAGAGAGGTTTCTCAAGTCAAAAGGTGATAATGTGAAGAAAGCTGCTAAGCAGTTGAGGAGCTGTCTAGCTTGGAGAGACTCTATTCCCACTGGTAACAAAAAAAATAAAATAAAAAATAAATTAAATTAAATTCTCCTCAAATCTATGTTTTTTTTCTTTATTTGTTTCTCTTTTTGTATTTACTCTTTGAGAATCTTTTTTTTGCCTTTTTCATGTTTTGGTTTTTGCTAATTAAAAAAAAAAAAAAAGTAATATAGGCCGTTAAAGTAAAAATTATCCCGAAAAAGAACAAAAGTTCGATCCTGCAGCTGATCGCTGTTTTCAATGGGCTAATATTTGAAATTTCAATTAAAATGTACAGATCATCTCATCGCCGATGAGTTTTCTGCTGAACTCGCCGATGGTGTTGCTTATGTCGCCGGCCACGACGATCAATCAAGACCCGTCATCGTAATTCTTCTTTTACATATATATATATATTGATTTGGTCGAGTTTCTCCCGTTATAAGTAAGATTATTAATTTTGTTACGCTTTAATTTATTTTTACTATATTTATACAGATTTTCCGGATCAAGCAAGATTACCAGAAATACCATTCTCAGAAACTGTAAGTGTTAAAGAAGCATATGTATGTATGTATGTATGTATGTATGTATAGGTGAACCATTTTTATTTTTTTTATAGGTTTACTCGACTGTTGGTTTTCACACTGGAAGTGGCAATTCAAACTATGGCAAGAAATGTTGAACAGTTCATCATTCTCTTTGATGCCAGTAAGTTTTTTTATTTTTCTCTTTCACACACACACACACAGTAATATTCCAAGAATCCCACTTTTTCTTTCTTTTTTTTCTTCCCTACAACAAATTTAAATGAAAAAGAAAGAAAAGAATTCTCTGAGTTTTAGGCAGACCATTAATGCACATTCCATTCTGATTGCTTTAACTTTTAAACGAACCTAAAAAACTTTCTAGCCGTCCGTCTCTGGTCATTTCTTTAAATTTCCCATGTCACGCCTAATCACTTAATTAATTTTCTAATCATAATTCTGATGGTGACTGTGCCTACTAGATTTATGTCGGAGAAGTCCCTTTTTTCTTTTTTCTTTTTACTTGGTGTGTTTCTGCAGACATAATGCCCCGAGTGCCCTTGTGATGTCATTATCAAAGTTTGGTATTGTAGGGGTATTTGATGTCATTCTCTTTAATGCAATTATGTATATGTATGCAAAAAAAAAAAAAGTGCCATGAATTCTACTTTTGTGTACTCTTTGTCAGAATAAGAATCCAGAATATCCAGAAGAAGAATATATATATACATATATCTATCTATACAGTTGTTTGAATTTTTTTTTTATGATTTGATGAATTAATTATTACGATTATTGATTGGGAGAGGAAAAAAAAATGCAGGCTTTTTCAGGTCAGCTTCAGCTTTTATGAACATTTTATTGGCATCCCTCAAGATTTTAGCAGATTACTATCCCGGAAGACTTCACAAGGCTTTTATCATTGACCCTCCTTCTCTTTTCTCCTATCTTTGGAAGGTAAACCCTACTAATTATTATCAACATTCTTGATGATCCCATGTGAACGAACCCCTTTTCAATTTCTTTAAATTAAAATGGGTTTTTAATCTTTATCGATTTATGGGTTCGAGATTTCAAAAAAAAGAAAGAAAGAAAGAAAAAAAAAAAGTGTTCTTTTATTTTCTTTTGACATGCATAGTTTTTTGAAGTTCAAACAGTACCCACTGAGTGTTAAGAGCATTTCTTTTCTGCTTGGGTGACAATGAATATGACAAAAGTAGTGGCAAATTTCTGAATCTGAATCCTTGTTTAGGAAGTTCTTGTACATAAAAAGACTTCATTTTTGTTATAGGGTTTCGAACTTTAAACTACCAAATTTGTGCTTCTACTTGTCTTAATTCTTAGCAGTAGACGATGAATAAGACAAGGTTAGGAATTGAGAATTTCATGTGTCCGTGCCCTTCCTTTCCCTTTTCTTTACAAATTTCGATTCTTTTCTTGATTTAAAAAAAAAAAAACTTATAGATATATATATTGTTTTTAATTTTAGGGTGTGAGGCCATTTTTGGAACTATCATCAATGACAATGGTGGTATCATCACTTGATTTTGAAGACTCAATGGAGTTTCACGACTTCAAATCGTACCCTCGAGCCTCGTCCCTCCGATTCGACCCATCATCAACGGCTAAGATTGGTTCGTGCTCATCTTCAAGATTTCCTTCACCGTCTCTCACCATTTTGACTCACTCAAACCATGGCATCTAACGCTGACCGACACGTCATCATCCAAAGTCGGTCCCACTCATCCATCTCCATCCCCGTCACTGCTGGGCCCGCACTCATCTCGCCGTTGAACGCCAGATCCTTCTTTCGCATCGCCGGTCGCGAGAACTCCTCCGTGCCACATCGGCAACGTCCCCGTCCGCAGAGGATTCTTCCCGTCCACGCCGATGCCGCAGAAGACACAGAGATTCGATACCTCGAGCGTCAGAACACCGAAACCTTCGTTCTTCCAGTCGCCGGCGGTATTCTTCAGGAAGGAATGCCACGTCAGCAAGGCGGAGAAATGTCGGGAGTCTTTCGTCCCGTTCTTGAAGTTCTACCGCCGGCCGTACGACGAGATGACTTACGGTCAAAGATGAGACCTCCGCTCGGTGGGACTCCATCGTGTCCTCAGTTCAAAAGAAGACATATCTCTGTTTCTCAACGATTTTGATTAAAAAAAAACCAAAAAAATTATATATAATATTTATTTACTATAATTAGTACATAGTAGTACTCTTATTTACTCTTATTATGAGTAATAATTGATTTATTAATTTTCTTTATTTCCAATGTTAAAGTGAAATTTGTGTGTTTCTATTCATATAAATTCCTATGTAAAAAGTCAAACTAAAGTTATAATTATCTCTAATAATATATAAAAATAAATTTATAATTGACTTTTAAATAAAAATAAATTATTAATAATTTTAAGGGAGAAAGTGAGATTTATATATTAGTGATTAGGATGGATGAGAGAGAAAGGAGTAATAATATATATATATATATAGTGAGATAAAGAAATAGACAGCGTGCAAAGTGGGATGTGAAATGTCGAGCTCTCTAATGTTTTTGTGTGTTCATTAATTTAGTTTGGAAGTGTTAATGAGAATGACAATGGCAATGAAAATGGCGGTGCATGCTGTGTTTTATATACAAAATTAAAGTCTTCTCCTTCATAACTTCGGGTCGTGGGACGACAATATATATATGTATGCATAGGAACCAGAAAGCGTGGTCGAGACGGTGAACTGATCATTCATTAACTCAAAAACATCGTATCTATTTTTCCTATACCTAATTAAGAACATGATGAGATCGAATCTTCTTCAACTATTTTAAGCTTTTGACTCTTAGTAATTTCAAGAATCTTTTTTTTTTGGGTTCTTTCTTGATGTGAAATTTCATGTTCTTTTGGAAGAACATGATGACCCAAATCCGGCTTTTGTTTTTGTTTCTTGACATGAAGTTTCCTTTTTTTTTATTTTAAATTTCGATAATATAAATTTTATTTATGACAGTAAAAAGAATTATGATTTAAAATTAGAAATATGTTTTATTTATATATATAATATTTTTGTTTTATATAATGTATTCAAATTTAATGATCTAATACAAGAATAGAATATATATATATATAAAAGATGTATGATGAAGAACTAAAGAGTTAGACTTTGTATCTTTATCTTTATAAAGAAGAACACAAAAAGAATCGCCAAGTTTGAAAAAAGTTTTCTATACTATTTTGTAAGTTAGTTTTTGTATCTGTTAATCAGTCAAAAAATAAATGTTCTTATTTTAATTAATGTTGGTATCAACAATGGCAGAGTTTTGATGTGGAATATGTGTCTTTGTGCTGTTGTTTGAGTGCAAAAGTCAAATGTATATATTTTTTTTATTCTGCTAAAGGAAAAAGAAAATTATGGATTATTTATATATATATACATACATATATGTGGTCGTGTGATATATATATATATATATACATACAGTAGTATTGGAAATTGAGATTGCACATACATATATGCGGGGCATTTGTACATGTACGAATATATATATATATATATATATATATTTGTCATGAATTTGTTTGTCCTTGAGTAATCGAGGTTCTGAGACAAAAGGGGCTGACCTAATATTACTATTTCGTTCGTAACTTAATTGTTTGATTCACTTTAACCTCTGAAGTTTTGTTTGTTTTTTAGTTTTCGTTCAATTTTGATATCGACAAATTTGGTTCTGTTTTGTACCTATCCTTGTTTTCTTGCATTTGGATCCACCACTCCCCCTTCTTTCTTTCTCTCTCTCTCTCTCTCTCTCTATATATATATATATATATAATATATATATACATATTTATTATATACACTTACTTCTTGAACTCGAGTAGTAGTCTTCTTTCTTTCTTTTCAAATCCATATAATATAATATATATATACATATGAAACTGCAAAAATGTAAGTCATGGATTGATTGATGAATCAGGTGGTGGTCAATATATTTTATATATATATATTTTAAAATACTTTCGAATTTATGATTTTTAATCGTAATTGAATAGTGATTTTTTAAATCTAATTATTTTATTTTTTATGTAAATATTGAATAATTAATTAATTAATTATTAATTTGGATGTGGTGTTTGAATTAGTCCACCGGAATAGAATGAGTTTGACAAGAAATCTTGAACACAAAAAAAGAGTTCTTGAGAAGACCGTGGAATTATGAGTTTTCCATCAGGTGTATTTTCATTGATGTCAGTTCCTGTTTTTTTTCACACACTTATTTGTGTATATATATATATATATATATATATATATATATATATATATATATATATATATATGTAGGTATTCAGATTCATGACTTTTTTCAAGTCACAAGAAAAGATATGGGTTCTGGGTTTTTACTGTGTACTTACTTAATCATCCAGTACTCCTGCATGCCCTAGCTCTAGCTATCAACACCATGCATTTTTGTTTTTATAAACAATGACATATAAACAATATATATATATATTAATTTAACATTGATATGATTACTTCATAAATTTAATTAATAATAATTTTATTTATATGAAAAATTATGAAAGTTAATATTTATATGTATATACATATAGTCTGTTTAGTAAGAGAAGGAATACAATTTCAAACGAAACGTTTACTTTGGGCATTTGTGCAGTTTTTCTACGTGTATAGGTGAACTGCTACTTGAAAATAAAATTGGCATAGTTTGAAAATATGTGTGTTAAAGTTATGATTAAGTATAATATTTTTTACGTAAATTATATATATATATATATATATAATATTTTATATATAATGTCACGTACATTTGAAAAATAAAAAGAAAGAGAGAGAGAGAAACGGTAACAAGGTTCGTCATTTTCTGTGAAAAAGAAAAGAAAAGAGAGGAAAAAAAAAACGGCCATGTTTGTAAAGTTGTTACTCATACCTTATTATTACAAGTCGTACATAAAACATATATATATATTATGAATGTTTTTTTCTGGCAACGTTAGGAAAAGGTTTGTCTATCATCAGACATATTTGATTGGCCGTAATTTTGTTTAAATTTGACTTTAGTTGAGCAAATGCACTACAAATCATATGCATATTTCAAATCACTTGGACTTTTTAAGAGATATATATATATATATGTATGTATGTATATTCATTCACATGGGTGATTCTTGACTATTGGTTGACATAATTTGTATGGACGGACAAGTGGTGAAATTTTGAAAACACAAAAAAGGAAAAAAAGGAAAAAAGGCAAAAAGGAAGACAATATGGAGACTTTGAGTATTATGAACATGCTTTTTGGTTTTTCTTCTTCTTCTTTCCCACCTCTTTCAAAAGCTTTCGTAATTAGGGATTTCCCGTTACTCTTTAATAATCATCGGAGGAAAACTTAGGTCCATTCATGGAGTTTGAATATATATATCATAGAGAGATATTCAAAGATTGGTTCCGGGCCTTATTTGCAGTTAGCCCAATTAATACGGCCCATAAATATCAGATCCACTCAAAGACGGACTTCCAATCCTCCGTTATATATATCCTTTTCAAGGCCCATTCTTGATCCCTATACAACTAATTCTTTCTCTCTCCATTTCTTTTTCACCTTTTCTTGCGATAAACTTTATATTATTATTTAATTTTTATTCGAAAAAATATTTTATTTTAAGCATGAGTAACCTAGGTATTTGGGAGCATGTGTTTCTAGAAAAAAAAAAAAAAATCCTTTGGGAAACTTTGGTTCAAAGTAAGTTTTCTTATTTTATTTTTCAATGACTCAAATGTACATATATTGTGTATCCTAGAGAGAGTGTGGCAATTAGAACTTGTGAAGGAATCCAAATGTTGGAATACTACCAAATAAATATGAAGTTAATTCTGATTCGTGTATTTAAACTTGATGGAATTAATTCAAATAATATTGATAAGGTTTCTCGTGATCAAATGGACAGGAAGGTCAAAGAGGAAAGGGAAACATAATCATAATCCTACATACAAATAGTTTGGTGCATAAAAAAAGAGAAGAAAGAAAACAAAGTAAAGCAAAGGCTTTCCATCTTTATGGGTGGCATCACAATAAAAAAAAACACAATTCAGGAATTAATGGATCACATGTCATCATAAACACTCAGATTTTGTTCTATTTGCTTTTCCATCTTTACATATACATATATTTACACCCTCAGAGTTTCTCCAAATTAATTATCCAAGTGAAAGAAATATATATATATATATATATACATGCATCATAAAAATTCATTATTATGCATTTATAATTATAATAGATTAATTTTTTTAAATATTTTTAAACATTCAATAAAATTTTATCGAAAGATGGTTTGTTCCTGATATCTTGGAGAGACGACAAAAACACACTTCTCTTTTGCAATCAATGAATTTTCTCACCATAGTTTCTGCCTCAAGCATTGCTTTCCTTTTACTCCTTTTTCTCTAATTCATTTTTACTCAACCCTACCAAGATTTTCCCCTTTTTTTTCTTTTATATATAAGCATATTTATAATCCTGTACTTATATATACAGGAAATTTGACAAATTAAAGACTAATCAAGAGTCCATATGATTCAAGGTCAAGAAATTATGAAGTAAAATTTACTCAAAAGTTAGGTTTATTGGTAAAAATTATGTAATATAATTGATAGTCATTTTATTTATGAAAATAAAATAAGATAAAAATACCTTAAATTTTTTTTATATAAAAAAATGGCGGGTTAGTTTAGGTATGTAAAATATTGTTATTGTCATTGGATGCTACTTTAGGGAAAAGTAGTTGTGATCATTCCTCAATTCTCCATTTGCATTAATTTCTCATAATTTTGTTGCCCGCACGCATATGCTTCCTTCTGTTACGCACACGCTTCTTTTTCTTTTCTTTTCTCTTAACAATTACGACTTCCATAGATTGAATTCTGATTTAAAAATAAAAAACAAAAGAGAAAAAATTTGATCTATTGAATTTTCTACTAATAGTTTATAATAAAAAACTTGTACTATTTTCTTTTTAAGCAAAATTCGAGGTTACTTATATGAAATTGGTCATATATTCACACACACACATATGTATGTGTGCATAGGTCCAATGAATGCCATGGTGGTCTAGGATTTAGGACTCACAATACTACTAGCTCAAGAAAATGCCAAATTTGAGGTTCATCATTTGTTTTCCTAATTTTTTTTTTGTTTTAAAAATTTTAATGTTGAATTCATGATTTTTTAAATAAAATTACTATGATTGAAAGATTCAGTATATGAATTTATATGCAATATTTAGTATTAGTTTTGAGAAATGAAAACATAGAGTTATGGTTGGGTTATAATTCAATTATCTAATTAAGTAGTTGAGAGATTAGAGAAAGTTTGGTAAGGAAGGGATTTGCTTCTTTGTGGCCAACATGACATGAATTGACACTAGTCCTTTTTCTATTTTATGATCTCTTGATGATGTTCATGCACGCATCATTTCTTTCCCCATCCATATCTTCACTACACATTTAAGATTCATACATCCATATATATATATATATATATATATCGGTTATTAATTATTAGGGTAAATTTGTTGTTATGCAAAACTATATCCAATTCCAAATATATCAACAACGCTTGTGAAAAAAGAAAGAATGACAAACAAGCCTATTTTAGAGTTATTAGATTTTTTTTTTGACTAATTTACCATAATACTAGTCATTTTGGAGAATTTGAATGATGGATATTTGTTTATCTTGTAAAAGAAAAAAGAATCTAAACTAAATTGACATAATTTCTCGTTGAATATTTTGGCCAGTCTGAAAATGTTGTTTTCTTGCTACTCTGCATGCAAAAAGACAGAAAACACAACTGACAGTAATTCTAACGCCTTTGGCTGTGAAACTTTTTCCTTTTTTTTGAAGTAAAATTTAGCCCCCCGCCTCCTACACCCCGCAAAATTTGCCCCTAATCTAAAGCACCGACTTTGTCCTTTCCTTGAGACGCTATTGATTTCTTGTACTTCAAATCCATTTCTTGCATTTCCATTTCCCACTTGAATTTGGGAAAGAAACCATCTCTTCTCATCATCCTCCTTAAAACATAAAACATAAAACATACCCTCTTTCATATATCCATCCTAATGCAATCTTGCTTCAAAAAGATTGGTTCTTGGTGATCTTGATTCTGAAAAGATTGGTTCTTGGTAATCTTGATTCTGAAAAGATTGGTTCTTGAATTTTTTTTATCACCTTCCAGTTGATGCAATATCTGAAGGGTCTCCTTTTTCTTTTTATTAAAAAAAGAAAAAAAGAGAGATGAGGGATTTTCCGTCTTGCTTCGGTGAGAATGGTGTTCAGGTTGCTGATGCTTCTTGTTCAAGTGGCGGTGGCGGAGGAGGAATAAGTAAAGCATCCCAGAATTTGGTAACTTGTGTTTACCAGTGTAAATTGCTTGGTAAATCTTGTCTAATTACTATTGTTTGGAGCAAGAATTTGATGGGTCATTGTCTAAGTGTAGAAATAGATGATTTGTCTCGTCAATGCCTCCTCTGTAAAGTTGATGTGAAGCCTTCTCTGTTCTCTAAAAGAAAAGGGTCCAAATGTTTTCAAGTTAATTCTTCCAAGAAAATTGACATTTTCTGGGACCTTTCTTTTGCAAATTTTGGATCTGGGCCGGAGCCTCTTGAAGGTTATTATTTAGCAGTTGTAAGTGATGGGGAGTTGATTTTACTTGTTGGGGATCTCAGGAAAGAAGCATTCAAGAAAACCGGTTCATCCATTTCTTCATCAACTCCTCCACCATTTTTCATCTCCAAGACGGAGCATATTTTTGGGAAGAGGAGGATTTATGGTACCAAAGCTCAGTTTTCCGACAATGGCAGAATTCATGACCTTAAAATTGAGTACTGTCATACAAATAATGATGATGATGAACCTTGTCTTGTGATTAGGATTGACAGCAAACCAGTAATGCAAGTGAAACATCTTAGGTGGAAATTCAGAGGAAACTACACTGTTTTAGTTGATGGTCTTCCTGTGGAAATTTTCTGGGATGTTTATAATTGGTTGTTTACTACTACATGTCTTGGAAGTGGTGTTTTTATGTTCCAGACTTGTTTGTCACCTGAAAAATTGTGGACAACACAAACAGCAATGTCAGATCTCTCTTCTTTACTGCCTTGTTGGCCTTCCTCTGCAAGTTTTGGAGATTTTAAGGTACCTCCACCAGGTCTTGGTTTCTCTTTGATGTTGTATGTTTGGAAGAATGAATAGCCATTATTCTTCTTTGATAGCTAACAACAATATGTTTTTAGTAGTTACATGAAGTTCAGAGTTTATATATATATAATATATGTATACATACATACATACATACAGTCCATTAATTCTTGAACATATATTTCTTCCTCCTGGAATATGGTCCATCATCATTTCAAGATAAGCTTTGCACACTCGTTCACATTCATTAACAAGCCATTTCAAGAGAAAACATCCACTTTTTTATACTCATAACAGAACATATAAAAATGAGAAAAAAAGAAAAACAGAACTGTCAGAATCCATGTTTTCTTTCTTTTCGTTTGTTTAGAGTTGTCCCTTCTTCTGCACTGTGACTAAATCCAAAGTAGATCCATAAGCTCGATTTAAAGCTTCAGCACACCAGCCATGGCCATCATCAACAGTAGGCATCCTGACTTCCATAAAGGGAGTTGGAGGATGTCGTTGCCCCGGCATTATAACACCTGCAAAGACTCGTAAAACATTCGAGGCATCAATGTCCATACATACATTAATCTCAGGAATGCCTTTAGGAGCAGAAGGTATCCCTGTGATCTTAAAATAGCCTAGGAGATGGTTCTTTTCAACTGCTTCATTGTCACCCTCATATACAATTATTAATGCCTCGGCCTGGTTATCATGAATGGTGGTGAAAACCAGTTCTCTCCTTGCTGGCATGGTAGTGTTTTGGTGTATGATGCGAACAAAACTATTTCCATCTGCCCTGATACCAACGCTCAAAGGAGTTGCTTGAATAGTTAAGAGGTCTAGACTCCCAAAAGGATCATTTATTCCAGAAGCCACTGCTCCTTCAAGTGCTGCTCCGCGAACAGCTGCCTCCAACGGGTTCATCTCTGTATAAAGTTCTTCTCTCTTGCAGATATTCATCACCAAATTCTTTATCTTTGGAATATATGAGCAACCGCCCACAAGTATAACATCGTTTATATTTTCAATCTCCACTTTTGCATCGTGTAAGCATTGTCTTATGATAGACTCACACTTTGCAAACACTTCCTGGTTCACTACTTCGAATTCTTCTCTGCTTAGAACCTTGGATATTTTCAAACCACCGCCCAAGTCAACATCAATTGGAACACTTGCACGGGTAGAAAGCCTGTGGATTGCATCTTCGGCCGCAACACGAAGCAGCCCCATTTTCCTGATTTCCTCAACACCATGTCCGGAGAAGAGATTATCCATGTCAGGTAAGAGATGATGCATAACATTCTGAAGTATGTCCTCCCCTCCTAATGTGCTTCCTGCCAATGTCTTAATTTGTGAAACACCCCCAGCTGTAGCAGTCACAGCTGCATCACAATAACCAGCACCCATGTTGAAAATAAGGGCAACCTTCTCGCTTCCACTTCCCATGTTTCCGTGATCAGCTTGCTGCTGCTGCTGAGCATATAACAAAGCAACTGCAGTTGGTTCAGGCATCAACCTTAGAACGTGAAGACCAGCCATAGCACAAGCACGTTCAATCCGAGTCAGTTGAAAACGGCTATAGGAAACTGGAATTGATAAGACAACATTTCTCGCGGGACGCTTGAGTCGAATTTCAGCCATTGCTCTTAGTTCAACCAGAAATATTGCAAGGACTTCCTCAGGGGTAGTAGACCTCCATGTGTTGTTCGTAAGTGCTGCGATAAATGGCCTGACTCCTATGTCCAAGGTTTGTACTAAAAAAGGCAAGGTTTTGCTTTTATGGACAACGGGATCAGTATCCACTCGACCAATTAAACGTTTCATGTTGAATATAGCGGCTCCGGATAACATTTCATACTCATGAACTAGTTGATTGCTCACTCCACCAGCAGGGATTTCATCCTTGAATGTTACAAATGATTTCATGAGCTTCTGATTTCTGGTGTTTCTAAGGAGTTCAACCTGTGAGCCATTCCAAACTGCAATACTACACTGAGAAGTACCAATGTCTATACCAATTGCAATCTCAGGTGAAGAAGGCGAAGACTTCTCCTCTCCAGTTGTTTCACTGTCTGATACCACGGTATATGCAGGTTCAGCAGCCATCCCTGTAAACTACCAATCTGGGTTAATGTTTAGAAATGCTGCAACAATCCTTTCCCAGTTAGAATACACCGATAGATATTTAACTACTTCTTTCTGTTTCTTTAACAGGAACCAAGATGATGGGTAACTGAAGTTAAATTGTCTAGGGTTTCATCTTCAATAAGAAATTTTAAGTGTTCCTAAATGCATCATGCTAATCACCACAATAAGACAGAACCTTCTTTTTCAAACCTTCACATAAGGACGATATATATACAATGAAATTGCATCTATTTTGAAGTTAACAACAGTACGATGTGTAAAACAAATGAAGAAAGTAAACAGCTCCAAAATAAACGCTAAAAAGATTATGTTACCTAAAAGTAGCTGTTCTAAATAGGTCAACAACTGTTGAATTCAGCAATACTGAACAGCCCGAAAACAGAGCATTTGTACATGAAAAAACCAGTTCAAAGCCATCTACAGAAAATACATAGCAAGACTAAACAAATAGGGGGGAAATAAAAATGGCAACGTTTTACATATAACCCGATAAGGTATCTTTTTCTCGTAGGCAGTGAAGAATCTCAGTAGCCCACCTCTAAATTGCAACCTTTAAGATTTTCCAGCCAACACCCACAAGAATTCAAAGGGAAAATTAATCAAAATTGAAAATTAGAAGTGTGTTCTAGAAACACGATCACCGTATAGAACTTTGATACATATATTCTTTTGAATCACAAATTATAAATGAAAGAAGAAGAAGAAAGACATAAGCGTGAAAACGGAAAACAATGCAGCAGAAACAGGATCATCACAAAACATGAAATCAATACAGCAAACAATTTACCAAAAAAATAACATAAATGAACGGATAGACAAGAAGACCTTACAGAAAGTGAGTGAGAGATTGATTTGGAGGAATCAAAGAAAAAATGTTGAAGAGAAAGAAACTGCGAGAAAATGGAAAGTGCCAGAAGCAGTTGAAGAAAGAGAGAGTGTAATGGGAGAAATGGGAGCCGTTACAAATAGTAGTAGTACTAATGCTAGAAGCCGCTGCTTCCCACCGTTTCTAGAGCTTCCCAGAGAAACTAAGAAAGAAAAAGAAAAAAAAAAGATTAGATTTTTCCTTTCCTTATTTATTTACACTATTATCATTATTAAATCTTTATTACAATTATTCCAATGGCAGAATTTAATAAGATGTAACAGTGTAATTATAATTTCTTTTTTGGTACTTTTTGTTTTAAAATTAATTTCGACTCGTCCTGTAAAACGCCAAAATTTTTAATATGAAAATTATCCTCCATTAAATATGGGCTTGACCCAGATCTATTTTTTTGGTTAAAAAAGAAAAGTTATCTGTTTAAAATATGGGCTTGTTCATTATAAAATTTGTTGGGCCGTACAAATATTTACTTATGATTTTTTTTCACATTATTAGGAAGCCCAATAAACTTTTACAAATGAAGTTTTATACTCTTTGCTCTGTCTGAATTTCATGCTATATGTTAGTCTCTCTCTTTTCTTCATTTTTTAAGGTCTGTTAGTGTTTCTCACAGCTAAGCATTGTTCAGTTTGCAAGTAATCAGAACAAATATATATATATATATATATATATATATATCAAAAAGTATGAAAATCAAGTATTCTTGGCCGTCAAAGCAAGGAAAGTACACAATACTTGTTATTCAATCCACATTAATTGGCTTAAGCAGTGTAATCAAAGCTTACATAATGTTTTTTTGTTTTTTCAGATTCTGCAAAAACTAATTCATGAAACATGTAGAAATCCAGCCAATATAAACAAGAATCTAGAACAAACAAACAGTACTGATAAATCCCTACTTATTTTAGCATGAGGGTTCAATTTATTTTCTCTGTTATTGTCTTGATTTCCTTATTACTCACAATCCTAGGTCAGACTCACCCCCTTGATCCCCTTACACCAAATGAAATTGATCAAGTTAGGCTTTCTGTTCAAAGTTCCCATCTTGGTTCTGCTCCTGACCTAACTTTTCATTTTGTTGATCTTGATGAGCCAGAGAAAAATGATGTTCTAAAATGGCTACTAATATTATCCCACAAAAAGGAAGAATCTTTTCCTGTCCGTCGAGCCAGGGTAGTTGTACGAGCTAGAGGAAGGACTTATGAACTAATTGTAGACTTGACAACTAATTCAGTTGTGTCTGAGAAGTTATATACTGGCAATGGTTTTCCTCCATTCACTACTAATGAGTTTTTCCGAGCTAGCAGAATGGCCTCAAAGAATCCTCTGTTTCAAGAATCAATCTTGAAAAGGGGATTGAATGTATCTGAAGTAACATGTCTACCACTCACAATAGGTTGGTTTGGTGAGCTTGTAGTCACCAGAAGACTTGTTAGAGTTTCGTGTTTTTATCGAGGTGGAACGAGTAATATATGGGCAAGACCTATTGGAGGAATAAGCATTTTAATTGATGTTGAATCAATGCAAATAGTTGAGTATGTAGATAGATACATAACATCTTTGCCTAAAGCTGAAGGCAGTGATTTTGAATCATCATCAGATGATCAAAAGCCGAATCTTGCTTCTGCTGCAGGTGTATGCAATGGCACCGACACACGAGTCATAATCAATGGGAATGAGATCAGATGGGCTAATTACTGGATATTTCATGTAGGTTTCAATGCCAGAGCTGGAATGATCATATCTACAGCTTCTGTATTTGATCCCAGAACAAATGCATTTCGAAGGGTGCTGTATAGAGGACATGTATCTGAAACATTTGTACCTTACATGGATCCTACTAGTGAATGGTATTACAGGACATTTCTTGATGTGGGTGAATATGGTTTCGGGCGATCAGCTAACACACTTGTTCCACTGATTGACTGTCCTGGAAATGCAGTGTACATGGATGGCTACATGGCTGGCCCTGATGGACAAGTACAGACAGTTCCTAAAGCTATTTGCATTTTTGAGCGTTATGCCGGTGATCCTGCTTGGAGACACACAGAAGTTGGTGTTCCTGGAAGAGTGGTAAAACATGATTATTTCCCTTGCTAGAATATTTTTTTGTCTGCAGGATATGAATTTGATATTGAATCTGACCATTTTTTCTTAGATAATCACTGGACAGCAAGAAATTACTTTGGTTGTTAGAATGGTGGCTACTGTAGGAAACTATGATTATGTTCTTGAATGGGAATTCAAGCAGAGTGGCTCCATTAAAGTTGGGGTAAGCTTTACAATTCTTCAACTTTTTCAGACTTTTTCCATTGGATAAGAAGAAGATAAAAAAAAATGAACTTTTTTATTTTTTAAAAATGTCAGGTTACTCTAACAGGAGTTCTTGCGATGAAGGCAGAGGCATATACACATACTGATCAAATACACAAGGAAATTTATGGGACACTGGTGGCAGAAAATACAGTTGCAGACAACCATGACCATTTCATTACATATTATCTTGATTTAGACATTGATGGTACTGATAACTCATTTGTCAAAGCAAAACTAATATCCAAAAGAGTAGAGAATGACATTCATGTTTCACCAAGGAAGAGTTACTGGAATGTTGTTAAAGAAACAGTCAGAACTGAATCCGAATCCATGACGCGATTAGGGCTGAAGAATCCTGAAGAGCTATTAATTGTTAATCCTAATAAGAAAACAAAGATTGGAAATGAAATTGGTTACAGATTGATTCCTAGCCAACCAGTAATATCCCTGATGTCTGAAGACGATTTCCCACAAATACGTGCAGCTTATACTAAGTATCAAGTTTTTGTAACATGTTATAACAAATCCGAGAGCTGGGCTGCAGGATTTTATGCTGATAGAAGCCATGGAGATGCTGGAATATTAGGCTGCTGGAATCACAGGTAAAATCTTTAAAAAACTTGCAAATATTGTATATGTTTTCTGTGTTAGTTTCTTGATCATCATTACCAAACAATCTGCAGGGAAAGACCAATTGTGAACAAAGATATTGTGCTGTGGCATACAATAGGGTTTCATCACAGTCCTTATCAAGAAGATTTTCCAGTAATGCCATCACTCCATGACAGTTTTGAGCTCAGGCCTGCTAATTTCTTTGAAAGAAATCCATTGTTGAAAGCCCCAAGTAAAAAAGCATACTTCTTTACTACTCCTGAATCTTGACCATGATGAAATAGGAATCCATGAAAGTTAAAAACTGTTTTCTTGAAAATCCCTTGTCATTAACAAGCTTTTTTAACTTCAAATATCAGATTGAAGGATTTAAGAATTTATTAGTTGTTTTATATTGTATTTCTATAAATTATAACATTTTTATTTTTGTAATTTAATGATAATTTCAAATATATATAAAAGATTTGTCATGATGCACAAAATCTCATCAAAATTCCCTAACAAGAAAAGTCTCAATGTCCTAAGCAGGTGGCCAGCCAGTGAGTTCATAATAGTAATAATAATGCACCACATGCTGATGCTATGCCAAATTCATCGTATCCCTTTCCCAAATAATATTTAGTTTTTTGGTTCATTGCACTAATATATATATATATATATATATATATATATATATAACACTATAAAGATGTTCAAATCCTATTTAAAAAAAAAACAAATGAAGAAGAAAAAGTTAATGACTCTTTAGCTGGTATTTGTCTGCTTAACTTCATGCTGAGAATAATAGCAGACAAAGAAGAGAGTCAATCCTGAAATCATAGTATGCCAAACAAATGACCAAAATGCCCTTATCCTTAGTGCTACTCGTCCAGGGTATTAAGTAATTGACCGTAAATATTACTACATTCATATTCTCAAACCTATCAAAGCAGGTTTTCACATTGTGCCAAAGGGTTTTTTTTTTTTTTTTTCCCTACTTTCTTACACTGCTTAATTTGGAGAAGAGAGAAAATTCAAATTTTGCATGATGAAGCAGTTTTGTTTTGTTTTGTTTCTTTGTACGCCCAGTGCGTGACTGCAATAACAGAACACACTCAGTCTGAATGGTACATTTCTTCTTCTGATATATAATAGATCTCACCATTCATGACTTTGCCCTTTCCTTCTTTTTTCTTGAATTTTTGCATGCCTAGCTAACATCAAATATCCCTCCTATAATTATCTTATATGGAAGAATATATATATATTAGGATTCATAGATTCAAAGTCGACATTTTTTTATAACTAAAATCAATTATTAAGATTAAATAGTTTGAATACAACAAATGAAAACAAGGTATGTAAGGAAAGAAAGAGATTCAATAAAAAAAGAAAGCCAAGAAATGGATTTGGAAGTCATGATTACTTCCCTAAGAAAAAAAATGTGGGTGAATTCATCAATGATTACTCTTTTTCAAACAAAATCCTCCTATATATGTATTGCTAGAGAAGATTAGGTGATAGATTCTTTGCGTTTAATATATACTAATGTGTGTGTGTGTATATATATATATATATATATATATATATATATATATACACAAACTTATAAAGAACATTACTAAAACCAAAGAACAAAAAGAAATAGAATAGAATAAAGCATTCCTCGACAAGATTCTTAATGTATTTTTTTACTCTTGTTCATCTTCTGCCAACACAATGTTGCATCATGCTGATGCAACTTCCATGTCACAAGGTTCCATGCTTCAATATATATATATATATATATATCTTTATATATGGTCCCTAGTATTTATTCTTTGAATTTTTATTCAAAATGATCCCTTTAAAAAATTCTCGTTTGATTTACTAATGGAATAAAATTTATAATTTGTCCTGAAGCATATAAACTTTGTTATCTAGATAAGATTCTCCATATAATATTTTCAATTGAACTTTCTAGAAACTATTCTAATTTTAATTAGAGTGTTATCTTATAATATTCAAAAATTATCTATATATATTGTATGGTGGTGATGCCTAATTATTTTGGGGAAGAACACTTAATTATGCAAAATTTTGGTAATTTTGGGTTTAGAATTAATTAATGCAGCAGTATTAATTATATAGTGGACAAGATTGTCAGCGGGCATGGTTTGTCACTCAAAGGTTTTCCCCTTAATCCCACAAATATGATTATAAGTGAAGATCATCATGTATTGTTCTTGTAGCTAAAAAGAAAACCTCATCATCAAAATTTAAAGGCCATTTAGTAATATATATATTCAAGAACAAGATTTTCTTTTTGCTTTTATGTAGTTGATTTGTAACTATATATATATATATATATATCTATAAGTATATATGTGGTGGTTTCAAAAATCTTGATTTCTTTTATGGTGTTGTTGCCTTGTTGGGAAGATTGAAATTGATGTTATGGGAGTGGTGGTGAAATGATGACTGCTGCTGGCTTGGCACGCCGTTTATCTTTTTAGAGAGAGGAGAGAATAATATATATATATATATAATATATATATATATATATATATAGAATGATGGTTCCAATAGCACGCCATCTTCCCGTCTTCTCTTTCCAACCCAAACCAAAGATTTTGCACAAGTTTCTGAAGAAAAGAGAAATAACCCTAATTTTCGGTATTTGTCTGTCACCCTTCTTCAATCATCATCTTTTATCCTTTTTCTTACCTTCTCCTCTTAAAAATCCCTTTTTACATATACATATATACATATATACATATATATATATATACATCTTTCTTTGATCATTCTCTTGTTGTCTAGCTAACTATTTATATATATATATATATATATATATATATATATATATAGATATATCATTCTTTATCATGATGCATTATTAGGCCACATGAGTGAGACATACATACATATCTCTATAAACCCTCCATTTTGTTGTGAAGTCATGCAATCCCATGCATTCCCCCATTTCCATTATTGGCAACACTACCATTCTTGAAATTTTAAAGAAATTTTTAAAAAATTTTTACATCTAATTCAAATTACAATAATTTAAAAACTATATAATCCAATCAAAATTTTAAATCTAAATACTAAATGGTCTAATTTTATATAAATATAAAAGCTTTAGTATATATATTAATGTTTTCCATTTTTAGTAAGTATAGATATATATATATATATATGTGTGTGTGTGTGTACATCTTGTTGTAGGTGTTATTACTACCTTAGTTACATCATTGAGAAGGATGAGAAGCCACGCGAGGAAATCAACCTTAGAAATCGCAAGTTGTTCTTTTCACTTTATATATTTATCTTTTGTTAAAATCCATGAGGATTGTATTTTTCTGCTTCCTTTTTCTTTCATACCAAACCTAATTCAATTTCAATCAATTAATATTCCCTTTTTTGTTTTTGTTTTGTTTTTGTTTTTTTTGTTTTTTTTTACCTCGAAATTTTCCCTGCCACATTGTTCAGCTGTTAGCTACTTATATTCAGCATTCAACCCTCACTTCTCTTCAAGAAAAAGAAAACAACTTTCAATCTCTCTATCTCTCTAATTTGTACTACACACACTTGGTGTAATTATCTATTCATATATATATAGATAACCCTGTTTTCAAGAACCCTTTTTGAGTTATCAAGAAATATGGGTGATATTAGTTCTTGCTCAAATGGCATAACCAATGGCAATGGCTTCGCTGTTACTGCTGGAAATGGACAAAGAAAAAGCTGTTGGTATGAAGAGGAAATTGAAGAGAATTTACGCTGGTGTTTTGCACTCAATAGGTAATTCATTCATTTTTTTCAAAATTAATTTGGTGTTCTGCTTAGTTAGTTCTCTTAATTTTTCTTCCCTTTTGAAAAGAAAAAACTTTTTTTGCCTTTGGGGAAGAGATTCATTCATGAACTCAATCATGGACATTCTTGGTAAAGCCAAAACTTTTCACAGTATCTTTATAGTATTTTTCAAGTGTCAAATTTTAGTTATTTTGATCATATCTTAATTAATTTTGTATTATAACCTCACAATTAGTATATTCATATTAAAAGCTTAAGACTTTATCAAGTATGAGACTAATAAAGGTGAGACTAAAATGAGGGATTTTTTAATATAATATATAATTCAACCAGCTGTCTGTTTAGTGTTTCCAGATTAGTGCTATGTTGATTTGTTTTATGTATGTTTTATGTCTCTGCTTAGAATGTGTTGTGTTCATGATTTCAAGATTTTGTGCTAAAACTCATCATACATATACATATATATATATATATATATATATATATAATTTACTCTAGAAAGAATAAAAGGTAGATGTATTTTGTATAGACCTAAAAAGTTAAGAAGTTTCTGTACCTACTTTTTTGGATGGTTTTGTCCATGAAAAGGTCAGACAAGATAATCAATTAAGAAAGAAAAAGAAGGGAATTAATTAGAATCATTTATTTGGTTCCCCATCCATAATTTGCTCCATGAATTTCTTTCCTTTTTGTTCTATGTTTGTACCCCCCAGCATCTTGCACACAGGAGTTACACAGTACCAGGACATTCAACTCTTGGACACCAAGCCCTTTGGAAAGGTACATGACTAAACACTCGCTGCAAACCATCGTGTAAAATTCAAATTAATCCAAGTAATGACTTTGTATACGGATTCTAAAATCTGGTGTGTTCACAAAACAGGCTCTGGTCATTGATGGAAAGCTTCAAAGTGCAGAGATAGATGAATTTATCTACCATGAATCCCTTGTGCATCCAGCACTTCTTCATCATCCAAAGTTAGTTTTCCCTTCATTATTAGCCAAGAATGTTGAAAGAAAAAATCAGTTTATATATATATATATATCTATATCTATATATATATATATATATATGCATTTTTTTTTTCAGTCCCAAAACCATCTTCATTATGGGAGGAGGTGAGGGTTCCACTGCAAGGGAATTACTAAGACACAAAACAGTGGAAAAGGTTATCATGTGTGACATTGATGAGGTGAGAAATTTGTTTCTTTCCAAAAAAAAAATACACTGTAAAATGTGAAACTGTGTAATCTTTTGACTTTCTTTAATCTGAAAACAAGAAAAGAAAAATCCCTTCTAACTTTACATAATTAATGATCCAGGAAGTTGTCAAGTTTTGCAAGTCACATCTTGTGGTTAACAGAGAAGCATTCCGTGATCCAAGACTTGATCTTATAATCAATGATGCCAGGTTCATCATCCTTTCTCCAGAATCCATATATATATGTATATGTATCTATCTGTCTGTATATATATGTTGCAGAAATTCAATGTTGTATAACATAAACCAGGGCTGAGCTTGAGAGGGGAGAAGAGCTTTATGATGTGATCATAGGAGATCTTGCCGATCCTATTGAAGGAGGACCATGTTACCAACTTTACACTAAATCTTTCTATGAATTTACTGTAAAACCAAGACTAAATCAAGGTGGCATTTTTGTGACACAGGTACAAGAATGTCCTAAAGATTATTTTGTCAGCTTATTTGCATAATCTTGATACCTAAAAATCAAAGCTTTTTCGATATATTATGTTATTATAGGCCGGACCTGCTGGAGTTTTCAGTCATACAGAAGTTTTCTCTTGCATCTACAATACTCTTAGACAGGTTTTCAAATGTAAGTTTCAAAAATATCTGCTTTTTACTAGAAAAATTGCTGTTCTTTTTCATTTTTTTAATGATTGTGTTTATTTCGGATTGCAGATGTGGTGCCCTATTCAGCTCATATTCCTTCCTATGCAGACATCTGGGGTTGGATAATGGTAATGTAATAATTTTGCAAGAAAAACAAGCAAAAGAAACAACCTAAATTATTCTCTTGATTCTACCTGAAACTGTTCAAGAATATTCCCATACTGTCAGTAGACGTACTTCTCTGAAAAGATGCTGATGGGGGTAGTAAGATTCCATGAATGCTAATCACACAACCTCTGACCTTGGATATATATATATATATGAATTCAATTGATACTTACTAATGGTGATTGTGCTTAAAAAAATTGCAGGCTTCAGATTCTCCATTTGTTTTGAATGCTGATGAATTGGACATTAGGATGAAACAGAGGATCAAAGGTGAAAACAGATATCTTGATGGAAAAACATTCACATCTGCTTCAACCTTGAGCAAAGCAGTTCGAAAATCGTAAGACTGCTATATATATATATTGAACTTCAATTTCTTGATTCCTTATATGATCAGAAAGTGTTAATTGATTTTATATGAAACAAAACTTTTTGTATTCACAGATTGGACAATGAGACTCATGTTTACACAGAAGGAAATGCAAGGTTCATCTATGGCCATGGTGCTGCCTACAAACAAAGTCAATCCTAGAAAATTTGGACAAGAAAGAGACAGCCCACATATAGAACAGAGAAGAAACTATCAAAACAATCTCTCTTCTTCCTTTTTCATTTTTGTCTTCTTATGGTTTCCCCCAAGTTAATGTACTACTGTCTTTGAATATGTAGTTACAACAAAGGAATGAATTGGAATTGCTAGAAATATATATTTATATATATATATTGTCTTTGATTTCTTTTGCATATCAAAAAATATATATCTATTTAAAACTTAAAATTCAAGATATTCAGTATGGAAATCAAGCGGATTGTTGGTAAATATTTTGTAGTGAAGATGAAAAAAGTCTAGCCCATCAGAATGTTTCTGAAAAAAACAAATCCCACATGGACTGATTCTAAATATTCTTGATGACTTTAGTACCATATATCATTAGATTTATGAATATTAATTCAAATTAATTAAAATATTTAAATAAATAATTTAACAAAAACATTAATTGAACAATCGTGTGGATCAAATTTTGCAAGCCCAAAAAAACAATGAAAATATCGTTTTCCACGTCTCTTTCTTCACCTCCAATCAGTTCCACGTAGACGATTATTTCCATCTCTTTCTTTACTTGTAATTTTCCTCTTCTTCGTACGAACTTTCCATCTATAAATACTTGTTCTCTCCTCCTTCATCCGAGTTCTTCTCGCACTTCCCGTTCAACAAGCAAACAAACCTCCAGTTCCTCCTCTCCTTTTACTCTGTTCTTACCTTCTGCTTCTTCTTCTGCTCGTGGATTCCACATTATGGACTTTTGTGGGAAATCATCCTCACACGCCTCTTCTTCCCCCTTCGATTGCATCATTTTTGGTACATCACTCTTCAACTTTTTTTTTTACCGTTGAATTTGTCGTGTTTCTAATTTGAATTTTTTTTTATGGAAATAGATTTGGATGACACTCTGTATCCGTCTAAAACTGGAATTGGAGAAGCAATCAAAGAAAATATTGATGGTATGATTAGTTTTGGGAATTGTTGGTAAAAAATTTATGGATGGTACTCTTGTGCTAAGTGCTAACTCTGTTTTACTTTGAAATCAATATCTGTAGCTTTTCTGATTGAGAAGTTTGGATTTGAAGAATCCAAGGCATCGAGTCTCCGAATTGAGCTCTTCAGAACCTATGGAAGTTCTCTTGCCGGTCTACGAGTAATTGATTATTGATCACTCCTTTTTCTGTATATTATTTACCGCAAATTTAGTAATTCTGAGCTTAATTTGATCTTGAGTTACTTTCCCCTTTTCAGGCATTAGGTTATGATATTAGTGCAGATGATTATCACGGGTAAGAACTCAGCATTTTTTTTTATATATATAAAAAATCTAGATACTGTTCAATTTGTTTACCGTTTTTTTTTCTTCAATTTGTTCCTTTCAACAGTTTCGTACACGGAAGGTTAGCCTACAATGTGATCGAACCGAACTTACAGTTACGAAACATTTTGCTTTCCATCAAACAACGCAAAATCGTAAGCGCTTTGCTCATGGTCACGCTTTCTAGATCAGAACTTCTTTTGTGATAAAACCGTTGTTTGATCATTTCCCTCTTTTGATCTAATAATGAAATTTCCAGATTTTTACGAATTCCGATAGAATTCACGCAGCGAAAGCATTAGAACGTCTAGGTATTCGCGATTGTTTCGATCAGATAATCTGCTTCGAGACTATTAATCCTAACCTTCCTATGGCTACCCGACCAGATGAGTTTCCTGTTGTACTGAAACCTTCACCAGAAGCCATGAAAATAGGGCTGGAAGTTGCCAAAGTTGATCCTCGCCGTACGGTAAGTCTCCGATAAAAGTAAATTCAACTTCGACTTTTCTTCTTCAGTTTTCAATAAGCCGTAATTTTCTCCCGCTGTATTTTGCAGTTGTTTCTTGACGATAGTCCCCGAAACATAGCAGCCGGGAAAGCTGTGGGCCTCTACACCGTCTTGGTATGTGTCTGTTTTACAAATGTACTATGATTTATGCTTAGTGTACAACTATTTATCCGAACCTTCTGGAGAATGACCCAAAATTTACTCTGAATTTTTCTCTCTCGTTTTCCTACACATGGCTCAAAAAGAATTAGCTTAGATTATTGACAATATAAAATACATATCGAAGAATAATGGCAAAAGAAAGTGGGGAATTTTTCTAAGGTCAAGAACGTGACACAATTATTGTAAAACATTCCTCATAGAATTATGTTGTAAATGAAGTGAGTTAAAACAAGCATTTTATTTTACTTTTTTAGTACAAGTTACTAATGGTATTTTTTTTTTATAATTGAAGGTTGGGAAAACTACCAAGACCGAAGGAGCTGATTATGCTGTAGAAACAGTGACAGACATTGTCCAAGTAATTCCAGAAATATGGTACAGCGAAGAAGAAGATAACAAAAGCATTAGCCACTCAAGAAACGAAATGGACACGGCTCTTGCAACCACCATTGTCGGTGCTTAATTAATTCAAAGTAAATTATAATTTCCTTTCTTTTTTCCCTGTCCGTCTTTAAAATTAATAATTGTAAGTGTATATTTTATATGTCTTCTTGATCATGTATATATAGGTCGTGTCTTCATCAGTATAACAACTGTTAATTTGTCTCCTGCATGCTGTGTAAATCCTCAAGAAATAAAAAGAAAAAAAAATTAAAAAATTGTGCCAGCCCATGTTTTATTTTATACACATTTCTTTAAAGAAACAAGAATCAATTTAAACACTGCTATCCAGAACTTTCTCGTTCACATTTTCTTTTGCTGAAATAGAATGAACAATTTCACGTGCATAATATAACTTTGATGACCATACCATAGTTAACGAATCAATAATCATGTATCAACCCTTTAAGTGCTGTACACGTAGATAATATATAGTATATTCTTAATATGTGTTCACTTCTACCAGTGGGATGTCTGAGCATTGTGACTTGTGACGGTGATGATCACTAATACATTTCCTCCTTTTTCAATTGTGGTTAGGAACAATACTTGAAAAGAATAATATTTTAGGTTTGGCTCCCAAATTTTATTGGAGTTTTTTTTTTTTTTTTTTTTCATATCAAAACATAGATATTTCTTATTTCCATTATTATTAGTCGTTGATGTGACTTGATACTGTACAAATTCTTATCATCAATTTCCCTTTCTCGTTGGATCCAGAATTTTGATTCCATTGATTTTAAAAAAAAAAATAAATAAACATAGGTATTCCTAGTTTCTTTGAAAGACATGAGTAGTTAAGTTGGGCATTATGCGAACAATTTAATCTTGTATAAGAGAAGAAAATGTTATGTTTAATTATTGTATATGATTATATCCATCCAAATACAGAATGACATAATCCAGGGTAGCTAGCTAAGAATTATGTTTGAAATGTAGCGCTTCTGAAGAAAATTAAAAGAGAATGATACAATTAATACACACAAATTAAAAGCATATTACAAGATGATATGAGAGATAAGCATCATACATAGGATGTTTGTGGTTTACAAATCAAACACTTGTTTTCCAGTGAATTTGACCTCAATAGGGCTCTTGTTCTTACCAATTGATCTCATGTTCTGACCAACTCCTTCACGTCCAGCATTCACTTTCTCAGGGTAAACACCATCTTTTGGGTGCAAATATTGCACTTCACCATTAGGGAAAACCCTGTAAAATTGGTACTTAATCTTGTACTTTGACCTAAGTCTAGTACCAAGAGCAAGACACTGTTCTTTCCTAGCTAACTTGAGCAAATTAGGACCTTCCCTCATTATGGCTGCACCACCGGTAGGCATTTCAAAGATTTGTTCTTTTGGTGATTCCCATGTTATGACATAAAATTCCTCAACTTGGGCTTTCCTCAATAGTCCTCCCGTACTACCTGCAAAGATCGGTGATGGGGTGTTTGGATCCAATTGAGGTGGGGTGAAACCAGCCGGTGCTTCTACCTCCTTCACTGGTGCCTCCTCTGCCATGGCCCTTATGCTGCTGCGTGAGGTGGACATGGATTTAAGTGGCTTAGGAGTAGCTACTGATACAAAAGATGCTTGTTTCCATGGCACGGTAACACGGTCACTAGGGGAAGAAAGAGTTGGGGTGAAGAGGGATGCTTGAGTTGCCATTGCCATGGTTGAGGGAGAGGGTGTGCAAGAACGGATTTCTTGATACAAAGTTTCTTTCTTTTTGTGGGAAATCAATTTGAGAAGGGATTTTAGATGGGTGGTGGAGGTGTGGATATTGGATAAGGTTATACAAATTTAGACCAATGGGAAGTAGTGATTTTGATACCCACTGTTTCCCCTTGGCCCTTGCCATGTGTTCCATTTGTTGATAAATGGCCGTATCTAAACTAGATATATATATATATATATTAAATTCTTTCCAAACCAATTAGATCTCTTATCAAATATAAGTTTTAAATGATTATGTGCACGTTACAAATTCAAACTTATAACTTCATTTTATTTTTAAAAAAATTATATCTTAACTAACACAATTTCATGACTATTTTAGAATGATACAGGGAAGTTTAAATTTCAAAAACCATTGAATTGAAGGAAATTTGAGTTCAATAATATTTAGGAAAATGGTATCAGGTTGGGAAATTAGGGCGAGTTATTGATGCGTCGTCGTTTCGCATTTAGATATGATGCTGTGGCAGTTGGGAATACAGTTAGTTGTCATTTGTCTTTTTTTTCCGAAAAAAAGTTTGCCTAAAACTGTGGCTCATCAGGTACGTCCGACTTCAGAGACTTCACCTATGGCAAATGGGATTCTCTTGATTTATTGGGGTTGCTCTATTTTAGCAAATAAATTGGTAAAGTTTGATTCTTTTCTCACTTTTCCTGTTGATGTAATTCAAATGAATTGTTTATGGACATGAACTGATGCATTGATCTGCTATTAAAACTGAAAAGTTTCCGTCTTGATTCTTGAAATAATATTAGGCTTTCAGTAGAAGTTTGCATCATGGGTGAATTTATATATATATATGGAAGTTTTGTATGTGTTTGTAATAACCCATTTGTCTTGTGATTCAATGAACCCTTTCTTGTTAGGTTTTTGAATAGAGAGTAGCAATGTCCTGGATGGTACTCATGGAGGGTTTCAATTTGTCTGAGCAATAGAATCTGTTCATTTTGATTTTCTTTAATCCTGTTTCTCTCTTGATGAGTTTATAATGTTAGATTTTAGAAACTAAATTCTAGCTTTTACAAAGTGAGTTCTGTTGTCTGTTTGAAAAGGATGGGAAAAGTTTGACATGGAAATCTTCAGAAGTTTTCACCTTTTATTGAGTAAAGTTCATTTTATCACTGGAGATTTTGACTCGTCTCTGCCGCCAGTAGTGATCATATCTTACACATTCAGTCTAACAGAATAAATTAGCCATCTTTCATTTTTCTTGAATTGTGGCTTGTATTTGAAAAATCCACTTCAATTACATTTCAGAATTTAATGAATTTATTTGCAATCAATGAATACAGGAATATTGGATGACTAACTACAGACACAACAATACTATTCACCATCAGGGAGAAATGTTTCACACTGAGAAATTTGACAGCACAAAAGTTTTTCCTGACTTCTCTATTCAATTCAATTCAATTCAATTGCTTCTAAGCTCTAGATTGAGACGCTATTGGGAATTCCCAAGCCTGTAAGTCCTCCTTCCTTGCTGTAGTCTGAGGTGTTAGGATATAGTAGAGTGTAAGGAACCTTCACAGGACCAGTCCGATTCTTCAAATTCTTGTCATTGTTTCTTTTATTGATTGCATTTTCAATCTCTATCAATTTTTCACCAAATCTCTTAAATGCATCTATTGGTTGTCTATCTGAAGTCCATTCAGGACTATCTCTCTGTCCAAGATAAATCTCATCTGTGGAATGTCGAGACAATATCTCTATTAATGACACACCAAGTAGGGTCTGGAATTGTGCTGTAATGGTTTTCAAGAATGCCAGATCAGGATTTTCCCTTAGTTCATCATATTCAGGAGTTCCTGGTTGAGGCATGAATCGACGGCTTACAGTTGGTCGATTAGGGAGGTATCCGGCATAAGGATATTGCCCGAAATTGACTGCTGCATGAAGAGCAGAAGCAATCCAAATAATAGTAGTGCATGTTTGGATAAGTTCATCTTTAGTCTGCATCTTAGGCCACCACGGTGCATCTTTCAGGTCACCGTGTCCAGCATCTCTTACCTCTGCCCACCAGGACTGGAGTTCTGGATCTCCTTGTATCATTGCATCTGTATGATAATAGCATGAGCAGTACTCGTTCACCCAGTTTTCGATTGCTGACCAAATTTCAAGCCCATCAACAGCATAAGGATAATCCTCTATTAGTAGTCTTAGACCATTTGGCTGACTCGAGTCTGGAACTGCCACTCCTCTGCAAAGAAGAAACCACAGGTTAGTTGTAAGCAAAATAGGTATGTTGATTCTGATCATAAATCTTTCTGTCTAACCTCTTAAGCAAATCAGCAGGAAGTCCCTGTTCTGTGAAAACCCAATTCTTATAAACAGCAGAAGACATTTCCATGGCATATTTTCCTGGAAAGACTGTCAACTCAAGTATGCCACCTGCATTGATCAGTGTATGTCTGGCCAAGGCATTTATGTTCATTGTATCACGGAAATGAGGTTGCAGAAGCTTGTATATCGGGTGGAGCACACTTAAATGCCTATTGGCTGCAATAGTAAACGGCTCTATCACTGCATGAGTATTCAACCTGCCCAAAAAGAAACCAGAAGAAAAAGATATCGGGTAAGTATTTTATCTCGGAGAGGTGTTAACTTTTGTGTATATATGATTTGGCAGTAAGCACACCAGTGGCTAATGAGCTGATGATAGCCGGAATCATTTACAGCAGCGTATGCTTTTGCTAGCTGCCACATTGATCCTTCAATGCCTTGTTCTGCAGGAGTGAAGACTTGACTGATGGCTCCAAGTTGTTCCCCTTCGGGATGCGGTAAGCTGAGCTCAATAGCCAGTGGCTTCAAAGTGCAATCATCTTGGAGCAACAGAACAGTCCGAGTAGCATATGTCTTTGTGGTCGTTGTGTTAATCCTCGTAATGTATGTCATTAGTGCATCATGATGATCTAATATGAACAGCTTATTATTCTCCATTGCCTGTTTTGCATAAAAAAAAGAGCATAAATTAACATCTTATATGTACAGGGGGACATGTATTTCCAGTGAAAATTAATGAAAACCATACTTCCTCAACAGTTTGTCCATTCATGTATTTCTCGATATGCTCTCTTCTGATTGTGCTGGTCTGATCTCCATATAGTTCAGGATCTAACTTGCTAGTAGGTGGAAACTCCTGGTTGTATGAAGAATTAGAGTATGTTATCACTTGGACAATATGCTTTACTGTTAAAATAAGAAGAAAGAATCAATTTTTACCTCTAGTCGTCGTATTATAACAGGATTGACTCCTGCTAGCATTTCTCTTCCAAACTCTTCATCTGTCCTCCAAGCAGATCTATCCTCTATACATAGCCAAATTCCCATAGTTAGTATAAATCATGTTTCTATCACAATTTTACTGCAGAGTCATAGAAAAAGAAAGTGAAGCAAGCACCTTTGATAACAGATGGCATAGGGAACTTGAGGAATCTCTCGCCATCATTACGAATAAGTTCTTTAACCAATTCCCAGGGAATGCATTTTCTGATCTTCTCTAATGAGTGTCCATCAGGTAGCTTAATCCCACCTTCATATAAGTCTAGTACATCTTGGAATGAATCAAACTCATTAAGTGTTTTGTCAAATACTGCTGCTATCTCTGGTACCAGTACCTGACCCAGAGATTTGAAAGCATATGCTAGGAAATCTGAGAACTTCACATGACTAAATCGTTCATCTCGCGGGACATATATGTTCAAATTCAGCAGACTCAGTCGAGTTTCTGCAGTGGGATCTGCAATGGCAATCCCATCATACTTATTATAGAACTATGTGATTGTAACTAACAACATACCAGTAATAGTGCTGAAAAAAAAGATCTAACCTTTCTTATTTGGTGCACGACCTGTTTTTCCTCTTCGAGGGTAAGGATACTCTTTACTACCTCCAAGAACTGGACGTTTATATTCATCACCTTTCTCAGGACTTCCCAAGTCATTATAGTATGCATAATCATAAACTCTATCCCATTCTTTAAGTGTATCTTTTCCGTTTCCTCGAAGATTTATAAGCTCTTCCTCTCTATATAGTTGCAATGCTTCTGGTGTGTTACATGGCAGGTATGTCTAAAAGAGACAGAGATTCATTCAAATGAGCATGTTAGTATGATCCATTAGTGTTGGAACAACTGTTTCATGGAAAACGAGGTACCATAATGAGGTCAGTTTTCCTAGTAAGAAACATTTTCAGACAGGGTTGGATGAAACAGATGAATTGTAATTTCTTGTTGCCCCATTCCCCACACCTCAAAATGTCCCATGTTATAATGAATTCTCAGATCATTTATTAGTGTTTAGACACAATTAAGACAACAGTATAGATATTGGCCAACATGTGGATACATCCAACAATCAAACTGTTGACTCACATCAATCATTTTCAGACAGCCAACCAAACTTTGTCTACTTTAAATGAGCAAACATCATAAAATTGACCCTTTCAATTTTTATATTATTATTATTATTTGATTGGATAAAAAAATATTTTTTTAAACTAAACTTTATCAATTTTGATTAAAGCACTCATCTTTTGTCAAATATTTGGAGAAATATATATATATATATATTACTCATATGGAAGTTAAATATATAAACTCGCTTTAGTTTCTTTAATTTGACTATGCTTTTTCAGATGCCAGCATACATACATACATACATACATACCTTGTTGAGGAAGAAGATACGATCTGATTTGTAGCGATGAGCAGGATAAACCCAAGAATTGCAGACGAAATGGAGTCGACCATGTCCAGGAACATTTTCTAAAGTAAATGTTTTAAGGTAAAATTGATAGTGATGATGATTCTTGATTATAAAAGCAACAGGAGCTCCCATGGATTCATGCCACTCCAAATTGACGTCAAAAACTGCATCTTCAGCTGATGCGGATGTAAGCTTAGTTACCCATTTCTCAAGATACCCTGCTTTTCCCAACTTCCCTTTTCCATTTTCTGCAAGCCAAGTAATCTTTATTAGTATCTATCATAAAATGAGTAATCCCTTTTCTTGTTGCTGAAAAAAAAACCAAGGAAAGGCAAAAAAGAGAAGCAACTGGGATTCTCTGTTCATTTAGTAGAAAAAAAAAAAAAAGAAGAAGAAAAAGATTGCATTTTTATTTTTATTTAGTACCTGAATCAGAATGAACAGAACTAACAAGTTGTATGGAAACCCCTCCGCCAAAGATTTCATGCATACGGTCAAGCAAAGAAGAACCAATATCAGTTGTGTCTAGAACATTCTTCTTCATCAGCACAACTTTTCCTCTGACTCTGTCTCCTTTGGGTTTATCTGGGTTTTTCCCACATACTGATTCCAGCAATTTTTCCAACATCTCTGTAGAAGAACAGAGCGGAAAGATCCCCATTGCAGATAGAAAGAATAAACGAGAAAATAGTTAGAACAAAGAAAAATGTTGAAGTACAAGAAGGGAAGAGAATCTGTGGAGGCTTATGTATCTATACATGTATATATATAAAAAAACTTCACCTTAAAGGTTAACAGGGAAACTCTGTAGCACCAACTTCATTGACTTCGTGTGGACTTGGTTTATATATATATATATATATATATGAGTGACTTGTATGTATATATGTTTTCGTGATGGCTTTAAATCTTTACCCAATTGGGGTATTACCTATAAGGTAGATCTCACTATAATTATATTAATTACAAATGTATTTTTTTCAATATAAGAATGGATTGTAAAAGAAAGAGCACCAAATTCAAGATTTTGTCATTCCATCTTGGACATCCCATGTGGCATTTCCACTTAGGATTAAAGTGTTGTTCATTATGTCTCTCTCAAACAGTAAAATCTTTAAATTAAATTACAAAAAGATTTCTTTATTCTTAAAAAGAATATGTATAAAAAAACACACACAATTCCCAATGTTTTTACATTTTTAGAACATAAAAGATATGAATGCAAGCAATCTTGAGTTTCCAATTTAACCTAGGAATGATTTTGGATTACATTAGTTTTTATTATTAAAAAAAGGTTAATAAATTTTACTTTAATTTTACATACAAATAGATAAATTTCAAACAGAAAAGTTCCCATTGTAGTATGAAAATGTCATTTTCTTATTTATATCCCTCAACAACCAAAATTAATTGTAGAAAGTTGTTACAAATGCATTTTCTTTTTAAGATATACAAAAAATATATGTATATGTATTTATATGCAATAAATTAAAATTGTATACTTTTTTCAATTTGATACCTACTAGTCAATTAATAATAATTAATTACAAGGGGGATTTGTTAAATTATTTATTTACTCATTATATTTTCCATTTCTCTCTAAAATATAAATTTATCTTATCACTATTTAGTATTTGACAAGTATAAATTTAGTCATAATAAAATATGATAAACTTTTTAGAAAAGTATAAGCAGCCTTTTATTACTCTAAATTCTGCCCCATAAGATATAATTAGTACAAGTAGCCATGTGTTATTATTATTATTAATAATTCTCTACTTGAATCATATAATATTATATACATATATATATATTGCCCAATTCAAAATATTCAAATACTTCCAAAGATTTTGTCTGATTTAGTAGACTTGGGAAATGAGATGGGAATGTTTTGAATGTATCAATAATATATATATAATATATATATATATATATATATATACCAATAAAATGAATGATTTTGAAATTCTAAAAAAAAAAATTTAAAAAAATATGGCTTTCAAACTTCATTTTACTAAATCAATTTTACATATTGCTACATTAATTATTATTATTACACATTAATTATTATTACACATTCACTTTATTTATAAATGAATATTGCATTTTTCTTTTTTAAATTTAACGTTGTTGCTAGAATTCACTCAAACATAATTGACACTCAAAATCAACTAATGGACATCTAAAATTAAAATTTTATAAGTTATTCACATCTTCGAATATAATATTTAGTTCTTATAGTTCAAACTCACTTTTTATTTTAATACCAATTATCACGTGTGGAACCTTTTTTCTAACATTTTTCAAAATTTTGTCACTAGCACGAAAGACATCGGCAATTTTCCTTCTTTAGATCGAGTCAACAAAGGACTTCTTCTCTCATTCATTTGATTCAAAAGAAACTTGCTACCCTCTCTCTCTCTCTCTATATATATATATTGAGCTTTTCTTAATAAAGAGTGATCATATTGCCAGCACATTTTCCAATTATATTCTATTTATATCTTTTTGTAACCCCTACCTACTCCACTTTTAGAAACTGTTTAATTACTATACCTTTACTACAAAAATTTAATCATAGATAATAAAACTTGCAAGACTTGCCACATATATAATTGTGCAACTAGTTTTGGTGTAGCTATATATATAAAGACCATTAATTCCCCAACCACCTCAAATAACACATTTTAAATATTTATATATGTATATATATTTAGAGCTGTAAACGAATTAAACGGTTCGCTCATTCGAGCTCGTTTATTTATTAAACGAACACGAATAAAATTTTAGATTCGATTAAATTTCAAGCTTATTCAAATATTGTTCGCGAACATATCGAGTATTCGCGAACAAATTATAAATATTTATATATATTATTAAAAATAATATTTAATATTTAAATTAGAATTTTTTTAAAATTTTTTTCTTAATTTCCAAAGGTGATTCAACTTTCTCAACATTTTTCAAAATATTAAAGCAATTTATTTCTCTCAAAACCATAAAAAGACTTTTGAATTCTAACTAAACTCAATCAACTTTCTTTCCATATAAATCCTAAAAAGTTGATTGTTCTCATTTCCTTATCTTTTCAAAGTCTAGACTCAACTGAAAAAATAAGTTTATCCTTCCCTTACCTTCTTTAATATTCTTTATATATTTAAAAAAAAATTTTCCAGACAGAGGATGATGATCTATCTTTTGAAAAAATTATTTTATTTTAGTTTGAAATTTAATTATTTTAATTATTATATTTAAATTTATCATTTAAAAGAATCTTTTATTATTATTATTATTATTAAATAGTTAAATATTTAAATTCTATTTTTTTTTTATAAATTTGAAATTTTGAAAAAAAAATAATATTTAAATTTGAAATTTTTTAAAATTTAATCGAGGCGAACTCGAGCTCGAACTCGAACAATAAAAAAAATAGTCAAACAAATTCAAACAATTTTTTCTGTTCGAAATATTAAACGAGTGAATTCAAATGTGCTCGAATAATAATCAAATAAACCCAAATTATCTGATATTCGGTTTGACTCGGTTAGTTAACGGCTCATATATATATATATATATATATATATATATATATATATATATATATATATATGTGTGTGTGTGTGTGTGTGTGTGTGTATGTATCCTTTTCTTGCATACCTCGAAAAGAATCTCATCATGAAAGATCAAAGATAAGAGGTGGCTAAGCATCTATGATATGTAAAAAGGATTGTATATTAAATCACTTAAAAGCAAATTATACTAAATTTACTTTTCTAGCTAATTATAGCACTAAATTAGTCAATAATCATAAATTTTATTATTAAAATACACACTGTTTTTAACTTATTTACAAATTATTCAACTATTATTAAGCAGATTTAAAGGTTAATAAGAAAATTAATTACATCCCTTTACTTCATATATTCTTTACTTGGTGATTTATATAATTCCATTCCTTTTTGCACCATTTAGCATCTTATCAGCTGCCCTAGTTGCTCACACTTTTTTGGGGAAAATTTACTATCAAAATAAAGAAAAGGGAATGGAATTTGGAATATATTTAAAAGTTGGTGCACAGGAGATATTTTAAATACATTGTTAAATTCAAAAAATTCAACTTTTCCAATTACAGGATAAAATCCATCACTTTAGCTTGAATGTTGAATTGCAATTATTGGTATGAAAATATTGTATTTTTCACAATATAAAAATGGAACATGAGTTTTGTTCTTTAATTTGTTTGAATTCAACATGGCATTGATTAATTAATTGGATTATATACTTTTGGGTAAAGAAAATGTCAAAGTAGATATCTTAATACAATCTCCACAAGTTTTTCTCATTTTCTCCTTCAAATTATTACTATATTCATCTTAAATTTGAATTTATATTTTTTTTTTAATTCGAGATTTTACATAATTATACTCACACAAAATTCAAATTCAAAATCTTATCTACACAGAATCAAACTCTTTTCACTTATATCAATGGTGATATATATATGGTACATATGAATAAAAGTGCACATAAAAACATTCTTATGTTTAAAATTTGATGTTAAAGTTTCTATTTGATGTTAAAGTTTCTTTCTTCAAAAGATTTACTCAATTCAAAGAAAAATTATTTTAGATTAAAAAATTTATTTCTTTATGTTAATAAAAGACTTTCATTGGGCCTTAGCAACCCAATCATATCTAGCAAGCTTTTAAATTTGGGCCGGGCTTACCTATTTTTACCGCCCAATTCTTTAAAATTAAATGTGTGGAAGGAATATTAAACCCACTAAATTGCCCACTCCATTATGACCCCTCCCATTGATGGGCTAACAACATTCGGAGTTTAAAATCCGACCCATTAGTGCTAGTTTACATTATCTTGAAATTCTAATACAATATATATATAATATATATATATATATATTTATTTATTATAATTGTGAGAGAGAGAGAAAGTGAGAGAAAGAGAGAGAAAGTGGACATTCGTGGTTGCATTCATACTCATATCTCCAAATTCTAAAAAAAATGCATTAATGGAAGGAAAACTTGGACCAAGAAAATTTAAAAGAATGGTAGTACTTATTATTGTGGAAAATGACGGACGGAATAATTTTTTTATTCTTACAACATAATTCTGTTCTTTTCATAATTTTAGGACACTTTTATAATATTTCTAGTACATATATTCCACATTTGCATTCAAAAGCCATTCTTTGCAATAATGAAAATAATGATTTCAAAATATAAAATATTTTAATTAAAAATAAAAATATGTTAATCTATGCAAATATAATTATTTGTGTAAAGGTAGACAAAAGAAATATTGTTGTCATTTGTTCAAATCTTTAACATTAATTCAAGTTTTGCAAATCTTTAAAGTAAAGACTTTCCTATTCTGATTATTGGATTATAACATTTATTTAGAGTAAGCAATACTTTTTTTTTTTTTTCCTATGTTGTCTTTTTTTAAGTAAATATATATTTATATTAATTATTTTAAAAATTGTTTATCGAAGAAAAATTTAACCTTAAAATTTAAATAACTATAAATTCAGAAAAAATTTTGTGGTGATAAATTTTAAAACTAGTAACTTACATATATATCTTATTTGTAATTTTATTTTTCTTAATAAAATCTATCTCTATCTAAATTCAAATCCACTTGACTTGGTCGTTATTTTTTAAAATTATATATTAGTATTTAAATTGAAATTTCTATAGAGAATTTTTAAGATAAATATATATATATATATATGTATATATTGTTTTTTAAACTCTAATCCTTGATAAAAAGGGTTATAAAGATAATAGTTTGTATAATCAAAGACGATAAGATTTGGGGAAATTAGTCAAAAATTGGGAAGAAAAGAAAAAGAGTTATTAGAAATTTTGGGGGGTGGAAATGAGTCGTATATTTGGTGGCATCTTATAGAGAGAGAGAGAGAGGGGAGAGAGAGAGAGGGGAGCTCAAAAAGATTGGATCTTTTCAGGGAAAATATACCGAGAGAGAGAGCCCATTTGGTTTTTTTCTTCTTCCGTTCAACTCTCAAACCCCAGATCTCTTTCAAAATCCAATCTTCTTTCGATTTCCCTCTATATAACTCTCTCCAATTTTAACAGTTTTTTTTTTTATAATATCACAGTGTTGATTGTAGGTAAATTGCAATAGGTTCTTATTTGAAGAAAATTAGTGAGAGAAAAGGGACGGCATGTTAAAGAAGATTATAAGCAAGGAAGATAACTAAAGGATAATGGGTTCCCAGAACAAACTAGTTTCCGACCAGAGTGCTACAGCAGATTCTCAAGAAAGAGATGTATCAGGCAAGTCTTATTGTTTATGTTCTCTTGTTTTTATCAATTAATTGAATAAAAATATTGGTATCTTTTTAGTTTTAGTTTATGATCTGAATAATTTATTTTGAGGATTAGTTGAGTGCTACTTGATCTTGCAAGCCCCTGAAAAAGAAATTAAAAAGGCTGGTTTTTGGCCCTCAAGTGTTTTGTAGTATGGCGGAGTGAGATGAATTTGCAGATTGGTATGAATCTGATTTGAGAATGTATACTAATTGGCTAGTAAATTTTTCCAAAGCTTTATTGGAGATGTATTGAACAAAGGGTCATGACTGGTTAGACATGCTGTGCGAGTGTATGTGTTTGGAGTCTGTGTGCTGTTCTATATTGAGGTTTTTAGAGCCATTCACCTCCTTGGGCTTTTCCAATTGGGATTTTTAGGTTATGATGATAATTGGTGCAGTTCAGGAAGATTTTCCATTTGTATGGGATTTTGTTTTAGTCTCTGCCTTTTTGAGAATGATCTCATTTGAGTTCAATGGTGTTTTCATTTTTTGAAGCTTTTATCTTCACTTCAATCCAAAAACTTATTGCAAGTTATCTACTGTTTACGTTGTTTCTCCATCGATATGTTACTCTTACCCCTGAACTTGGCTAAATGGATGCAAGGAACTCAATTTTATACAATGACAATTTTCCGCATTAGTCATGGATTCTAGGATTTATACCTATGATTTTGTTAATTTTTTGAATGATATATGGTTTAGGAATGCTAGTCAGACAATTACATAATGCATGGCAAGTTGAAGTTCTACAAAATTCAAACTGTTGGTTAGTAGGCCAAAATCTGTTTGAAACAAACTTACCGCAGTTCAAAGGCCAACTGTTTTATTTACACACTTTTTTTGTCAAGTGAACTGGTGGGTTTATATGCTACCAGTATTTTCACAAAAGAACTTTCCTCCCCGTCAATTGGTATTTTTCTTTTCTAATACCATTGCAAGATTATTTCAATCCTAATGCTTTGGATTGCTTAATATTTTTGAAGTGTCTTTCATGGTTGATATGAAGTGTATAGGATATATCTCAGTATGGTAAACTGTCAAAGATTGAACTCGCAAATTTCTTTGTATTATACACTTTTATATGCTGACAAAGTTTCATTCTTTTGCAGGAATACGTGCAAGGCATCAAATAGAATTAGAGAACTTGACTTTAGTTGCACAACCTTTGAAGACACTGAAGCTCTTTATTTTTGCAGTTATAGAATATCTTCGGCGATCAGTAGCGTATCTTTTGGCACATGGTGGCTGGCTTATGTTTCTGAGTGCCATCACTGTGCTTGCTGGCGTACTCCTTTTAACAGTTGATGGTCCTCATGGAAAGGTAATTATATTACTTATCTTTTGATTCTTTAACTGTTAAAAGAAGCATTTCCTGACATAACAGCTCTAGTTGTACATTGATGTTTCCATTTGGCTCTCATTGCCCATCTCTGAGTGAATTACAATGCTTATTTTTTTCCTATTTTCTCCCAGCATGTTGAAGAAGTTCTTGAGTATGGAAAGTTTGGATTATGGTGGTTAGCCCTTGGTGTTGCCTCTTCTATTGGTCTTGGTAAGTTAAACAACTTTCTCATTTATGTTGAGAACATTTAACTCCCCAAGTAATATAGAAAGTTTAACCTTCCTTCAACAAAAATCGATTGCTGCTTCTCAACTAGCAGCCTCTAGAACAAAAGAAGATTTTGTCAAACAAATGGAACAACTGTTGAACACCTGATTTTTATTTTGAAGAGTCACTCGATTTAATTTGTAGTTATTCTCTTTGAAGTCCGGAGAGTATTACTGCAAAATAGTTAATTTGCATGTATGCTTATCTCATCAGCATAAAGTAACCTGCCCCGTATTCTAATATAAGGGCCAGTCATGATCTTCTGTTAATGAAAACAACAGATGTAACTGAACATTTTCATATAGGGAATGTTGGTTTGGTGTAATATTCTTGATTTGATTGCTGGCTTCTAAGAATTCTGTAGAAATATTATAGAATGCACTCAATTTTATCTTAATTATGGATATTTTATCAATGATCACCCACTAAGCCATCTTCTGAAATGTTCTGAGTTTTTCTTTCTTTTCTTTTTGCAGGTTCTGGATTACATACTTTTGTTCTCTATCTGGGTCCTCATATTGCTTTGTTTACATTAAAGGCAATGCAATGTGGTCGTGTGGACATTAAAAGTGCACCTTATGACACAATACAATTGAAACGAGGTCCTTCATGGCTTGGCAAGGACTGTTCTGAATTCGGGCCTCCATTATTTCCATCCTCTGATGGTACCCCAGTTCCACTCAGTAGTATTTTGCCTCAGGTGCAGGTCGAGGCAATTTTGTGGGGGATTGGGACTGCACTTGGGGAGCTGCCCCCTTATTTTATTTCAAGGGCAGGTAGTAACTCTGCCTGTGTTATTTAACCTGTTATTCTGGTCTTTCTCGATGCTGGTTTCATCTTTTAGTTCTTAATTTTATAGCATGAACCATTTTTTTTAGATGTCGACTATTCGTAATGATTTCTGTACTCATGATAAATTCCCATCCCCTATGCAGCTCAAATGTCGGGTAGTAGAATTGATCCCATGGAAGAGTTGAATGCTAATTCAACTGAAGATAATGGAGTCATAGCTCACCACCTCTATACCTTCAAGCGCTGGTTCCTATCACATGCACAGTATTTGAACTTTGTCACTGTTTTGATGCTTGCTTCGGTTAGTTTTGGCACGTTCTTTTGTTGTCAATATATTATTACAATGCTATATTGACATTTGTATATCTCGTTATATCTCTATCCGTATCTTAATCTTTCGAGTTAACTATGGATCATATCTACATAATGAAATGGAATTTGGAGGGTTGTTTTATGTACTTTTGTGGCATTATGTTCCTGTTGATGACCTAGAACACATGTTTTCAGGTGCCAAACCTCTGTTTGACCTAGCTGGGATAATGTGTGGACAATTTGGCATTCCTTTCTGGGAGTTCTTTTTTGCAACTTTGATCGGAAAAGCAATCATAAAACTCATATTCAGGTTTGCAAATATCCTTGTACACATCTTTAACTCATACAAAGTGTTCCATGATCTATATATATATATATATATATATATATCTGTCTTATATGATCTGCAGACATTGTT
The DNA here is from genome assembly GCA_027405835.1 of Asclepias syriaca. Taxonomy (NCBI): domain Eukaryota; kingdom Viridiplantae; phylum Streptophyta; class Magnoliopsida; order Gentianales; family Apocynaceae; genus Asclepias; species Asclepias syriaca. The sequence goes on along the minus strand of CM049925.1, from coordinate 1,717,294 downwards.
TATCATTTCTGTCTGCAACAATCAACTCCTCCATTGGATAGAAAACGAATTGATTTGGGTGCTTAGCTTCATACCTGGTTTCGACTCAATCTTGCCTAAACTGATTGCTAACCTTCATTCCATCAAAGACAAATACCTAGCTACCAAACCACCTGTTACTTCAAACATCAAGGTATGACGACGAAACTGTTTACACTTGTTTTGCTCTTTAATATTCGACCTCGATATATGTATATATATATATATATATTCATTGTTATCCTCCATTCATTGATTGATATCAGGTGAACAAGTGGGACTTTTCATTTGCTTCAATTTGGAACACAGTGGTCTGGTTCATGTTGATGAACTTTTTTGTCAAGATAGTGAACTCCACTGCTCAGAGACATCTCAAGAAAGAACAAGATAAGTACATAGCTGCACTCAAGAACAAATCAGCAGTGCCCATAAATGCAGATGACTTAACTACATGAATATTCTAAATCAACTTCCCCATTCTTCTCTCTCTTTGCCTGCTGGTCTGAATGAGAGAGAGAGAGAGATGTAGGAGGATGATATATATATATATATATATATTCAGCATTATGAAGATGGATTGCTGTACCCTGCAGTACACGTTTCACGAAAAGCCTCAGTAGTAGTCTAAAAAACCCTCTTGTATAGAAAAACAAAATAGGCTGTTAACCACCTTCTCTTTTCTATTGTGTCCATTGCACAGGTTCTGAGGACAAAAAAAAAACACCATTGTTTTTTTGTTAACAATACTCAGTAGTCAGATCAGGGCATTGGAAACTTTTACCATTCTTTTTGGCAATGCAAATCACACTACTTTGCCTTATTTTTCTCTGTTCCTTTTCTTTATTCGAGTTGAGTACTTCTCTTATAAAGATGTATTTATGTTTTGTAGTTAATTAATGTAAGACAAATACAATAAATTAGTTTTATAGGTTAACGTGAAATCCTATCTTACGTGGTATGTCAGATATCAAAATATAATTAAATAAAACATAAATTATTAAAATTATGGTTAGGATTGAGACAAATTCCAATCAAATCTCGTCTCTTCTCCTCTTTGTTTGTTTGATTCCTACTGTCTTACATTATTATTATTATTTTATTTTATAATTCAAATCCCCATTTTACCCTTCTAATAATTAACAAGTAGTAGAATCTAAATAAATTGTCCTCATCTTACTACTATATAATTATTATAATAAGAGAAATTGGGAATCAAGTAAATGGCCCATTAGAATCCAAATCCATAATTAAAATTTAAAAAAAGCAATTACTTGTAGAGAAAGAATAAATATAGGAGAATTGAGCACTAAGTCAATAATAAAATAATTCCAAAAGCAACTAATTGAAAAATCATTGTTTGTTGCCACTCCATTTCCAATTTTATTATTATTATTTTTTTAATGATTCCCCAATTCTTTATGCATTATATATATATATATATATATATGAGAGATCCAATGCATGTAGGGCTTAGGTGACTCTAGAAGGCCATATTCGTCATTAAATAAATCTTGCAGGTAATATAGACTATGCGCCCCTACTTTAAGGCGGTGGGCTCCAATTACCAAAAATAGCCCTTGTGGGTCCAATAGAAAAGTTTCTTGGTTTTGAATTCGATTTTTATATTATGATGTAAAAAATAAAATCTAATTGAATGAAAATTAGTTTGATATTAAAAATGATATATTCTAATAAATTTTTTATATAAAAATTAAAAAAAATAATAATGACATCATCATCTTCATCCAATCTTTTGCACATTTATTATGAGACACAACACACAAAAAAAATAAATAAATAAACAATGGACCCCACCATAAGAGTTTCCTGATTTTATATATTATTATTTAATTATTTTATTAAATTATTAGGAGTAAATAATATCTAAATATGTGACTTCTTGTACTTCCTTCCTTTTTATTTTATTCTTTTTTTAATAATATATCTGTGGGTCCCACCACCCCACCCCCACCCCCACCGAATAGTGTTACGAAAGCACATGCGAGGCAAAAAGTAAGTATCCTATAGATTTTTTTTCGATTAATTTAAATTATATTTTAAAATTTTATTTATTTATTTTCCCATCTTTTTCTTGTCTTTCTTTTATGTTGGTGAGGATTATTTTTAAGGGCCCTCCAAAGAAAAAGAGTACTCCAACTGTCCCCCTTTTTTCTATCTGCCACAAAAAGATGCTTTCTTTTAAACTCTGTTTTCACCTTCAAGATTCACCATCTTCTCTCACCTGCACTTGTGTGTGTGATCGATCTTTATTACTGTTCATTCCCCACTCACCGATTCATTGATTCCCCCTTCTCAGTCTCTGGACTTTCTTTGATCACGCAGTGAATGTTATTAATATTTATTTTTCAAGATTTCACCATCACACTACTAAGCTGTTGAAAGCTATGGAAATTTGGCTTTCAATTTATCAGTTATGCACATTTTTCTGCGCTTCTTTTTCAAATTTTCTTACCCATTTTGAGTCATATGTTAAAAGGGTCCAATCGATGAAGATTGATCCTTGGATTTCTGCCGGTACTGCCAACTGAAACGAGTTCAAGATTCAGTCTTGAAAGTGAACAACTTTCTGATACTCTGTAAATTTTCCTTTTTCTTTTTTTTTTGTTTTTGTTTTTGGCCTGTTGAGAGTAGAGACAAACATTTTTCAACAGTAATTAAGAAGCCACCAGCATGATTCGTGAAGATATCCAAAAAGGTTGCAGAGACTATAGATGATGATGATGTTTTAAGGGAAGTTCATGATTTATTGTTTCTATTCAACCTCTTTCTCCACCGCCAATGAAGATTAACTGGAAAAACAGCATGCGTGATATGATCAAAGATTTGTTTTGGGAATAAAACCAAATAGAAATTCCGGGTTCTTCTTCATTCTTGGATTACCTTCTATCTTTGAAGTCAATGGCTAATTTATATATATATACATATATTATTTTTAACTAACCCCTTATAAAATAAGAAAGTCAAAAACTTAGATGAGGTTAGGGATGTTTTCAAATCAAAATTGGGCAACAATCCAATTTTCCTTTAATGTTAGAGAGAGAGAGAAAGTGACATACAATATATATATATATATGATGTGTGAGGGGACAGACAACATTTTGTAAAGACCAAATCTTTGATGTCTAATTTTTTTAGTTAGTTTTGTTTGAAAATCCTAATTTGGTTTTTAGAAGATTACACTTTACATCAATTTGATTCCTTTTGTGGACCCTCTTCCTTTATATAAATATTGTTGGGTAGTTGAGGAAGCATTGAAAATGAAATGCCTCATTCTAGTGTTATATATACACAAATGTTTGTTTTATGAATTCAAATTAGTAAAAATATTTGTTATAAATTGGACCAATATTTCTACAAAGGAAAGGACAAAATAGGTATATATTGATAAAATAAAAGTGGAAGGAAGCACACGTGGAAAAAAGGAAAAAGGAAAATCCAGGGAATGAGGCATGAAATGAGGATGGACACATGTGCTCACGAGTGAACTTCTGGAAGCACAACGCTTCCAACAGCCTGAGCTTTTTATAAGCCCAAATCAAGGGACCACAAATAAGGAACAAAACAAAACCATCCTGGGCCCCATCCTTTATAATCTGACGCGCCAGTCGTACAATATTTTATTGTTTTTTGTTTAAAAAAAAAATGACGATTTTTTATTATAATAATCGTGAAAGATAAGGGCAGAAAAAGAAAAAATTCTTTATTATTATTATTATATTATATACGGTAGTCGTGAAGTAGACAAGGGACACGTGGAGAAAACTGACAACAAAGGAGGGAAAGCACCCTTTTCAACAAACCTACTTTTGTCAACCCCACTGTGTGTGTGTGTGTTTTTTTCTCAGAGTACAGAAATTCAGCATTTCACAGCAAAAGTAAAAAAAAAAAAAAGAAGAGAAAAGAAAAAGCCAACTTGTATTTGTATTTGTATATATCTAATCATATCTCTCTATCTATCTATCTATATCTATCTATTAATATAATATATATATATATATATATATATATTTGTAAAAGAGGGCCCCACGAGAACCTAATGACAAAGCACCATTCCAAAATGCAAACTTGCAACAAAGACTTTTCTTTCTTTTCATGATGATATGATAAGAGGGGCACTTTTCTTTCCATATCTTTGTGTGTGTGTGTGAGAATTCTTTTGTCAATTATCTACAACTTTCTTTATCACAATCACCACCACATCAAAATAATCACAGAAAGAAACAAGCTTTAGCAGCCTCAGCCCTTGATAAAACTAGCTTTTATATATATATATATATGTATGAAAGCAATAGCAATAGTAGAGCAGACTGTTGAAAAGATCAAAGGGAAACAAAGGTAACAGGAAAATTACAACCATGTTTTCTTGGCCAAACTTCTCATCAACCCACCTCTGAAAAGCCTTTCTTTTCAAACTTCCCACAAGAGAAAAGAGAGGAAAAGACAATGGAAATGGAGAAAGAAAATTACTTGTTGAAATTCTCATTCTTTTTCACATCTACTAAACAGAAGCAGAATGTTTCTGGTTTATGTAAAGAGTATTGGCACCAACATCAAAAAGTGAAAAATATATAGAGGAGACAAAAGATATTAATGAAAAAATCGAGAGGGCAATTCTCCATATTAGCTAAGCTAGGGACATATACAGATACACCCTCTACATATATTTATAAATATATATGTCCAAGAGATATTGTTTTAGAAGCTTTTTCCTTTTAGGAAAGTCTAAAACCTTCCTAACAAGAAAATTGAAAAAAAGAAAAAAAGATAGTACAAAACAAATAGAAAAATAACCTCCATTGCCCAACCAAAAAGGAAAAGAGAAAGAAAAAACCATATTTGTATCTTCAATCTTCTGATCTCACCTGTAGCTGAACATCTTTCTTCTAGAAATGTGCCATTTTCATCATATCTCTTCAGGACATTAGTATCAGCCAGCCATCATCCAGATCATAAACAACTCAAGTCACACAGACTATATAGGTAAAGATTGTAACTTTTTCCACAGATTCATTCATTCATGCTCCGAGCAATTCGATGGAGAACCATTTCTCAACCCACTTCAGTGCTAGTCCTCCCAAAATCGTGGGTTCTTCAGTAAACATAAGTTCACCATCTCCAAGTGATCATGTCTGACTTCCAACTCCAATCAACAATAGCATTGTATTCATTTCTTCTCAGGCTGCCAGCAGGCATGCAAATTGTCATTTCCTGGTCAAGAAACCGGGGTGTTCTTCATAAATTTATGTTCATTTCTCTTTGAATTTTAATGAATAGGTTATATAGCCTTAAACCAGGGGTAATAAGCAAAGTTCATTATCAAATTACTTACCAGCAGGTTGCTTCTGTTCAGCAGGTTTAACCTGAACTGCAGCTGGAACAGGATGAACATAAGGAAACCCTGCAGGCAAAAGCTGATGTTGGTTACTAGTGGACTGCGTAGTGAATTGGGCCGTGTGGAGGATACTCTGTGGTGGCAACCCTCCTTTCATGTTACTTGCAGCCACAGTAGCAGCAGCTATTGCTTTTGCCGGATCAGATGTCACACCACCCGCTAGTGATACAGGAGACAGCGTCAACATCCCAGTTGAAGCTGCTGAAGAACCCTGGGGCTGTTGCTGTTGATCAGGACGCCTTCTCTGAATATAGTATCCAGCTGAAGCAGCGGCTGCCGCAGCATTTGTATTGTTAGAATGTGAAGATTGTGACTGCATATAAGGATTCGAGAAAAAAAGTTGTGCTTGCTGCATATTCTTAGGCATTTGCTGCTGTTGTTGCGATTGCATTTGAGTTTTTTGACCTGTACTAGAAGTACTATGAGGGTTTCCAAGAATAGATGGAACATTCCGACCACCAACAGGGGATGACTTCTGACCAGGAACAGATGAACTTTTTGCCTGCTGCGTGGACAATGAAGAAGCCTGACCAGTTTTGCTGCTGGCAGAGGCTGAAGTTGTTCTAGGACTTCCACTCGCACCCTTTGAGATTGACGAATTTGAAGGAGAGCCAACCATCATTGGGGAGGAAGGAGACTGAATACTACTTGCAGCCTGTTGTCCTTGTGGGTTGCCAGAAGATTTTTGGTTAGATCCAAAAGATATCTGCGTGTGGATTTGCTGGGATCTCCCCTGCTGCTGTGGAAGACTTTTGAGGGTTGATGTGGTTGATGTCACAAAGGATGATGGAGCTGGTGATGTGTTTGGTCTACCGGAATTTTTCCATTGGGGGGACTGAGCAGGACTATTGCTGTTGGAGGTTTGGACAAGGTTTTGTGGAAAAGCAGAGAGCGAATTGGGAAACTTAGCAGCAATGGAAGATGCTGAGCTCAAGTGCTCGGGGTAAATACTACCATTACTTGTAGGAGTCTTGCTTCGCCCTGCAGAAGAGGCTGCTAGTTGCTGCTGCTTCTGAAGTTGCATCATCTGCTGCGGTTGATGTTGGTGTTGTAACTGAGCATTTGAGAGACTCGCAACTCCCAAATTGCTAGGAATAGTTGAACGAGCAGTCCATGAAGAACCAGATGCAAGGTTTAGAGATCGTGCCGAGCTATCAATGACATTGTTGACAGTTGTTGCTGAACCAGATACATCACCCAGTTCTGATCTTGAAAATTGAATAGATTGGCCAGAGCTTACTTGAGGCTTCCCTGATAAAGATTTTCTGTCATCCTCCATATTTGAGGAATCCGCTGCTCCAGTTTTACCATCCTCAGACATTCTGAAACCTTTCCGCTGAGCAGCATGTGCAGCAGCTGCTGTTGCAGCCATCATCTGGATATTATGTCTGGTAGCTTCTGGAAGGCTTTGAAGAATAGCATGGTTTTGCGCCATGGAGGACAGGTCAATGCCAGGAGCAGTAGCTCCATTCATCGAAGCAAATGACATAGCAAAAGTATGAGGAGGCAAAGATTCTACTCCATTTTTACCCTGTTGATGGGAATGCTGCTGCTTTTTCTCACTTTGATTATTACTATTGCCGGTTGTAGCATTAGCATTAGCTAAAGCTGCTGGTGTAGTAAGTAATGCATAGTTCTGAGGATGGATAGGCATAGCAAAATTCTGCCCATATATGTTCACAGAACCACGGGCACCACGGCTGTCAGCAGTCGAAGGAGAATCTTCAGCACCAACATCATTTTCCAGTTGCCGTGCTTGTGATTGGGTCATTTGCTGATTCTGTGATTGCTGCGAGTGCTGGCGGTTTTTAGGTGGAGGAAAATTATGCATGTTCCCCGTCCCAGATCCATTTCCACCACCAATAGCAGATCCTGGTCTCTGCTGGTGGTTTTGCAAATGTTTCTGGGACGATGAGGAACCACTGGACATGCTATTTTGGTGATTTTGCTGCATTTGCTGTGACTGAGAGGCAGACTGCTGCTGCTGCTGCTGAAGCTGTGAAGGATGGATTATCTGAGAAGAATAGAACGAGCCATTAAACATAGGCAGTGGCTGAGGATGTGTCCCTCTATAATTCGGTGGCGGCCCTCCAACAGCAGCTGGAATTGGAAAGGGGTATGCATTATTCTGTAGTATTGCCAAGTACTGTGTTTCATTGCCAGACATATTTGGATAATTGAAACTCACTGCAGCAGCACCAGCAGCTGTTGCAGCTGAACTTGCAGCAGCAGCAGCAGAATTTGATGTACTGGTTGATGCTAAATTGCCAGAACTTGTAGGATGTTTAACGGACCCGGGTCGAGCAGAAGCAGCTGCCAGAGCTGCTGGCTGCTGGCTCAGAGGGAAGATGAAAGCAGGTCCATGCTGAAACGAAACAAAACAAAACCATACAGAAAGGTAAACCACCCTTGCACCGACATAAAAGGGGAAGAAAAACAGAAGAATCCAGAGATGTTAGGCACATACCAGAATGTTGTTAGGCGCAACAGGGGGCAAAGCTTGCTGCAGTAAAATCTGTTGTTTTCTTTGACTGGCGTCTGAACTGTTAGTAGGTTGGGAAGATTTGTCCTTGACACCATGACCAGGGAAGATAGCAAGTCCCTGAGATTTGTCTTGGGCATTATTTGCAGCTCGCCCAGCAAGGTTGCTGTGCAGATCTGGAGGAGGAACTACACTAAGTGGTTTGGATCCAAATAAGGAAGCAGAGCCAGCTGCTGCTGGCCAGAAAGGGTTCATTTTAATGAATTGCTGAAGATAATGTATATTTCTAGCAATGTGTAGCAATGAGTAGCACATCTTTTTGGCCGTGGCTGGGAAAAAAAGGGCTGCAAAAGAAGAAGAAGAAGAAGAATCAGTCTCCCCAAAAACTGAATTGAACAATCCAGTAAAGAACCCAAGAAGAATGAGAGGATTAAAAACCTGGATGGGAGCAGGGGATACAGTAGTTCCATCCATGGAAACAACACCTTGAATTGGAGCCATGTACCTGCAGATAAAAATGGGAATTATTTCACCACGGAAAAAGCATATTTGACCCACATGGATCCAAGCCTACCTAATTAAATCAATGTAGCATGAAACACATTACTTGACCACAATCCGACATACCCCATAGGAGGAAGCCCACCAGGCCAGCTAGCCATAGACATGGGTAAAGGCAGAGAGGTTGAGTGACCTGTGAAAGTGTTTAGTTGTGTACGTACCACAACAACAGTCAGAAGAAAAATTTGAAGGTAAAAGGAAACAAGAAAAAAGCATTCTTGATTTGTTGAACTCACCAGTTTTTTCACCGTGCGGTTCATCTTTTGCAGCTTTTGAAGAAGATGGTAACTGATGTTGTTTATGACCTTGTTTGTTGTTCATGCCAGAATCTCTCTCTGCCTTTTCCAAATCAAACTGAAGATCAATATTTCTAACCTTATTTTCTACTCTTCTCTGTGATTCGGGTTCTTCCATAGTTAATTTCGCCCTCTTTTCTTCACCTCCACTAATAACTGGAGCTTCTGATCCCATTTTTGATACCTTTTCATCATCTTTATCCTTGGCCGAAGCAGATTTCATTTCCTGTGAACATCAACAACACAAATCCACTAACTTAGGTGGCTGATATTCACATCCAACCAGAAAAAGAAAAAAAAGAAAAAAAGGAATCAACCTCAGATACAACTGGCTTATTATGCATTTCAGAGTTCATGGAATTGATTTCAGTTTCCCTTTCTGGTGATGATCTTGATTGCGGTGGAGGAGCCTATAAAGAAACACACCTCGAGAAAATTAAAACAAAAGACCACCAAGAAATATGCAAAGAAACTTATTTCCATAATGTCCTTATCCGCACACCTCAAGATCTATCTGGAATTTTTCCATTTGTGAATTCACCTCAGGTACAGCTGAACTTCTGCAAATTTTAACAAAAAAAAACAGAAAAGGAGGAGAAGAATTAGAAGACCCATAACAAGAAAACCCATAACAAAGGCCAAATCTTTTTGACAACTCACACTCTGTTAACTGATGATGAAGAAGCCAAAGCTGAAGCTGTCACTGTCACTGAATCATCACGATTACTCTCCTCTACTTTCACGGCAGGGGATTCCTTATTTGAGGAGCCGGCCAATTCATCTTTAAGATTAACATCCCGGCTTTCTCCATGTCCTTCAGCAGAGGCTGGTTTTAAGTCGGAGTCCGCTTTCATCAGCTCCGACGGAAGCTCCGTCGGCAACCCCTGGGTATTCACCATATTTCCTAAATCATATCCATATTCAGACTCAGATCCTGGCGCCTTCTCCAAATTGGGAGAAGTATTTTCAGCCTTTGGCGTCTGGTCAATCTCCATCTTAGCCGCAGATGATGAGATAGGGCTGCTTCTCACACTGTAGCCACCGGGGTTTTCAGAAACTTGCCGAGGTCTCTTCCTCTTCGGAGCTGAAAAAAACCCAAAATCACAAGGGGAAAAATTATCATTAACCACATACCTTGAAGATAAAGGCATAAAAAAGCCATCAGCTTGGCCAATAAAGCTCACCAATCGCTGATAAGGGGCCAGCTGAAGAACAAGAATTTGGAGGCTGAATTGCCGGCGATGACTGAATATTTGTGGACGGTGAGTTAGAGATCGGCGATGATACTCTTGATTTCGTATCACTGCTCGATCTGTTAACTTCACCGGAATTATTGAACAAGATTTCTTTCTTTGGAGGGGCTTGCGATTGAGTTTTCAAACCATACAAGACTTCAGCAATCTCTATCTCCAGCTCCTCCGGATTAGACGAAGAAGCCTTTGAAGAAGACTTCGGCGGTCTAGGCTGTTTTTGGCCATTAGGCTTCTACATCAGCAAAAACCAGTGTCACCCAAAAACACAAAGGGGAAAAAAAATCAGAAGTGTGGAAAAATCGATTAGGTTCAAGGACTAACAATCTTCTTTCGAGCTGAAGCATTGGAAGAAGACGGTGACATTGGAGCTGCCGGCGATGGCGTTGACGTTGAAACTATATTCTGTCTCACAGGTGACGTTGATGCCTGCCGGTGAATTTGTTCTACCCCACCTCCTCCCACTCCAACTCCGCCGTTTCCACCGGTATTGTTAACCATCCAATCATGTGACCTCTTAATAGAGGCTGCAAAACAAATTGGGGAAGAAAAAACAAAGGATTAAAATTTATTAATCAACAAAATTCAATCATCATAAGATTAGGCCAAGAATTTCAACAACTACCTGACCGAGCTTTTCTTGGAACAGGAACGCCAATCGTTTCTTCACCGGATTTCCACACAGGAGCAGCACGATAAACCTTAGCTGTAGCTGTACCTGTACCTGTACTGGGCGGGAAACTTTTCCGGTGCTGAAGATGTTGATGTTGATGGTTATGGTTTGTACTATTACTATGTGGGTGGTGGTTATTATTGCTGTTTCCACCATGATAATGGTTAGAAATGGAAGCAACAGCAGGACCAGAGTTTGGATTAGGCGGCAGCAATCTCACCCCACCAACGCCACCACTGTTGTGGTGGCTGTTGTTGTTGTTACTCTGGTTGTTGTTATCTTCATCTTCGTCTTCCTCATCGTCATTTACACTTTCTTCTTCTGAAGAATCATCTCCTCCTCCATCTTCTCTAGTACTACTACCATGGAGCATCATCCTTTCACCTCTTCTCCTTTTACTACTTCTACTTGACCTCTCCCTTTCTCTTTCCCTCTCCCGTTCTCTGTCTCTATCTCTGTCTCTTTCTCTATCCCTCTCTCGATCCCGATCTCTGTCTTTCTTTACTCTTTCCCTTAATCGAACGGATTCTTGTAATTCCACAGCCCCATCTTCATCTGAGGTAAAAAAAAAAAGAAGAAAAAAAGAACACAGAGTCACCCAACTTTTTTTTCACAACAAGAGCATGACAAAAAGGCAAATCTTGAAATAATCATACATAATAGATCTGAGGAAGAAAGGGAAAAAAAAAAAAAAGAAATATTTATTCCACCTGGAGAATCTCTAAGACTACTGCTTCTGTGTCTTCTTCTAGATAAGCCATTAGAAGAGGCTACCATACCAGCTGCTCTTCTGGCTTCTCTACTTCTGTCCATCATAATAATAATAATAACAATACAACTGGGATTTTTCCTCCCAATTCTTGAAAAAGATCACCAAGACTCAGATGCTGAAAATCTAGAATTCAGCATAATTGATAAACAGAGTTTATATTAAAAACTGACCGGAAAATGAAGATTCACTCCGGCGACTCCTGAAGAAGTATAAAATCAAAAATATAAAAATCTAGTTTTTTTTATCTTCAAGTTAAAAAGAAAAAAAAAAATATAAAAATGTTTCCTTTTTCTTTCCCCAAATGGGTTTCTTTCAAAGATCTCTCTCCTTTCTGCTTCTTCCTCTAGCTCTTCTTTAGCCTTGAGTTTCTCTCTCTATCTTCACTCAGAGCTTCTCTCTCTTCCCCTCTTTCTCTGCTCTCTCTAATCTAATCTCATCATCACTTTTCCAATAGAGTATTTCTATTCCACCCCCACCCCCCAAAACCCCTTCCTCTAAGCCTATCTCAACCCTTCATTTTCTCACTTCAATCCCACGCTCCAAAATCACGCTTTGCCAGCATGGCACCTTTCTCTACCCTCCGATATGTCCTAACCTCCACGTGCCAGTCATTTTTTCTTTTGAAAAAATTTAAATATTAAAATAATATAACTTAATGCAGATCACTTTTGACGATCTCAAACAAACATAAACAAAATAATTAGGTCTTTACTTTGTTTGAAAGGGTATAGTGTACTTTTATCACCGATTATAGCCGGTCATATTGAGACCTTGGTAAAAGCAATAATATGACGATGACAAGGAATCTAGGTGACCGTAGAAAATATCGCTCTAGCCGGTCAAAATTCTTTTTTTCTTTTTTTTTTTTGTTTCCTATTTCAATTTTCACATATTAAACAAAAATTACTACTAAATCTTAATTAAATAAATATTTTATTAGAATTTTATAAACAATAAAAAAAGTACACATTTTATTATTAAAAAATTAATAATAATAATAAATACAAATACTAGTAGATAGATAAATAGTACTATCCACCGCAATTATTACGGTCTTATAGTGATTTGGAGTATTTAGTACTACTTTTCCCACTATTTTCATTTTTTTATTTATTAAAATAAATAAAATAGACAAGGCGGAACCCACGCAATAGGTGACAAAGAAAAGTAAAATGAAGGGCCGAGATTCAGCTAATGTAGCGATTAGAAATTATTCAAACCGTCGGATTGAATAGTGACGTGGCAGAACGATGTAGAATAATTTTGAGAAGTTAATATAAGAGAGATTCCAAGGAACAAACAAGTCCTAGCTGGCAATTTAAGCCAGACAAGTTCTGGTATGGGGCGTGGAGTATCGGGCCTAATCCACACCGTTGTCAAGCATTAATCCAACGGATTAAAATTAACAGGGCCGGTAGTTGTTTGGGAAAAAATAATAATAATAAAATCAAGTCCATGGTCACGGAACTTCCGAGAGTGTGTGGGGACCAATGCTTTTTTCTTTTTTATTTTTTTTTTATTTTATTAATTACTATTTTTGTTGGTTTTGCGCTGCCGATCTAGAAATTATTTCCTCGCGTTGGGGCTAATTGTCACGTTGTGGAAATGAAAGGGGGGGGGGGGGGGGAGAAACTGAGCTGACGTGTAGTGGGACCTACACCTTAAGTTGCCACGAGCTATTTAGTGCATAATTTCTAACTCCTATGCAGAGGTGGCAACAAATATTTATCCAACAGTTAACTATTTATGGAAAATATCTAGTCCTATTTTTTCTTTGATATTTTCTCGCTTATTTATCTCTAAAATATAGCAAATTTTATCGAATTTAAATTATCCAGTCATTTTTTAATTTTATTTATTTATTTTTATTTATTTATCACCGTTGGATTAACCAAATTCAAGATGCGGGGTGGGTGGGGCAGTCCCATTGTCCCCAGTGTCTGTGGTCAAAGTTTACACCGGAGATTTAGCTTGGATTTATCAATTATTATTTTGATAATTAGTTTGAAAATAACCATTTTTAAAAAATTAAAATTATTTTTATATATTCATTCACGTTCTTATCAATTAAATTTTATTAGTTTTAAATCGTCTTGAGATTTTGATTTGTGAAAATAAATAAATAGAAATAATGTAATGATTTAAAATTAAATAGTAATAACGGGTGATAATTTTGTTTTTAGCGTGTAATAATATTTTGTTTTGAGATAATTAATGAATAACCACAACATTAATTGACTACGTATCCACATTAAATATTATGTTTAACTTCTTTAAAAATTAATAATAAAATTATATTTTATATTTTTAAAAATATTTTGTGTGTCAAATTTTTGCATTAACTTATTTATTATTTTTTAATACAATGAATTATTAATATATATATATATATATATGAAATTCTCTGATTTGGTCAGTTTTTTTCTTAATAAGTGACTTAATGACTGGTCAACATATATATATATATATATATATATATATATATATGCATTTATTGTTCCCCTAGTTTTATTTTTATTACCAATGTTTCAATTCTACAATTACTTTTGTTCTTTGCCCATAAATTATATTATTTATATTGATTTACTTTATATATTTAATATAATTATATTTTTGATGAATTGTTAGTAATTTTATTTGTAATTTTTAAATATTATAAAAATAAAATATTCTTAATAAATGAAATTACAAAATAATGTGCATAAAAATGGTAGAAAACTCTAAATATCAAATCAAATGAGTCAAAATCAAGGTTCCACTCTAAAATGGATAGATATCATTTCTTTTTAAAACGTAAAAATATTCCTTGCGGAAAAAAATAAAAAATAAAAAAAGTAAAAAAAGTAAGGGAATATTTTTACTATTTTTGTTACCACTCCAAACAGTTGACAGAAAATGATAGAAAAAAGAAAAAAAAAAGAAAAGAAAAGTAGAGATTATATGTAAAGACAAATATTTTTCATTTTACCAACTCGAATTTATATTTTACTATTTTTGTTACCACTCCAAACAGTATAAAAGGAAAAATGAAAATTATCCATATTTTTACCACCTAAGCCAATAATAGAAAAGTTTGGCGTTTATTTAATACAAAAAGAAAGAAATTTTTTTTTTTTTTTGGTTAGATTCATGAACTGAAATTAGTAGTCCTACGTGGCATAGTCTTTTTCGTGACGTGTCGTGTTTGCTTTTCGACACGTAACCTAACGAAAATCTGAAATTTATATAATATATATATGTATATATATTTTATCTCTTGGATATCGTTATTGGCTTACCCACCACTTTCTTATTATGTTCACTCATATCCACCCCCAAATATCTTGTTAACGAAGGAATAGCTAACGTCACCGCTACTGTCACTCAAAAACATACCCCACACACACTGGATATTCGCCACGTGGTAGGGTCTCCTCCCCAAACATGGTGGCCCACCCAGTGAAAGTTTGAAATTCATTCCCACTTTATTAAATTATAAAATTTTACCCTTAAAATATATATATATATATGTGTAAATGTATTATTTATTATATATAATTGAAAAATAATATAATGAGGTGATGTAGTCCCAAGAGGGGATGTTTGACAGGCGTGTAACTTTAACTAAGCTCTGGGGGAAGATATATTATATAATATTCAAAGGAGATTAATAAAACCACGTCAGACAAAGTGGGATCCACTAGGAAAAATGGGATGACCCCACCATAATGGATCCTTTTGTTTTGCCTTTGTCCTTTACGAGAGGGGATGCCAAGTGGACATCCCATAATATTAAAAAACTACCCCCTGGCCTACGTGGCTGTCCTTTCAACCGTGTATACCTAAAACCTACACCAATCACTTGCACCTCTCTTTCTTCTTCAATTTTTTTTTTTAAATTTCTCTCTCTTTCTCTCTCTTCATATTTTGAAGAATCCCTTTTGGTAAATAATATTAAACTAAATCTTTCTGTTTAATTAAAATTAATTACCTTCTTTTTGTTCTTTATTATACAATTGGCAAAGTTCAAAGATTACATTGTTGGAAAATTTGACCAAAATTATTAATGAAATAAAAAATTTAAAAATATTTATGTTACGATTAAAAATAATTAAAAAATACATACTATATATATATATATATATATATATATGTATAGGTATATACATTAAGTAAAACTTTAATTATACAATTAAGAATGATTATAATAATGTTTTCAATTCAAACTTGAATTGCATTGGAAGAGATACATTGTTTAGGAAGGTTAATTAATTAATTACATATATATATATATATATATATATATATATGTGTGTGTGTGGGGGGGGGGGATTATTTTAATAGGGTAAGGGGGGATTATTAAATTCCTTTTTTTAAAATAAAAAATGCTTGAGAATAGGGAAGAATATGGCACGATGGGATGATAAATTTATTATGTAGAATTCTTTGCTTATCTCTTAGCTTTAGATTGTAATAAAATATAGAAAGGTCACTATATACATATTTTAATTAATTAATCAATTAATTAATTACTTAAATAATTAAGTTGTTTTAACATGGCTGGCAAGCAAGTTATTATGTCATTGTTGGGACGAGCAACCTTTTCTTTAATCATATTAGGGTTCTTATTTATTATATATACAATAAAATACAGTTTATTTATGTTTAATATAAAAGTTGTCTGAATGTAAAATACATACAATTTTTATATTAGTTTTAATGAAATTTTTTTACTTTTAACTTAATTTGAATTCATATTTTTTATTTTCTAAATTACAAATGAAACAGTTATTAATTAAAGAATTGAGGTAAAAAAATTAATAAAATAAGTTTTTTATTTTG
The DNA here is from genome assembly GCA_027405835.1 of Asclepias syriaca. Classification (NCBI taxonomy): domain Eukaryota; kingdom Viridiplantae; phylum Streptophyta; class Magnoliopsida; order Gentianales; family Apocynaceae; genus Asclepias; species Asclepias syriaca. The sequence goes on along the minus strand of CM049925.1, from coordinate 1,701,008 downwards.
ATTAAACAATTAAAGACAAGACTTAAGAATAAAGTGTGATGTATAATTACAAATTCTTTCTTAAACCTTGTTGATTGTGAAAAGTTGTTTTAACTTTTTCCATTGTGGGATTTAAATAAATTTTTTTTTATCCTTTTGTGTCAAAAGGGCATGATTTGTTTAACATCATTCTTGACTTTTAGCATTTTTGGATGAAACAAGAAAATAAAAAACACAATTAAAATGGACCATTGAGTTAAAAACAGATTTGGGACGCAATTTTTATTCCCTTTGAAAATTATAAAGAATAGACAAAGTCCCCTTTCTTTTATATATATATATTCAGTGAAATTCAAGAAATTAAAAAAAAAAAAAAGTTTTTGGCTAACATGAGCATATAGTGAAAGGAAAAAGTAAAAAAGGAAAAAGAAAAAGAAAAAGAAAAAGAAAAAGAAAATTATTCCTTTACTTCGTGTGACATACTTTGAATTATAATGTGAAATAGTTTCCTTTTTTTATTATTATTAAAAAATATATATATATTATTACATTAACATGGAAAGCATAAAAATGTTCACAAAGTAGGGACAAAGCGTGTAGTAGGATACAGTTGCTTTTCACCAATTTTAATTAATTATTATTTCTAATCTAATCAGTAAAATCTAAATAACAAATCAAAAATTAGTATTATGAATTAACTTTGCAATTTGTAATTACATTTCAAAATCTAATTCTTACTAAAAAAAAATTTTACTTTATATATTTACATTGTCATATTTTTTAATTACTTGAAAAAAATAATTCTTTGCTTCTTAATTAATCCAAAAAAGGGTTATATAATTGGCGAAAAAGAGAGTAAATTATATTAATTTGTATAAGATAATGTTATTAATTAAGAAGGCTAGCTACATCATGAATATAAATAAAAAAGCACCTAATCACTTTCATTTGGTGTAAGGGCATTAAGAGAGTTTTAAAATCAAAGCTAACAAGATTTCTTTATACATACATACATACATATATATATATATATATATACATCTAAAATCATAGTATTTTGACCATATTATACTAATAATAATATAATAATAATAAAATAAAATAATGTTGATTTTGGTAGTGGCACACGACAAGTTCACTCTCGATGCACTTTATATATATATATATATATATATATATAAATGGCAAAGTATAGACAATATCTTTTTGTATTTAAATCACAAGATCCAAAACTAATATATACACAACGGCTTAATCAATCAATATATATATATATATATATTATATTATATATATTATATAAACAAATATATTAAAATTGTTTGGTTTCCATGATAAGCCACCTTCCCCCCCACACCCCCACTCCCCACTCCGGTTTGTATATTCCAACTAGTCAAGGATTATATTATATATATAATATATGTATGTATACACATTAGGGTTTTACTAGTCATAATGCCCAAAGTATTCAAAGTGTTTATTATAATATAATATATATATATATATGAAATGTGATTGGTTTGTTTAATCTTTTTGGAAGAAATTTTATTAAGTAAAATATTAGTGGGAGAAGAAGAAACTAATTAAGATAAATCATTAGGGAAAAAACAGAAAGTCATTCCATAGGGTTTATTTGTCACTTTTTACTTATTTATTTAATTATTTAATTAGTTGGTGGTGGGATTTACGCGTTATGTTCCTACTATATATATATATATATATATATATATAGTTTGTTAATTTCGAAAGTTAAGTTTTTGTATTTACATTAAATTAATTTCTATTTTTTTCTTCATCCATTTTTTTTTCCTTATTAGGGTTGTCTATAATATTTAAATTATACTATTTTTATGTTATCCTTACAACTTTCACATCATTTATTTTAAAATGTTCAATTCATCTTCATATATGTATAAAATTGGTTTTTACAATCCTCAAATCCGTTATGTTATATATATATATATATATATATATATAATATAATTTTTTTTTTAATAAATTGATCTATTACATAATTTTTTTTATTAGAATTTTTGATTATATTATAAAATTTATTATATACATAACTTCTTTTTACTAACATCTCTCTTATAATATTTATAAAAGAAATTTATAGATTTACGTATTTGTATTAGATTCCTTACACTAGATCTTCTTTGCTATTTCTACAAGATCTTACTATACCATATAATAGAGTTAAATTAATATAGGATGCTACAAATAACCAAAATTGCAAAATTTCCCTTGTTTAAGTGGTTATTGATGTCATATATATATATATGATGAATTGGAAGCTATAAAAAATTAAATTTTCCCTAATTTGAGAGTTGGAAAAAGAGACAAATTTATTTCCCAAACGATTTGACACCTACCGAGTGCCAACAAGCAACAATGATTTCACAAAAGAACAAAACAGAAATATATTATTGGAGGGAGGAAGGAAAATAAAAATTAAAAAAAAAAAAAGAAGAAAAAGGGTAAAATTAGAATTTGTTGGATCCTCAAGAAAATTTATTGATGATGCAAATGGGGTCTAAGTAGGTAAGAGAGTCGGTTGCCTTAAGCTTACAATGCTCAGAAGACTTTCAAAGCTTTTTGTTTGAATTTCTTTCGTTATCCATAATTCAACCTATCTCTTGTCTTCCTCCATCTCGACATTATATATAGTATTATATATATATATATATATATATATATATAATATTATATAAACCCTATATATTTCTATTCTACCCTTTAAAAAAAAAAATTAAACCACATGAAAAGCCATATTTTTATTTTTAACTTGTTTATATATACACGTATTACTGAAAAATCACGATATATTGTCTGGTTAAAATATTTTTAAACAGTTATTATTAAAATTAAGTTAAAATAATACTAAATATTATTAGTCTTATAATATAATACGGAGGTTGTGAGTTGTAATGATCTTAATTTTTGAACAATTATAATTTAAATTAATTTAGATTTAACTCTGAGTTACATTAAAGATTTGGGTCTAATTCTTTTAACTCATAACAAGTTGGAATGTGTGGGTGGAAGAAAATGGGCCTAATTTAGACTGTCTGAAATGGGTAACTTAAAAGACAGAATCTAATACATATTGGACTTTTTCAAGTTTGGAATGTTTGGGCTTTAATATTAATAATTAATAATTTTATTATTACTAATTTATCTCTTAATTTTACCAAAAAAAAAAAACTCAAAATTAAGAAATAAATTCTATGTAATATAAATTGAATTCGAATTTAGGATAGTATTAATTGGTAACATTTTTATTTATAGAAATAAAAAGTTATGAGAAATATAATATGTAAAAAAAAAAGAAAAGGAAAAAGGGAGAAATGGTTGTAATATCAAATTTGTGATTATGATGAATGATATGGAATGATAAGGCAAGGGAAGTAAAAGCAGAAAAGAAGATAATGGTATACTTTCTAGAAGGTTTAGAGGAAAGTTCGTAGTAGTAGGTATTACTAAATTTGTTTTTAAAAAAAGGGAAAATAAATGACAATTAAAAGGCTGTGAAACCATTTTAGTGGGGTTCTTTTTTCCTTTTATCTTTTCTTTTTTTTTACTTAAAAATATTGTACTAAAAGGTAAACGAGTGCTGCCCTTTTTTGTAGAAATTGAACCTACTTTTATCCATAAAAATATTCGCTATTTTCAAAACTTTAAATATAGAGGATAAAGGGGAAAAACAATAAAAAGTCGGAAGATTTGATTAATATCATACATAAATTTATAGCAAGATTTTTCTTTTTTCTTTTTTTCCCTCCTTTCTCGTGGGAAAGCTCAAAAAGCAATGGGGTTTAAGAGTGAGAAGAAAAAAAAAAAAAGCGAATTACAATGTTTGATCTTATCCTGTTTTTTTCTTTCTGCCTTTTAGTTTTCTCTTATCCAAAAACACGAATTTGATTAAAATTAGCATCAAATTCAGAAGAAAAAAAAAAAGTTAGTGAAGGGTATGTCTTTAGAAACTTGATGAAATTTCCAATACTTTATTTAATAACACATTTTAAATATGTAAATTTTTTTTAACATAATATAAAATAGATAATATCATTATGACAAAAAAAACAAAAAAAGAAGAAAACTATATATAATCCAATAGTAATAAATAATGTTCCTTTATGCAAGATTGCTTCAATTCTTTCCACATCGTAGAATCAAAAAACCATAAAACTAAGATTGATGTACCAAACTTTACAGCTTTGATCCTTGCAAAAAGGAAAATATATATTTATAAACAACATTTATGTAGACAGTTTCACGTCAATTTAATATATAATTGAGAATAAAAGAAAAAAAAATAATAATTTCCAACTGTAACAGGTCTGTTGCCACATGGCGCACGTGAAATTTTTATATATATACATATCCAAATCACAAAAAAATAATTCAATTTTTCACTTTTCATTCGGTGCATTTATGATATCCCTTGGATTTAAAAAAAAAGGTACTCTTTTATCCAATTAGATTAAAATATCAATATTTAAAAAAAAAAATTCTTTGAATTGGATAAAGAGTTATTAAATTCAATTTCCAAAACCATTACTTACTTCTTAATCAAGGTTGGAACTTACAAACTAATCAACTTTTTTTTTTCTTTAAAATAAAATTATTTAATTAATCTAAATTTTATTCAATTATTTGTGAAATTCAATTCTTATTAAAAAAATATCTTATTTTGAATGAATCTTTCATGGCATTAACAACAAATATCCAATTTTAATACATTTTTTTTAACTATACATTCCAAATTGGCTGACTACTGGATACAATAAGGGCAGCAGTCATGGGGGACGAAAAATCAAAATCAAAATGAAAATCAAAACGATACAAGCAAAAATAAAAAAGCTAACAAAAATAGTTCAATTGTTTATGAAATCTTCAATAAGTCAATGAACACTCAAATTCGGACATGGTTTCTTAATCTTATTTCATAGAATGAGTGCCGTTGGTTGACTGCATAGCCGTCAATAAAGAAGACGATCAAAAAGTACAAAAAATAATAATAATAGTCAAAGGAAAAATTTACAGGTGGAATTGGATTACCTTATACTATGACGTTTGTGGTTCCTTGTTTCCACACCCCCCCCCCATCATCTCATCTCATCTCATCCCCAATTTTATTAGCCATATTTTAATATTCTTAAAAAAAAAATGATTGGAATATTAATTATTATATTGTAACCGTTTTGGTTATTTTTTGTTGGATTCACAAATTATTCTTTTGTGTGGTTTTATTTGTCATAAGAAAACGTGTAGGAAGAATATTTTAATTACAAACAATATATAATAAGTTTTAGTAGAGTTTGATCGTGACCAAATTTGAATAGTAATTTAAGTCTGCTCCATAGTCTATATAAAGGTCCCCCAATTCTCCTTCTTTATGCCATAAATTTCACTTCCTTACATTTGAATTCATTATCCTCTTTTTTCTCTTTCTTCACTTCTACTTCTACTACTAATCACTCAAATTTCTATTAGGAACAAGTTTTGATATTATATATGTTTTGGAGTGTTTTTCTAAATATCGATTTGTGAGGGTACGCCGCGGGTTGGCCGGAGGAGGGTTAAAGTTTGTTCTTTTAATTAGTTTTCTTTATCATGGCTGGCGGAGGATTCTCGACGGCCGGGTCCGGTGGTACGGAGTTTGAAGCCAAGATTACACCTATTGTCATCATTTCTTGTATCATGGCTGCCACCGGGGGTCTCATGTTCGGCTACGATGTTGGCGTTTCAGGTATTGTTTGCTTCTTGGATTTGATTCATCCTTTTTGCTCTTTCTCTCTCACACAAGAAAAGGGACAATGGATTCTTTAATCATGGTAGTTTTTGATATACTTTAGTGAAGCAACCAAATCACATGCATGTTTGTGTACATGTTGGGGTATGGTATGCACTAGCTAGCCATAAAAATAAATTAAATGTCAAGAAATTCACCAACAATTTTTTGGTCATGTAAATTTTAAAGACAAATCATGTGTCATTTGTGTTATGTGTAGGCGGTGTGACAGCAATGGAACCATTCTTGAAAAAGTTTTTTCCGGTGGTTCACCGGAGAACAAAGGACCCAAACATAAACAGCAATTACTGCAAATACGATAATCAAGGACTACAACTCTTCACATCTTCCTTGTATTTGGCCGGTCTAACCGCTACTTTTTTCGCTTCGTACACTACCCGAAGGCTCGGCCGTCGACCCACCATGTTGATTGCCGGTATTTTCTTCATCGCCGGTGTTATCTTCAACGCTGCTGCTCAAGATCTTGCCATGCTTATCATTGGCAGAATTTTGCTTGGTTGCGGTGTCGGTTTTGCCAATCAGGTAACTTTAAATCCCTTTTCAACCCTTGTTACGTTAACAATATAATGTCATGTCATACTACTAAAATTTAAGATCCCTACTTTTTTTTTCTTTAACAATTTATTGCATGTCAAATCAAGTACCAAGAATCCTTTTTTTTTCTAACCCGGATAATTACTATGATTCTTTTTATTTTTTATTTTTTGAAAGTAGATCAAGAAGCTGGTAGGTAGGGGTATGGCTAAGGCTTTGGTTAGTGGAAACGTTTTTGTCAAACTTCAACGTCAGAATTATTAATTGTTGTTTGGGACACCACCATCTTTCCACATACAAAATAAATGGATTCGTAGTATTTCTTCGTGCCCTAAATGTATCCAATACTTTTGGTTTTCTTTAAAAAAGAAAGAAAAAAATGGGGTTTTGGATGGGGATATATACAGATAACAGAATCCCATGCGGGTATGTTTATGATCTGGTCGGTCGTTTCCTTTAGCCAAACTGCCAAACTTCCCCAAAAGCGTCGAGTTTTTGTGGGGCTTTTAATTCTTTAGGTATGCCCAAAATTTTGTCGGTAAATTGATTTCATGTGAAAAAAAGAAAAAGAAAAAAGGAATAGTAAACCTAAGATCTCTTGACGTTATCTTTTGAAGATTTTTTCCTCTTTCTCTAAACTTTTGAGCCCTTTTTTCTATTATTTGTGCATTGACTTTGTTATACATGTGAGTGGCATATCTTCAAGAAATAAAAATGACCAAACAAGATAAAAAGCTGATCTTTCTTGATAAATAAATCTACTTTTTAACTACCCATATTCCATGAACTTGGACGTGTTTTATTTCTTTATTCCTTCTGATTTCCAATATATATATATATATTTTTTTTCAGGCGGTTCCACTGTTCTTGTCTGAGATTGCACCCACCAGAATACGTGGAGGACTCAACATTTTATTCCAACTTAACGTCACCATAGGCATTCTCTTCGCCAATTTAGTCAACTACGGAACAGCCAAGTAAGTCTTCCAACTGCTTCTCACATACATATATATATATATATACATATTATATATATATAATAATCACGCACGCGTTAAGATTCTTGTATCTTTAATTATGACAGTAATAATTTTTTTAATCTTGTTTTGATTATTCACCGTCCACGTGCACAACAAAACGACAAATTCAGTCCAGATTTTTGGGGTTCTTTGTCGTCTGTCTCTGACTGACTACATGCGAATTCTTGATTGCATTCTAAACCTATGCATTGACTTATTTGGCCGTTTGTTGACAAAAAAAATAGTATAATTTCAGTATAGGACAGAGGAAGATGGGTAATAATGGAAACAATTACTTTTACATGCATCATGTTCTTCCAATTCCAGAGGTTTTTGTTGACTTTTTCTAATGACTGTATTTAAATAGTAGAAAATTTGGTACGTTTTAATTTTAAATTGTTTTCAAGATATGGACCATCTTGTATTCTGGCGTTATTAATTAGAGAGAGAAATAGCCACTTGTCGACCACTGATTAAACAATCAATATGTGTTGTCTGTTTTTTTTTTTTTTTTCCTTTGATTCCCTTTTTCTTATTCCTTATTTTTAGTGAAAATTAAGGTTTACATTTCTTTAATTAATTAATTACAGGATTAAAGGAGGATGGGGATGGAGATTATCACTGGGATTAGCTGGAATTCCTGCAGGGCTTCTTACATTAGGAGCACTTTTTGTAGTTGAAACTCCAAACAGTTTGATCGAACGCGGTTATTTGGAACAAGGAAAAGCAGTGCTAAGAAAAATTCGTGGCACTAATAATATTGAACCTGAATTTTTAGAACTTGTTGAGGCCAGTAGAATTGCTAAACAAGTTAAACATCCTTTCAGAAATCTTCTCACCAGAAGAAATAGACCTCAATTGGTCATAGCTGTTGCATTACAAGTAAGTTTTTTCTCGCTTTCATATTTAAATATTTTTAGAATAAATGACAATTTATCTCTCTTTTTTTTTTTAACAAAATAAATATTTTTGCAGATCTTTCAACAATTTACTGGAATCAATGCTATTATGTTCTATGCACCGGTGTTGTTTGATACGGTAGGATTTGGAAGTGATGCAGCCTTGTACTCAGCTGTTATTACCGGAGCAGTCAATGTTCTTTCCACGGTAGTATCAATCTACTCAGTTGACAAATTAGGAAGAAGGGTTCTGTTACTTGAAGCTGGTGTACAAATGTTCTTGTCACAAGTTGTGATAGCCATTGTTCTTGGAATCAAAGTTAAAGATCACAGTGAAAGTCTTAACCATGGATATGCAATATTTGTGGTGATTCTTGTGTGCACATTTGTTTCTTCATTTGCCTGGTCTTGGGGTCCATTAGGTTGGCTAATTCCCAGTGAGACATTCCCACTCGAAACTCGATCGGCCGGACAAAGTGTCACCGTTTGTGTAAACCTTTTGTTTACATTCGTGATTGCTCAAGCATTCTTGTCCATGTTGTGCACTTTCAAGTTTGGGATATTCTTGTTCTTCTCTGGGTGGGTATTGATCATGTCCTTCTTTGTGTTGTTTCTTCTACCCGAGACCAAAAATATACCTATTGAAGAAATGACAGATAGAGTTTGGAAGCAGCATTGGCTTTGGAAGAGGTTTATGGATCATGGTTATGGCGATGAAGAAATTGGTGGTGATGGCAAGAAGGTTGGCAATACTACTACTACTACTAATGGATTTAATCCAAATTCTCAGTTGTAAACAAAAACAAAAATGTTTGCTTTCTATTATTTGTTACATACTTAGAGAAAATCTTATAAAGAAAATATGTAATAGTATATCATTTTATAACTAGTGTTTACAAGGAAAGAAAGAAGGTAGAAGATGAGTGTTTATTGTATTCTCTCTTTGTCAATTTACCATGGCTCAATTGATTTTTCAATGAATTGAGTCAAGCCTCAATTAAAACTAGAAATATCATATTGTGATTATTATACTTCTAAATTTTTTTTTATTCAAATTCTTACTTAATATTTATAAGTCGAATATGCCCTTACCATCTATTCTAAGTGTTTCACTATGCATAAAATGGTAAATGAATATAAGATGGTGATAGACTTTTTAGTTTCCTAATACTATTGTTGTTTGAGATCAAAACAGAAATGTAAACAATTTATAATAACAAAAAGTAAACAATAATATATGAGACAGAAATATTATTTATTAAGCTGATTTTATAAGGTGAAAAACTAGAAAAATTGTGTAATATCTTAGTCAAAACAAAGAAAAAAGAAGAACACGTTTGTTGACTCTTCTCATCCATTTCGCTATCCCAAATTGCTTCTTCTTTCTTATCTCTTTTATTAATGATTGTATATATATATTTATATATGTGAAATGACAAATACTTTTTCAACACGCAGTTTTCCCATACTTTTCAAAACATTTTGTTGGAGTTTCACTTGTGTACCTTTCTTTAATTTTCTTGGAAAGTATATATATATATATATATATATATATATATATTTCTTTTGCTAAATGTCTTGGAAAGTATATTACAATATTATTGTTAAAAACTTTAATTCGTCTAAATAGTTCATAGTAAGATGTATTTGTGAAAATTTAATTATTTTTTAGAGAAAAAATAAGGTATGTGGTGGAGCAGAAGAATGCCCAAAACTCTAATAAATTATTTATCTTTGTTGATTTTCTTTTTATATGAAGAGAAAAAATTCTGTAATACAAGTGCATAGGAATTTGCACAAATTCAACCTCTTTCTTTTTTCCTTTACTATTCATTAATTATGTTCGCCGGACAATTCTCCCCCGGCAGTGGAATGGTGTCCGAGGCCAAAATCACTACTATTTTGATCATTCTTGGTCTTGGCATCCACCGGAGGTTTCATGTTCGGCTATGATATTGGAGTTACAGGTTAATTAATTAACTATGATTTCATTCATCATAATTATTTTGTTTGTCATCTCTCTCTCTCTCTCTATATATATATATATAACTTTGATTTGTATGTGAATTTGAATTTCATTAGGTGGGGTTACATCAACGGGCACTTTTTTGAACAAATTTTTCCCAGTGGTGTACCGGAAGAATATGATGATTACCGGAGAAAACAGTAACAATTACTGCAAACAGGATGATAAAGGACTAAGACTGTTTGTATCTTCCTCGTATTTGGCTGGTTTAACGTCTACTTTTTTTGCTTCCTACACTACTAGAAAGTTTGGCCGTAAGTTTACCATGTCCATCGCCGGCGTTTTCTTCATAGTTGGAGTAATCCTTTCCACTACAGGTCAAAATCTTGCCATGATTATTGTTGGCAGGATTTTGTTTGGTTTTGGGATTGGTTTTGCAAATCAGGTACACTTATATATTTATAATTCTTGAAATTTTTTAAATTTTTAACTTAAATTTATGATTTTTCAAAAGTTATAATGTAATAAATGTTTTGTTTTCAGGCAATTCCTGTATATTTGTCGGAGATCTCACCAACTAGAAAACGTGGAACACTGAACATTTTATTCCAACTCAATGTCACCATTGGCATTCTCTTTGCCAACGTTGTTAATTATGGAACATCAAAGTAAGTTATAATTATGTCCCTGTTTTTTTTTTCTTTCTTTTTTTTTGTAAAGAAATTTTTTTTTAAAAAAATAATTATTTACAGAATTGAAGGAGAATGGGGTTGGAGATTATCAGTGGGATTGGTTGGAATTCCTGCAACAATCTTCACCATAGGTTCATTTTTCATAGTTGAAACTCCAAGCAATCTGATCGAACGTGGTCATCTGGAGAAAGCTAAAGAAGTCCTGAGAAAGATTCGTGGCACTAATACTTACAATATCGAACCTGAACTTCTAGAACTTGTTGAAGCTTCTAGAATTTCTAAGCGAGTGAAACAATGTCCTTTTGGAAATCTCCTCACGAGAAGAAACAGGCCTCAATTGGTCATTGCGGTCGCATTACAGGTCTGTTAACATAAAAGAACATTTTTAAGTGAATCCATATATATATATATATATATATATATATGACAATGTGAATTTTCTTTCTTCCATGTGTTGTAGATTTTCCAGCAGTTGAGCGGAATTGATGCCATAATGTTTTACGTACCAGTTTTACTAAGAACAATCGGGTACGGATCCGAAGCATCTTTATACTCAGCAGTTATAGCCGGATCTTTCAACGTGATTTCAACCCTAATTTCAATGTACTTTGTGGACAAAATTGGACGAAGAAAACTGTTACTTGAATCAGGGGTGCACATGTTCTCATCACACGTTCTAACGTCCATAATCTTGGGAATTAAGGTTAAAGATACTTACGATAATCTCACCCACGGTTTTGCAATTTTTGTGGTGATTTTAGTTTGTAGTTTCGTGGTTTCTTATGCATGGTCATGGGGGCCATTAGGTTGGCTAATTCCTAGTGAAATTTTCCCTCTTCAAACTCGACCCGCTGGACAGAGTATTGCCGTTTCTGTAAATTTCTTGTTTACGTTTGCAGTAACAAATGCTTTTCCTATAATGCTGTGTCGTTTCAAATTTGGAATATTCTTGTTTTACTCGGGATGGATAATAGTCATGTATTTTTTCGTGTTTTTCTTCCTCCCCGAGACCAAAAACATTACTATTGAAGATATGAAGGAGAGAGTTTGGAAACGGCATTGGTTTTGGAAGAGATTCTTTGATCATCATGAAGAACCAATTGATGATGATGCATCATAGGGCCAGCCACATTATGTATGAATTTTCTTTGTTAATTATATTTAATTTTTGCTACAATATATGTATATATTGTAAACCTTTTGTTTACATTCGTGATTGCTCAAGCATTCTTGTCCATGTTGTGTACTTTCAAGTTTGGGATATTCTTGTTCTTCTCTGGGTGGGTATTGATCATGTCCTTCTTTGTGTTGTTTCTTGTACCCGAGACCAAAAATATACCTATTGAAGAAATGACTGATAGAGTTTGGAAGCAGCATTGGCTTTGGAAGAGGTTTATGGATCATGGTTATGGCGATGAAGAAATTGGTGGTGATGGCAAGAAGATTGGCAATACTACTACTACTAATGGATTTAATCCAAATTCTCAGTTGTAAACAAAAACAAAAATGTTTGCTTTCTATTATTTGTTACATACTTAGAGAAAATCTTATAAAGAAAATATGTAATAGTAGTGTTTACAAGGAAGGAAAGAAGGTAGAAGATGAGTGTTTATTGTATTCTCTCTTTCTCAATTTACCATGTGGCTCAATTGATTTTTCAATGAATTGAGTCAAGTGGAAATATCATATTGTGATTATTATATTTCTAAATTTTTTTTATTCAAATTCTTACGTAATATTTATAAATTGAATATGCCCTTACCATCTATTCTAAGTGTTTCATTATGCATAAAATGGTAAATGAATATAAGATGGTGATAGACTTTTTAGTTTACTAATACTATTGTTGTTTGAGATCAAAACAAAAATATAAACAATTTATAATAAAAAAAAGTACAATTGTATTTCTTATAAATGGTAAAGATGACCAGAAATATATTTATTAAGCTGATTTTATAAGGTGAAAAACTAGAAAAATTGTGTAATATCTTAGTCAAAACAAAGAAAAAAGAAGTGTGGAAATTGCAAGAGAGAATCTCAACCATATCCTAGACAGTATCTACAGATCTTCATGTATCTCTTTTTTATAAAATACAGTATCTTGGATAGGAGAAATATAGGAAAATAGAAATAAGGATATTTTTGTTTTTTTGGCATCTTGAGCTGGCGCCTCCTATTCTCTATTTTTAGAGATTAAGGTTGCCTATTTATTTTCTCTTAATCTTCACTGTTGTAAGATTGAACAATATATTCTCCATCAATAAATTTGGGTGGGAGGGAGTTTTTCCTGGGAGTCTAGTGTCTCCAGTATTAATTTTTCCACATGGTATCAGAGCAGGAAATGAATTGATAATACCAGTTTGCTAATGGCTATGCCGAAGGTGAACTAGGTATTTCGGTTCGTTCTATTCTGCTGTGTGCACTCGTATTTGGGAGTGTATCAGTTTTTTTTACAACTCTCACCTTGCTACTTATCTTGTGCTCCATTACTCTCTACACCTTCTGAAGAAACAGGTTTTCTTTTCTATGGCTAATTCTAATAATTCTCAAGGTCCTCTTACAAATCTGATGCTTAATGGTACAAATTACATTCAATGGGCACGTGCAGTCCAAGTTGGACTGGGTGGTCGTTCAAAACTTGAGCACATCACTGGTATTACTGAAAAGGCTAATGGCACAACCACAACCGAAATTGTTAAGAATAAAGATTGGTTAGCTAGGGACTTGTGTGTTATGTCCTGTATATTTAATACTATGGAACCAAAAATTTATGGGATCTTTGCTTTCTCAAACACTGCAAAAGAATTATGGGATTCCCTTTTTGAGATGTATGGTAATTCTAACAACTCGTCCCGAGTTTTAGAAATACAGCAAAACATATCCTCTCTTAAACATGGACATGATCAAACATTCTTAGACCACTTTAGAACCTTCAAACAACAATGGGAGGAACTGCGCCAGTATCGACCCGTCATGGCAACTGTATAAGAGTACATAAAACGGGAAGAACAGGATCAAATCTTTTACCTTCTTGCCGGGTTGTCATCCGAATTTGAGGAGGTTCGAAGGGACATCCTTATGCGTCCTGAGCTACCATCCATCAACACGATATGCTCCATTATTCAAAGTGAAGAAACAAGGAAAAGAGTAATGGGCAAAGGCCTGAAGGTAAATAATTCTTCTCCAAATTCTGAAAATTATGCTCACCACACTTCTTCTTTTAAATCTGATGACCACAGCAAATGGAAAGGAAAAGAAAAAAAGGGATCCAAGTACTATTGTGATCATTGCAATCGCAGCGGGCATACCAGAGATAGGTGCTTTATACTTCATCCTCACCTTAAAGGCGCAAGGAATAGAGGCAATGAGGCCAACTTGGCAGTTCAGCCTCAAAACTCTGAAACTGGCAATGTTCAAGAGAAGCTTGAACAACTTTCCAAGCAAATTGAATTTCTAACGAAGAGATGCACTGCTGCCCCTGATTCTCTCTCAACTGGTCCAAAGGGTGAAACTACAAATTTGGTGCAGCATAATGGTAATCAGTTAGCTCTCTCTGTTTTTCGTTCAAAAATTATTGTTGATTCTGGGGCCACTGATAATATGTTCTCCTCTGGGGAATTACTTACTGAAACTCACAACTTACTGAAACTCACATTGAAAATACAAATTCCCACATCACTGTTGCTAACGGGTCTAGCATAACTGCTAATGGGTCGGGTAAAACCTGAATTTTTTCAAAGGATTTAGATGCCATAATTGTTCCCGACTTAAAATCCAATCTCTTATCTGTTGGTAAATGCACAAATCGATGGAATTGTAATGTTATTTTTACTCCACAGAAAGTAATATTTCAGGACCGAGCTACAGGGAAGATGATTGGTGAAGGTAGCCTAACCGATGGATTATATGTGATTTACCCAGAACATTCTGTTTTTTCTACAATTAAGCCAACAACACATTCTTCGCATCTTTGGCACAATCGTATGAGACACCCATCGGAAAAAGTTCTGCAGCATTTGAAGCTTCCTTTAATTTTTGATTTTACTAGTTGTGATTCTTGCAAATTTGCTAAGCAACACAAATTACCTTTTTCAAGACATTTATCTAGATCTGATGAATTGTTTGGGTTAATTCACTCTGATGTTTGGGGTAATGCACCTGTTGATTCAAGAGATGGTTTTAAGTATTTTGTTACATTTATTGATGATAAATCACGTGCAACTTGGTTATATTTACTCAAATCTAAAAGGGAAGTTTGTGTTATGTTTCAAGTGTTTTGCCAAATGGTTGAAAACCAGTTTAATACCACTGTTAAAATGCTTAGAACCGATAATGGCACAGAATATATGAATCATGAGTTTCAGACTTTTTTTGCGAAATAAGGGTATTCTTCATCAAACATCTTGTGTAGGAACGCCTGAACAAAACGGAGTAGCAGAAAGGAAAAATCGACATCTATTGGAAGTAACTCGTGCCTTATTATTTTCCGCTAACCTTCCTAAAGTTTTTTGGTCAGATGCTCTTCTCACTGGGTGCTATTTAATTAATCGACTCCTTAGTCGCATTCTTGAATTCAAAAGCCCAATGGAGTGTTTGTATAACAGAGAGATTGATCTTTCTCATTTGCGTGTTTTTGGCTGTATCTGTTTTGTACACTCACAAAATGCAGGGAAACTTGATCCCCATGCTAAAAAGTGCATTTTCATAGGGTACTCAGCTACTCAGAAAGGTTTTAAGTGTTTTGATCCAGCTCTTAATAGTGTATTTGTGTCCCGAAATGTGTTTTTTGAAGAAGGGCAGATGTTTTACTCGGTAGAAACTCAGGGGGAGAGTAGTAACACATATGAGTTCCTACATTTGAAAACACTGGAGCTTGACATAACGATGCATAGCGAAGTAAGAGTATCCGGGCCTAGTGAAGCGCCCAATCCTATTGAGGCGGATACTCTCGTCGAGTTGTCTAGTCAGTCGACTGAGTTAAGAAACCCAAGCAACGGAGATACCTCTGAACCGGAAGAAACAGTCAGAAACATGCCTGAAGTGCCATCAACCCGAAGATCTAACCGGGTCACGCATCCACCTGCCAGGTTAAACGACTTTGTGACATATCATGCTGCGCAATATCCTATCCAAGATCTTGTAAGGTACGATAAATTATCTGAAAATTACTGGTCGTTTCTTTGTGCAATTGAAAAACACCCAGATCCAACCAACTTTGACGAAGCAAAAAAACACAATGTGTGGATTAAAGCTATGAATGATGAACTAAAAGCGCTTGATAAAAATCAAACATGAGAATTGGTTGGGTTACCTATTGGGAAGAAACCCGTTGGGTGTCGCTGGATTTATAAGACTAAATATAAAAGTGATGGGACGGTAGAACGTTACAAAGCCAGATTGGTTGCCAAAGGATATACCCAAACCTATGGCATAGATTATACCGAGACTTTTGCTCCTGTGGCAAAAATGAACACTGTTAGAACTCTCATGTCAGTTGCAACTAATTATAATTGGCCATTATACCAAATGGATGTGAGAAATGCTTTTCTTCACGGAGAACTTGAAGAAGTGTATATGGAATTACCCCCCGGTATAACTGTGCCTAGTAAAGACAAACTGGTATGTCGATTGAAGAAGGCAATATATGGGCTAAAACAGTCTCCAAGGGCATGGTATGGAAAATTGAGCTCTGCACTTGGCAAAATCGGTTTCAAACGAAGCAATGCTGATTCATCCTTGTTCACTCATATTACTAGCAAAGGTATGGTTGCTATCCTAATTTACGTTGATGATCTTGTTATCACAAGGAGTGACCAGGAAGGCATTGATAAACTCAAAGCTCATTTGAGAACAGAATTTGACATAAAAGACTTGGGAGCTTTGAAATATTTTCTGGGAATTGAAATTGCTCGCTCTCACAAAGGTTTGTTTCTATCTCAACGAAAATATGTCATGGATTTACTAAAAGAAACCGGTAAACTAGGTGCTAAGCCAGCCAATGTACCTATGGATTACAATCACAAAGTTGTTCAAAATGATAAGCCTCTTGAAAATATTGGTGTGTTTCAACGTCTAGTTGGAAAATTAATTTATCTTACTATTACTAGACCTGACATATCTTATGCTGTGAGCTATGTGAGTCAGTTTATGCAGAAACCTATGAAGAGTCACATGGCGTTGATCCACCAGATTTTGAGGTATTTGAAAGGTTGTCCTGGAAGAGGAATTCTGATGAAATGTCATGGTCATGTGGACATTATGGGATATTCTGATGCTGATTGGCCAGGTAGTCCTGTTGACAGGAGATCTACTTCAGGCTTCTGCATGTTTGTGGGTGGAAATCTGGTCACTTGGAAAAGTAAGAAACAGTCAGTAGTAGCTAGATCGAGTGCTGAAGCTGAATACTGAGCTATGGCTGCTGCTACTAGTGAAATAATTTGGTTAAGGTTATTATTACAAGAACTAGGTCTGCTACAAAAATATAAACCCACAAAGTTACTTCGTGACAATCAAGCTGCTATTCACATTGCTTCTAATCCCGTGTTTCATGAAAGGACAAAACATATTGAAATTGATTACCATTTTGTGAGAGAAAAAGTGTTAGACAACACCATTGAGACTCCGTTTGTTCACAGTCATAATCAACTTGCTGACGTTTTCACTAAGGCTTTATCTAAAGGAATGTTCCAAGAGATCATGAACAAGTTGACCTCCAATGAGCTATACGGTCCAACTTGAGGGGGAGTGTGGAAATTGCAACAGAGAATCTCAACCATATCCTAGACAGTATCTACAGATCTTCATGTATCTTTTTTTTATAGAATGCAGTATCTTGGATAGGAGAAATATAGGAAAATAGAAATAAGGATATTTTTGTTTTTTTGGCATCTTGAGCTGGCGCCTCCTATTCTCTATTTTTAGAGATTAAGGTTGCCTATTTATTTTCTCTTAATCTTCACTGTTGTAAGATTGAACAATATATTCTCCATCAATAAATTTGGGTGGGAGGGAGTTTTTCCTGGGAGTCTAGTGTCTCCGGTATTAATTTTTCCACAAGAAGAACACGTTTGTTGACTCTTCTCATCCATTTCGCTATCCCAAGTTGCTTCAATTATTTTGCTTCTTCTTTCTTATCTCTTTCATTAATATATATATATTTATTGTTAAAAACTTTAATTCGTCTAAATAGTTCATAGTAAGATGTATTTGTGAAAATTTAATTATTTTTAGAGAAAAAATAAGGTATGTGGTGGAATTTGCACAAATTCAACCTCTTTCTTTTTTCCTCTACTATTAATTAATTATGTTCGCCGGACAATTCTCCCCCGGCAGTGGAATGGTGTCCGAGGCCAAAATCACTACTATTTTGATCATTTCTTGTGTCTTGGCATCCACCGGAGGTTTCATGTTCGGCTATGATATTGCAGTTACAGGTTAATTAATTAACTATGAATTCATTCATCATAATTATTTTGTATTTCATCTCTCTCTATATATATATATGTATAACTTTGATTTGTATGTGAATTTGAATTTCATTAGGTGGGGTTACATCAATGGGCACTTTTTTGAACAAATTTTTCCCAGTGGTGTACCGGAAGAATATGATGATTACCGGAGAAAACAGTAACAATTACTGCAAACAGGATGATAAAGGACTAAGACTGTTTGTATCTTCCTCGTATTTGGCTGGTTTAACGTCTACTTTTTTTGCTTCCTACACTACTAGAAAGTTTGGCCGTAAGTTTACCATGTCCATCGCCGGCGTTTTCTTCATAGTTGGAGTAATCCTTTCCACTACAGGTCAAAATCTTGCCATGATTATTGTTGGCAGGATTTTGTTTGGTTTTGGGATTGGTTTTGCAAATCAGGTACACTTATATATTTATAATTCTTGAAAATTTCTAAAATTTTGACTCAAATTTATGATTTTTCAAAAGTTATAATGTAATAAATGTTTTGTTTTCAGGCAATTCCTGTATATTTGTCGGAGATCTCACCAACTAGAAAACGTGGAACACTGAACATTTTATTCCAACTCAATGTCACCATTGGCATTCTCTTTGCCAACGTTGTTAATTATGGAACATCAAAGTAAGTTATAATTATGTCCCTGTTTTTTTTTTCTTTTTTTTTGTAAAGAAATTTTAAAAAAATTTATTTACAGAATTGAAGGAGAATGGGGTTGGAGATTATCAGTGGGATTGGTTGGAATTCCTGCAACAATCTTCACCATAGGTTCATTTTTCATAGTTGAAACTCCAAGCAGTCTGATCGAACGTGGTCATCTGGAGAAAGCTAAAGAAGTCCTGAGAAAGATTCGTGGCACTAATACTTACAATATCGAACCTGAACTTCTAGAACTTGTTGAAGCTTCTAGAATTTCTAAGCGAGTGAAACAATGTCCTTTTGGAAATCTCCTCACGAGAAGAAACAGGCCTCAATTGGTCATTGCGGTCGCATTAAAGGTCGATTACCATAAAAGAATATTTTAAAGTCAATTCACATTTAAATTAATATTAACTATTTCCCTTAAATTTCTTTATCAAGTTAGAAATTTTATTAATTGATACTAGATTACGAGTGAAGAATTTATATATATATATATATATATATATATATATGTGACAATGTGAATTTTCTTTCTTCCATGTGTTGTAGATTTTCCAGCACTTGAGCGGAATTGATGCCATAATGCTTTACGTGCCATTTTTACTAAGAACAATCGGGTACGGATCCGAAGCATCTTTATACTCAGCAGTTATAGCCGGATCTTTCAACGTGATTTCAACCCTAATTTCAATGTACTTTGTGGACAAAATTGGACGAAGAAAACTGTTACTTGAATCAGGGGTGCACATGTTCTCATCACACGTTCTAACGTCCATAATCTTGGGAATTAAGGTTAAAGATACTTACGATAATCTCACCCACGGTTTTGCAATTTTTGTGGTGATTTTAGTTTGTAGTTTCGTGGTTTCTTGTGCATGGTCATGGGGTCCATTAGGTTGGCTAATTCCTAGTGAAATTTTCCCTCTTCAAACTCGATCTGCTGGACAAAGTATTGCCGTTTTTGTAAATTTCTTATTTATGTTTGCAGCAACAAATGCTTTTCCTATAATGCTGTGTCGTTTCAAGTTTGGAATATTCTTATTTTACTCGGGATGGATAATAATTATGTATTTTTTTGTGTTTTTCTTCCTCCCCGAGACCAAAAACATAACTATTGAAGGTATGAAGGAGAGAGTTTGGAAACGGCATTGGTTTTGGAAGAGATTCTTTGATCATGATGAAGAACCAATTGATGATGATGCATCATAGGGCCAGCCACATTATGTATGTATGTATGTATGTATGAATTTTCTTTGTTAATTATATTTAATTTTTGCTACAATATATATGTATATATATATAGGCAGCCATTAGTATTACCAGCAGGTTAGTGAGGACATCGATCAACCTTGTGTTACGG
The DNA here is from genome assembly GCA_027405835.1 of Asclepias syriaca. Lineage (NCBI taxonomy): Eukaryota > Viridiplantae > Streptophyta > Magnoliopsida > Gentianales > Apocynaceae > Asclepias > Asclepias syriaca. The sequence goes on along the minus strand of CM049925.1, from coordinate 1,680,632 downwards.
CACCGTATGATAAAATGTGTTTATATATAGATATATGAATAATTGGTGAGTTTGGTCTCAAACAAATTTATGTTTGGCAGGTTTAGTCCCAAAATATTTTTTTCAATTTTTAAGGTCCCAAATAATTTTTTAAATGAACAATAAAGTCCTTTTTGACAGATTCTGTAAAAAAATCCTAAAAATTTAACGAATTTTATATTTAAATAATTAAACACGAGAGTAAAAAAGTCATTAATATATTTTATTATTTTTCATGTGACTGAGCTTCATTTCTTTGCATCCAAAGTACGGTTTGATCGTAATGAGGTTGAGGAGGTCTACTCACTTGGCCTACTGAATGATTACGAAAGGTGAGACAGAATCAAAATGTCGCGCTTAAATTTTTGTCCATAATCTTATTTTCTTATCATATGATGATTATCCAACATAATCACGAAGTTGATTTGGCAGCCAAACTTTATTGATTTCCTACCTTCACGTTGAAGGTAGGAAAATAAATGTCATCTAAAACAAAGAAAAACCTTGAGAACTGACTTGTGATTGTATCACTGTTGCTTTATTTCCTTGCAAAGGTGATCCTTTTCTCGATGCTACCAGTTAACTATTTCTTGGCTTTTTCCAAGTCTCCTCTGCAAAAGAAAAAAGAGATTAGTTAATATTTTAAGCATTTCCACTCACCAGGGAGATGGATGCTATAAATCACCCAATTGGTGATTGCCACAATTAGGCAGCCAAGCTTTTTCCTGAAACCTGGCTGAGTTTACAAAATTGATAAATGGCCCAAATCAACTTCGTGGTTATGTTGGATAGTCATCATATGATAAGAAAATAAGATTATGGACAAAAATCTAAGCGCATCATTTTGATTTTGTCTCACCTTTCGTAATCATTCAGTAGGCCAAGTGAGTAGACCTCCTCAACCCCATTACGATCAAGCCGTACTTTGGATGCACAGAAAAGAAACTCAGTCACTTGAAAAATAATAAAATATATTAATGACTTTTTTACCCTCGTATTTAATTATTAAAATATAAAAATCGTTAAGTTTTTACGTTTTTTGACAGAATTTATCAAAAAAGACTTTATTGTTCACTTAAAAAATTGTTTGGGACCTTAAAAATAAATAAAAATATTTTGGGACTAAACTTGCCAAACATAAATTTATTTGGGACCAAACTCACCAATTATTCATTGATATATATATATATATATATATATATATGTATGTATGTATGTATGTATTACTTTTTGAAAGAATTAGTTCATCACGGATGATGAGTCCCAAGTAAGAAGCAATGATGGATAGAATAGAATGAAAATCACAGTATTTTTTTGGTACTAGGTTTCTAAATTAATTAATTAATTGTATGCATGATTCCACCCACTCACCTACCAATTCTCCCCCAACCATCCTTTCCTTTCAAGTTTTTCAAACCTCATTACATCTCAATATCTTAATATCCTCACAATCTTTTTCTCTATTCCCATATCATAAATTAGTTTATACTATGACGTGATGATTGCTCATCTTTTATAATGAAATTTTATGTTTAATTCTAATTTAAAAATAATGAAACAGATCAGTTATTACTACAAATAAACAATGTTTTTATGATTCAAACTCATCCGATATATATATATATATATTATATATATATATATAATTATGTAAATTCAAATAGTTAATTGAAGAATTGAGGATGCCAAAAATGCAATAATCATACAAATAGGATGTTGGTTCAAGAGATGGGGAAATAATTGATTATTTTTGTTGGTAGTGGTAGAAACTATTTGCGTGTCAACATTTGTGCACTAACTAGTAATTCAAGAAATCATGTATGCACTATCAACTTGTTCGCCACGCAGTTAATCTTGTACGTATACATTGGTCCGTTTACGGTCCTCTTTCTCATATATATATATATATATATATATATTATATATATAATATCGAATAAAATATCAAAATTGCTAGCCAAATTTTTAAAAATTACTATAAGAAGTATTAGGAAAAAAAAAGGAAAGAAAAAAAGAAACAAAAGTGGAATTTTGACGCATAAAAAGTGCATTAAATTCTTGTATATTCATGGTGTCTTTTTGTTTCTATCTTTTTCAAATTTAGAGGAAAAGGGCGTGTCATAATCATCACTACGTGTCCATTCCAAAGGCTCCAAAAATTTTAATTTCTGAGAGAGGTTGTGGTGTTAGGCTTACTATACAGTATATAAACTCCCATTACACCTGAAAAGACTCTTCAGTGATCACATCTCCTCAAATTCTGAAATCCAACGGACAGAGAGAGAAAGAAAGTCTTTTCAGTTGCCCAGTTTCACCAAGAACTCGGAACTGATTCAAGAACATGACTTTTGTTCTTGCAATGAGGTCCCTGGCATTGATTTTGGTAATTTCTTCTTCGCTGTACTTCTCGCATGGAGCTGTATACACTGTTGGAGACTCTGCCGGTTGGACTACCATCGGCAATGTCAATTACAAGCAGTGGGCTGCTACCAAGACCTTTCAAATTGGTGATATCATTCGTAAGTGCCAAGTTTTCTTTTTTCTTTAATTGATATGGGTTTTCTCTGTTTTCTCTGATTTACCAAATGTTTGATTAAGATCATTAGCAAAAGGAAAAATGAAAAAAAGATTCAATCTTGAAACGTAGTAGGCAAGATCAGACTTGGTGATGGGGTGAATTTTGATAATGTAAAAAAGAGGGTTCTTTTTTTTTTTTTTTTTTTTTTTTTTTTTTTTTTTTTGGTGTTTTTATCTGTTTGCTTTCACTGTCATTTTTCAAGAACATTCTCCTGTGAGGGAGGAAAACCTTGTTAAAAAACATAGTATATGTGTACTATGAAAGAATGATCCTAATCCCAAACCACTTATCTTGGAAATGTGTTGGAAAAAATGTTTCTTGAATGATAAGAGAACCATTTTAATATCCACTTTGGTTTGGTTTGGTTTGGTTGTTGTGCTGGAAAATTGGACAATTGCTGCACGCCCTCATGATGAAGACCTTTACTTCCACATTAAAAAAAGCCATCCCACTATGTTTAGTAGCTTTTTTAGCAGGCAGTTGCTGTCGCTTGTGTTCAAAAAGAATGTTTTCTGCTTTTCCATGTTTTCTGTTGTACCTTTTCAATCAAGGTTAAAACATATTGATATGATCTGTCTTGAACAAAGAATCAGGCATGATTAAATTTCTTACTTTCTTGGTAAAACAGGATTTCAGTACAATTCTCAGTTTCACAATGTGATGCAAGTAACACATGCTGACTACAAGGCCTGCAATGCATCTTCTCCAATTGCTACTCATACAACTGGTAATGATTCAATTACTATCAGTACCCATGGACATCACTTCTTCCTCTGTGGTGTACCTGGACATTGCCAAGCTGGACAAAAGGTTGACATAAACGTTATTCGGGCTCCTTCAGTGGCTCCTACTCCGTCTATCGTGCCTAATCCTTCTACAACTCCTGCACCATCTCCTAGCAGTGCTGCTTCTCAGTATGTTTCCAGTAGGTTCTTTGGAGAATTTGGCATGGTTGTTGTTGCTGTTTTTATAGCTTTAATCTGCCATTATGTCTGAGAACGACTTATCTCGTGTGTGTCTGTGTGTGTGTATCGAACAAACAAATTATTAGTTCATAAGCTCTTCAGTGAACCTGTCTAGGCTGTGTCTTAGGTACAATCTCTGCCCTTCTTTTAGAATATGGAATAATTTTTTGTCCTGATATTTGTATGGTATAATGAGAATGTACTTTCCCATTCTTGAAATGAAAAAAAAAAAGAGCTTATTTCTATCTTTCTTTATGAGCATTTTATAAGTGAAACTCATGTTTACATTTTTCTTGAAATTCAAAGAACAAAAGCCTCTCACTGGTATGGTTTATTTCATTTTCTGTCATTCATGAAAGGGGGGACAAACTACCATGGAGTTCTAATGTATGGAAAATACTTCATTACAACAGAAAATCATTGACATTGATGTTTTTTTCAAGTGAAAATCTGCACAAAGATCTAAAACATTTTCTTACAAATATGGAAGAAAATTTGGATGCAAAAGAGATTGTTCTAGGCCATATCATAACTAACTATGACAACATCTCTACCCATGAATTTCTTCCAGAGAGGATGTTTCTTCCAAACCCTATCATTCATGCTATCAACTGGTATGCCTTTAGTTTCAGGCAACAGAAACAGAACAAATAGCCACATTACAATTATCCAAGCCGCAAAGAATATAAAGATGAAAGCTTGCATGCGGCACAACATTGACAGGAATAACTGAGCCATGATGAAAGTGAAGAGCATATTGAAGCTAACAGCAAATGCAAATCCAGCAGCTCTTGTTTCCAATGGGAAAATTTCACTTGGAATCAGCCAGCCAAGAGGACCCCAAGACCAAGAAAACCCCATCACAAACAGACACACCAGCACCACCACAAAAATGGCAAGTGCTTCTCCAATTCTGCCACTTTGTTTCAGATAAACATGGAGAAGAACCCCAATAGTCACCTGCAATAATCCACTCTTTTTTTCAGAATGATCTCAAAGAGAAGAAAAGCATGGATTCATAAGTTATATCATACAAGTGTTCATGACTTACATTGCATATAAACATCTGAACACTAGCCTGAAGAAGCAATTTCCTTCTCCCAAACCGATCGACGGTAACAATGGAGACAAATGTACCCAAGACATTAACAAGACCAGTAATAACAGCAGAGAGCAAAGAAGCATCATTCTTGAATCCAATAGTTTGAAAAAGAACAGGGGCGTAGAACATGATAGCATTAATCCCAGTGAACTGCTGAAATATTTGCAGCAATACGGTAACCATCAATGGAGGCATACTTGCCTTTTTCATCAGTTTCTTGAATGGATGTTTCACTAGCTTTGCAATTTCAGAAGTCAACTTTATCTGTTCAAATTCAGCTTCAACATCATCTACACCCCTTATCTTCTTTAGGGCTTCTTGGGCATCTACATCCTTGCCACGTTCAAGTAAGCTTGCTGGTGTCTCTGTGATGATCAAAGAACCAAGTAAAAGAAAGATTGCTGGAATTCCTGCTAATCCTAGAGATACCCTCCAACCATGAGGATGCAAATTTTGAGTTCCATAATTAACAAGATTAGCTATAAGGATTCCAATTGTTACAAAGAGTTGGAAGAGAATGTTGACAGCTCCACGGTGCTGAATAGGTGCAATCTCTGTCAAGAACAAAGGCACAGACTGCAAATTTTTGCTATGTTAAGAAAAAAAGAGTAATAATGGTGGCATGGACTAGAAATTCATTAAGCATTGTATAATAATATAATATACCTCATTTCCAAATCCAACTCCAACACCAAATAGAATTCTCCCAATTATTAACATCCATTTCCATTGTGCAAGACAACTAATTATAGCTCCAAGGATAAAGAAAGTTGATGCCATCAAAATAGTAGGTTTTCTTCCAAGTAAAGAACATGCCTTTGATGCCCCAAAGCTTGCAACAAGTGCAGCTAAGTATAAGGATGAGGTAAAGAGCTGAAGCATCTGGTCATTGAATTTACAGTAGTTACTTTCATGGGCTCCAAGTTTCTTCCTGTAAACGTGTGGAAAGAATTTCTTCAAGAAATCATCCATGGCACTCACTCCACCTGAAAACAAGAACAACCCACCCAAGTTTAAAAAAAAAAAAAAAAAAAAATCAGATTTTCATTTTTAGTATTTAAAAAAATATAAAAAATTAACAGTAAAGATCAACCTGATATCCCAATATCATATCCAAACATTAGTCCACCAAAGGCAGCAAGAATCCAACATGCCAGAATATAAAGAGACAACTTTGATTTGTAATAATGACTCTGTTTAGGAGGGTCTTTACACACTGTCATCTTTCCCTATTTAGACTAGAAATTTCAATTTTTTTTTTAATTTACTTTTCTGTAAATGGCAAGCTTATAAACAGATGATAACTAATTTCTTACTACTCAGCACAACTATGAAGTTAAACTAGATTATTCTTTTCCTCTTTCTGGGAAAAAGAAGAAAAAAAAAAAGAAGATTGTGGAGTTTTTCAGTGAATGTTTGCAGATAATAAGGATGAAAGAAAAAATAAAAACTTTATTCCTTTAATTAGATCTTCTTGTCTGACAAACCTGTTTTCTTAATATAGTGTAATGAACGGTGTTGGACAAATATTGAATCAGTATGAAAATGGGGATCCAAGTAATCAGCCTTGTTCCATGGCTACATAGTTTCATATTGAACAAGTGTCAACAATTTTATCACAAAAATCCCTCAAAAGAGAAACAAGAGATCTGTATACTCGGATCTTAGCTCACTTGGTGAAATTTTATATTCTTGCAAAGAAATATTGGTGGCAAATAACCGACCATATATATATATATGGTGGCAAATAGAGTAAAAATAAATAAATAAAATTAAAATTTTATTTTATTTATATTATTACAAGAATAATAGTCAAATAATATGGTTAATGATTAAATTCAAACTTTTTTTAATCACATATATTATTACAAATTATTTTTTTCTTATAGAATTATTTTTATGTGTGATTGATTATCAACTAAATCTTTCCTTCCTTTTTCAGCTTTCACTTTGGATTACACTTATAAGTCTAATTTTTTAAGAGAGTTAACAATTTTATAGAAACAAAATTATTAACTATTTGAATTACATTATATATATAAAACACAATACATCAACATTCATAGTTAATCCCACATTAGATATTTGACATCAAAGAAAGGAATTGCATTTATCTAAAAGAAATTTAAGATTTTTAAGACATAACAAGCACAACAATGTATTATTTTTTTTTTCGATAATTTATGTGTTGGATAATTATTTTATATTGTAATTAAGATTTCGAAAATCTTTCTATACGTATAAACATAATCTTAATTGGAGAAACTTTGTAAGTGAAGCATGCTTGTTGTAATGGAAGATCTTGGTAGAAAGATTTCTCTCATTTCCCCCACCATATTGCCTATATACTATGAAGATATATATATATATATATATTCACTTTTCATAGTTTGGATGATTTAGTAAAAAAAAGAATATATAATTCTAAATTTTAATGATTATAAAGGAGATAACTATATTAATTGATTAAACACTATATTCTTGTCACAAAAGATGAATGTATTTTAAATTTTGTTTGAAAGAAAAAAGAATCCGGTTTAGTTTAAGGTAAGCTTACACATGGATAGATGAAAATCTCTATCCACAAAACTTCTAAAACAACAAAACAAGAGATGAAGTTGAAGAAAAAAGGCAGAGAGAAAGAGAACAAAAAGTACATCATCAACAACAAAATCCCTTCTTGTCTTTATTTATTTCTTTAGGGCATCTCGTCCATTTCATCTTTATCCGTTTCTTCTGTAAAAAATTGCCTCCACACCGGATGTTTTCTCCACACTCTTTCTTCCATCAAATCAATGGGAACTCCTTTGGTCTCCGGCAACAAGAAAATGACGAATATGCCCATGATCAATATCCAAGCAGAGAAGAAGAAGAAAATGTAGGCTCTCATGTGACAACATGGATAAAAATGCTTGTGCAATCAAGAAAGTGAAGAGCATGTTTGAACTCACTGCAAATGCAAAACCTGCTGTTCTTGTTTCTAATGGAAATATTTCACTTGGAATTAACCATCCCAAAGGTCCCCATGACCATGCAAATGACATCACGAATGTGCACACAAGAACCACCACTGCCACTGCAAATCCCTTGTCTAGTGATCCCGTTGTTTTCAATTGTGTCTCCAAGATCACCCCAATTGCTAGCTGCAAAATTATGAACAAAAAGACTCAAACTTTTGACTATGATTTTCTTTAAAAATCTCATCACTTTTGTCTCACAGATTTCATGTACCTGAGAGATTAGCATCTGACAACAAGCTTGAAGAAGCAATATTCTCCGACCAACTCTGTCGACCAAAGCTATGGAAACGAAGGTGCTAATAACGTTCACCAGTCCCGTTATAACGGAAGATAACAGGGAAGCGTCTGATTCATATCCCAAAGTCTGGAAAAGAACAGGGGCATAGAACATGATAGCATTAATACCCGTAAATTGTTGGAAAACTTGGATGCAAACAGAAATCAACAATGGAGGCATGCTGGATTTCTTCTTGAGTTTCTTGAACGGATGTTTGACTTGACGGGCAACTTCACAGGCGTGGACGATTTCTTGAAATTCGCCGTCCACGTCCTCCACCCCTCTGATTTTTATAAGGGCCTTTTTCCCGTCTTCTTGGGATTTGCGTTCTACCAGACTCGTCGGTGATTCGGGGATGATCAATGAGCCCAAGAACAGAATGAAAGCAGGACAGGCGGCGAGCCCTAAAGAAACCCTCCATCCATTTGGATGCATTTTTGAAGTTCCGTAGTTAATTAAGTTGGCAATGAAAATTCCAATTGTTACGAAGAGTTGGAACAGAATGTTGACAGCTCCTCGTAGATGTACTGGGGCAATTTCTGTCAAGAACAGGGGAACAGCCTGCAAAAACAGAGCAAAAAGAAATGATTTTTTTCAATTAAATTCCATTACCCCAAAGAAATTAATAAAGTAAAAAAGGGATGGATAAATGGATTCATATAATTATTATTACCTCATTTCCAAAACCAACACCAATTCCAAAAGAAATTCTTCCAAAAATGAGCATCCAAGAATTTTCAGCACCAGCACTTAATCCAGCACCAACAATGAAGAATGCTGACGCCATTGTAATGGTAGGTTTGCGTCCGAATTTGGAACAAGCCTTTGATGCAAAGAAGCTGGAAATAAGTGCAGCCAAGTACAAGGAGGAAGTGAAGAGCTGAAGAACTTGATCATCATATTTGCAGTAATTATTCTCACTTGCCCTCAGCTTTCTTTCATGAACTCTTGGAAAGAATTTTATCAGAAAATCATCCATACCCGTTACTCCACCTAATCAATCAATAAATAAATAAATAATCATCAAGAAATATAAATAAAATTACCCATATACCATAAAGATCTGATCTTTATTCTCATTACCTGAAATACCGATATCATAACCAAACATGAGACCTCCAAAGGCAGCCAAGATCCAAGAAAAGCAGACATAAAAGGTAAACTTGGATTTATACTCCGGGGGAGCCGTCATTGTTGTTGTTGGAGATTCTTCAAACAGCTGTTGTTTTTTAAAAGATGTGTCAAGAAAAAACACACACTAGACAACCTTAAAAAAACAACTATATTTCAGACAAGGGATTTACACACAGATATATGTATGTATATCTGTGTGTGTGTGTAGAGGTTGTGGAAGAAATAAAGAGCTCGAGATTAAAGATTAATTTCTTTTCTGCTCCTTATTCTTTCCACTACTACTACGTATATGGGATAACACCTGTCTACTTAAACTTCTCTTTCTCTCTCCTATTTTTTTATTTTTCATAATGGAAATGTTACTTTTTATACTGAAAAATATGTTAAGTTTGGAATTAAATATCCGATCTTTTCTCTTCTGAAAATTCTACCAGCCTTCAGTTTGCACTAAAATTAAGGGATAAAGTCAAAAGAAATGTAACAACTTAAAAACAAAAAGACAAGATTATGCCGATCGCATTTATAAAAGATTTATAACAAAAGAGGGTAATTGGTACGAGGAATCTGGGGGTAATTGGATATATTAATGAAATACGGGTTATAATGATATCCCGTCAATAAAGATTGTGTTTTTCCATGCCAACCATCCTTATCTGAAATTGCAAGAAATTATTAAAAAATAATTAAATATATAAAATGATTTATTAGAAAAAAATTGGTTTTTATATATTAATTTTTTAAAAAAGAACGATAAAAACTAGCTAGAATAAAATTAATGAGGATTAAGAAAACGTTTCAAATCTTCATAAATGGTATCTAAAACGCCATTAAAAAACAATATTTTAAAAAACATTCTGTCTTTGTGCAAGATCAAGAATTAAATACTGAAAAATAAAAGAAAATTACTGCCTCCATGGCCACATCTTTCACAATCTTTTCCAATCAAAATGCTAATTTATAAAACAACAACAAATATATATATATATATATATATATAACAGAATCTTGTACAAAGACAAAGAGGGGGTGGAAGGGGGAGGGGGGGAGGGATGAAAGTAGTATCCATAGAAATCAAGAAACCAAGTAAAAAAGACACAATCTTTAAAGAAAATCAATGAAGGGGTGGGGAATAAAAAAATGAAGGTAAAAAAGAAACATGGATTTCTTTCTCCATTATTGAAAATGGCAACAATAGAAATCAAGAAACCGAAAAAAGACTAAATCTTTATGGAAAACCAATGAAGGGGTGGAGGGAGGGTGATTTCTTTCTCCATTATTGAATACACAAAAAGAGTTGAAGAAAATAAATAAATAAAGCATGAAAAGAGAAGACAAGAACCTTTAAAAGAAGAAGAATAAGAAGGAGACAGTAGAATTCTCTTTCGCTCGATCCTAGAAAACAGAAAACCTTGGCTGTGCAGAAGTATCAGTCCCACTAGTCAAGACCAGTGACTTTTTTTTTTTTTTCAGAAAACTGCTCTTTCACTCTTATCATGTAATGACATATAGATATATATAGATAAAATTATAGATAATTGAATCTCTAATTATCCTTAAAACAATATGAAAAGGAAAATTGGATTCAGATTTAGTCAAACATTCCCAGTAATAACTCGGCTAATACAATGTATTTAGTCAATGAAATGGAATGTTAATATAAGGTAAGATTTTGGAGTATCAAATTTTAATAAATAGAATTCAAATTTGTGCATAATTTTACGTGTCAAGCTTATATTGGCTAAGATTTTTCTTTTTAACAATTATTACATCATCTTTTTTTTTAGGATGAAAAAATTATGTGTTTTTTTACTTCAATACATTGAAAAAAAAAAAATACTCCCACAAACTTTTAAAAAGATACAAAAAGATTTGTTTCCAAATAAAAGAAAATGGATAGAGTTATAGATATACTTTTTGCATTTTATCCAAACTTTTCTCACTGCTTTTGAGTTTGATTTAGAGAATAAGTCTGCTGATGTTTTTCAGGAGATCTCTTGATTCGGTCTGTGTACCCAATTTATGGAATATGGTTTCTACTTTTTTTTTTTTTAATAAATAAAATAAATGGATATAAGTGGACATGGTATTGATATGCTCAAATAGTTATCCATTATATATATATAATATATATATATAATATATATAATTGATATATTTTAGCTTCAAGAGACTGTAAAAATATTATATATATATTCGTTCCTTAAATCGATTTTTTCAAACAATACATATATTTTTGGTCATAGATGGTGTTCTTGGAATTCAGATTCAAGAACTAGAGCAAGGGTCATGAATTTCCCCCATTGGATTTGTATCCCTGCTCCATAAAAGGAAAAAAATGCAGAGGAGGAATATATGGAAAGATATCCTTACCAATTTAGAAAAAGGAGATTGAATAAAATAAAATCTTTTGCATTTGATTGATTGATTGATTACTGATTACAGAGCATATAGAAATTTGACCGTCTGTGTGGTCCATTTTCCTCTTATGAGTGATGAGATCTTCCTATTTAATTTCTAAACCAACCCAAGGACAAGGGAAGGTTAATGAATGCACTGACTATCTATACAATTCCTAAAACCACCACCCTAATACCCAAAAAATAAGTAAAGATTATACTAAACTTTTGTGGAATGTTGATGCCAAAATAGTATCGTTGTGAAGTGAACAGCAACCGTCAGCGTACATGTTAAACTATAAGACCGTCAAGTAGAGGTTTTTCAGCATCTGCATTCCACCTCCTTCCTCTTCTGTTATGTGTTTGAACCCTGAAAAAAGAGAGAGGGAGAGAGAGAGAGAAGGTTCAGAATCAGAAATCCCGCACGTCATCAAAAGGAATGTGTAGTTTTAAAATCAGATAATTCTTTTTTCAGATATGCAGGGTGCAAAATGTATTCACTTGAAAAATAAAGGTTGAAAGACTAAATATTGAACTTTTGCAAGATGAAAGTTGAATGGAGTGGTCTTATTAATCAGTAAAAGGCTGAAGATTTGCTGAAGCTATATGATGTTATTGTAAACACAATCAACAACTACACCAAGGAATGTTATTCATTCCTCAACTACCAAAGGAATTTTGGAATTTACTTCATATTTTATTAGGACTGAAATCAGATAAAGTGAGATCACAGTAGAGAAAAACATTTACCACTTACCAGATTCATCACATAACCCAACAACTTGAGGATAATAATCTAACCTTTAATTATTCAAATTACTTCTTAAGATAATTTTATGAATAAGACGAGATACTGAGAGGTATGGCAAAAGAAGCAGAGAGACCTTACACTAGTGGATTGTAGCTCAAGTGCAGCTGAATCATCATCTTCCTGCAGTTAAAAAGGAATTATAAACAAATAAATAAAAATCCACCCAACAACCAACCATGTAAATTCATAAGATGTGGTTATGCATAAGTGCGAGTGTTGTAGATTGGGAGCAAGAGGGTGGAGGGGAAAGGTCTGAGATAGGAAAAGTTTTAATACCTCAATTAACAAATCTTTTCTGGTAATCATGCCAATAACACGAGAAGCACGAGGAACGACAAATATATGTCTTAATCCCAGTTGGCGGAAAAGGTAATATACCTGAACCATCAAAGCCAGAGTTTTAGTTTAACATGGTGTTCAATTACAGTTGCATGATGCCATGGCAAGATAATGCAAGACACCAGAAATCAGGTAAAGGTAAAAATTTTACCTTCGATAATGACATGTCTTCTGGGACAATGTATGGAGACGGATTTACATAAGGGGCTAGATCGATATACATTTCAAAGTCATCAGGAGTGAGATAAATATCATCTATTGATAATCCTTTACTGGAAATAGGTTTGACAAATTCACTAAGATTATGCCTGCAAGTTTAAGAACAACAGAGTTTTACAACAGTAAATAATAATAATAGGCTCAAGAGATGAATGATCAGAATTCAATTGTCAATTTACCTAATTGGCAGAGAACCACCTCTGAAGTCAGAGGGTAAAGGACTGTGTTGAAAATCGACCTTTGACTGTAGCAGCACCAGTAGATGACTGCATCATGCAGAATCAGTAAACTGGTCAACCATGAACTCAGCTTATCTTAAATCTTTTATTCTTATACAAAATATGCCAGCGGTAACAGAAAGCAAAGAGACATTATCAAATACCTTCGTAAAATCAGTCCAATAACAAGTGTTTCTCCACTTCTAGCGTGATCAATGACCTGAAATAACAATATTTTAGGTTACCGGATGATAAAAAAGCCGTTGCACGTACTGAAAAAGCCTTGATCTAAACTTACAGGAAACCCATTATGATTATTACTCCTTAGAATGGACACTATGTCTGCAATCTTTGCAACCCGAGGAAAGTAGAGAACCTGCAGGAGCCAGTAAAGTACAGAAGATAAGCTGAAAATCAGTTTTTATATTGCAAAAATTCCTAGTTCTGCAGGACTCAAGGGAATGGTCATGTAGGACCTAAAGTACTCCTGTCTGGTTGATTAGGGAGCATCTAGACCCAACATACTGTTCAATCTCAAACATGAAAAAGAAAAAAAAAAAGAAAAATCAGAAGCTCCCATTTAAGCCTAGGGATAAACAGAGATGAATATTCCCATGCTAATATAACATGAAACATCTGCTGAAGACAAATGGACTAGCACAAGAACCCATGGCAATAAAACACCTTCGCTACTGAAGTCATGTCCCATTGCAGAGAAAGACTAACTATGAAAGTGGGACCCCAAGCAACCCCTATTAAGATGATCAACGATCAAGGGCACTAAATGGTGTTAATTTTTAGCAGATAGAATTGAAGACAACAAAATGGTATCCACCTTCTGATTCCTACATGTATCCTTTGCTGTCATACTCCGCATCTGGTATTTTGGTCTTGATTCAAGTAGTGGAATGCCCCGTAATCGAGCCTGTTCCTCATACAATCCTTCATTGAAGGCATCACCAACTGCCTGCACAAGAAAAAGCCACTGAAGCTTGCGTATTTCATGACCAATAACCACACCAAAATGGGGACCTCTAAAGTTGTTCACCTTTGATATAAGAAGTACAAGCATGATGAGCGGCAAGAGCTTCAAATTATTCGTAATTTCAACCATGATGACACATAGTGAAACAGTCATCCTCATAGAACCTCCAAGAAAAGAAGCGGCCCCCAGCAGAGCATACCTGGAAAATTAAACAAAACAAACACCCACCATAGTTCAGAGACAACAGATGACTAACAGAGAAGATACAGGCGAAGAAAGAATACATTCTCTCTCTCCCTAACTCTGTGAGGGTATACAGCACGGTAGCCACTTAATATTGTAATAGCAACAAATAGATAATTTATGTCCGATACATGGATAATGTTGTATGTAGGCTCATCAAAGGAGATTTTAAAGATTTCAGACACTACAGTGCAAATAAAAGATTTTGAGATAACCCATAAAATATAGAGGGTAATGCAAAACATTTTGAAAACGAGAATATCTGAACTTATGAGCTTAAGGATGAAACAAGAACAACTCACGTTCCCTCTTCGATGTTTAGCTTCTGGTAAAAGCTGACAACAAACATGCCAACTAGACGTCCATAGGTTGACCCAATCATAATCCCAGGAACAAATTGGCCGGCTGGAACAGCAGTTCCAAATGTTAGAACAGCTAAGGCATAAAACATTACCTGTAAACAAGTCAAAGGAATAAATCAATGTAATGTATAAAATATTTTTTGTAAGGTAAATAGCAGAATCTTGGGAAAATAAATATTTTCCATAGTATATTTATGATACTCCCTCCATCTAAAATATCATGTCAATTATTTCTATTGATGTTGTTTCAAAATAGTTATCATCTTATTAAAACATTTATTGTTCTATTTCCCCCAAAACTTCCCTTAGTTAATCTACTGTGTCTGCCTCACATACTCTTAAATCATTAAATATTTTTGGCAGACATATTAGTTATTTTGTACTATATTCCAATATATTTTAACAATTCCATAGTTTTTTTGTCATGTTTTAAATTGACATAATTTTTGTAATGGAAGGAATATCATTTAGGTGGTAGCATACCAAGACAAAAGCCATCTTAAACCCACCACTATGAAAATAGACCATTAAGCAACAAGGTAATGAAATGGATTACCAGAAAGGCAAGTAGGCTCTGGGCACTGAATTCATGTATTGTCTTTGCACTGAATAAATTTCTAATGGCATCATCCTGCAAACACACAAGTAAATGGTATAAGCCTAAAGAAGCTAAAAACTAAATGTAGTTCAAGGAGACAACAACAGCAATCAAGTAAACCTGGGTGTTAAAGAATATTGTTGCAAGGTCGTTGTATTCCTTCTTGCTACCACAAAAGAACTGCAGAAATGTAGAAAAGCAATATAAAACAGAGTTGTACAAATTAAGAATATTAAGTACAAGAAAGATACCCAGGACAGAAATGAAGACAAAAGCAAAAATTCCACAAGGTAGCAGTAAATCTTTGGATATGAAGACCCAAAATTAGGTACCTAATAACCATGTCCTAAAACATGGAGTGGAGAAGAAATTAAAATAAAAAAAATGACCCAAAATGAAAATCAGGAGTGGAGAAGATGCAACAGACATGATGGATTTCAGTTACCAACAGCCATGACGATAGAAAAGATTGATGAAATAAATTCTCCACAAAGAAGGAACTACAAGAAAATAAACAAAGGATGCAAAGATGAAGAGTTAAGATCACAAAATCATCTTACATTGACGTAATTCCCATACATCCCTGGTGCACGCGGACACTCAATACCAGAAACAACATCTGCATCAGGGCAAGGTGTGCACTTTCTGAAAAGTGGTAATCCAAAGGAGATGATTGATGTGATCAAAGAAATAAGACAAACTTCTATAATCTGTCATTTTGGGGGAAAAAACAAAGAAAGTTAGACCTGCAAACTACCCCAACAGATTATTGCACATTTTGCAATAAGAAGGGTAAGTTGCAAAGGGTATGTTTAGAAAATTACTTTGATGTGGTTTCCTTTCTTGTGCAAATAATTTCGCCTCCAGTTAGTTACATAAATGGTAAGCTGATTAAATAACGCCCCTGTAAAGGAGAAATGCTTGTCACATGTAAATTACTGCACAGGAAATTTTTCTGTGTAAATTACGATATCCACATAAATTATACCTAAAAGACCACCAATAACTCCAATTACTGCCATCGGCAACAACTCCAAAAATGAGTAGTCCTCTTGACCACTGAGGAGAGTAGAAGTTAAAATGCCAGAAATCAAATTGAGGGAGTTTAGAAAATCAAAAAGTGGTTCAGAAATTTACTCAGATATGTCCCATATGATGAATCTCCTGAGCCAAAGTGACCACATTTTCCACTCTTACACCAACCCATTGCTGTACGGACAACAACAGCGACAATTGCAGAAGTAAAAAAGACACGCCACATGAGCTGACTTCTCCACCTTAAAACATTTAATAAAACTATATTAATTCATTAGGAACCAACTGACGCTAACAATATCATGAAAAGTATAATACAAGGCACATATTGGAAAATCAAAGCTTTTTATTTCATCAGCCCATATGATGGTGATGTGGAGAAGTTTCATTTCACTGTCCAGGGGGGGCAAGCACAATTCCTCCACCACCATCACCACCCCACCCCAGGCCAAAAAAATAAAAGAACCCGAAGGAAAGTGATTTTGATTCCCTTTTGAACAATTACTTGCTTGATTCTGTAAACTTATTGAGTTCCAGCAACAGACCACAAAATAAAAAGAAATATTTGCATAAATATCGGGCATACAAATTTGAAGGAGAAAGTTGGGAAAGGGAGGAAATATGACTCTTAACATGTAAAATCAAGCAGATGATTAGGCATACCAAGAAGTAACCTCTTCTAATGCAAATAATACACCACCAACTGGAGCTCTGAATGCAGCAGCAACTCCTGCTGCACATCCACAAGTTACCTTTTCAAAACATCAAACAAAAAAAATATATATATATGAGAACAATACAAAGGCATAGCACACCAGCACTATTTACAACTAAATAGAAAAAGGAGAAGGTTCACATTCTTGATCACTACCAGACATGTCAGCAAGAAGGAAAATAAACAGGAAATATATAGACAAAGTCCAAAGAAGAAAAGATCCCAAGTTACATTTACACAAAAAAGAGGCATCAAAGAAGAAATGCAAGGTATTTGGGATATTTACAAGATCACGGCGATCCCTTTCACTGTTGAACACCTGAAGCCACCTTGAACTAAGATGATACTTAGTCGATCCACCCTGAATTTTAGGCACAGTAAAGGAAACAGAAAGTTAAAAAATATAACAAGACAGAAGATCAAAGATAGATCTCCAGGACCATATGTCAAACTAAACAGGCCGAGATAAGTTATATTATTAAAGACTTCTTATCGAATCCAAAAATGCATTTCCGATGGTAGTCAACATGATGGTAAAACATATTAGACCACTGAGGTAAAACATGAATATGGACAGTTCATGGGAAGTAAGTCCTGCTTCCTTATGAAGATGCAGATGATATTTGGTAAAGAACTTAAATGAAGAAAAAGAAATCAAGAATAGTGCGTGCAACTTCCTAAACTCTATTTTAACTTAAATTCATAGAAATAACTCAATAAACCTAGACAGAGAGATTCTAGTTTCAATTTCTAAGATGCAGAAAACACAAAAGTAGCAGCAAGATTATTCCCGATTTTCTAGTTAGAAGAACAATATGATTATTTTATTGTTCAATACCACATCTTCATTGTACAGACTTACTTGTCCAAGCAAAGAAGCAATGCAAGCACCAGTATGTACAAGTGGGCCTTCTTTTCCAAGGGCTAGACCACCACCAACTGAACCTATGCTTCCAAATATCTAAATGAGAAAGAATAGATATTCATAAGATTTAGGTCACAGGCATGAGGCCAATATAAGTGGCAAGCATAGGTTAGTGACATACTTTTCCAATTAAAGTTCTGAAAAGAAGGATCCCATGTGTATCAATACCTGCACATTTTCCAAAGGGTGCAATCAATCAAAATACATCACAACAGAAAAGATCTTCTGCTAATTATAAAAAAAGAAGGTAGGCTCAAAGGGCACCTACCATTTAAATATCCCTTAATTTCAGGAATTCCAGATCCAGCTGCTGCTGGTGCAAATTTTGTGACAATAAATACAGAGGATAGCACCAAAGCCAAGTTGAATAAAATGTATACTAGAAATCCCACAAAATATGAACTTTGTATTATTTTAAAAGTCAATGAATACTTCCATCCAGCAAAATTTTCTACAGAAATATTGATGAAAACAGCTGCAAATCCTGTGCCTAAAAGGAAAAAAGAACAAAAAGAAATAAGTTACATCAAAAAATTTTAACCATGAGATGAAGAACAACTTGGATTCAATAACCGAATGCAACTCCCAACCCACAAGCTTTAATGCGGTGACAAAACTACTTGTATCGTTCTATTGATAAACTCTGTTTGCAAACCTGAGTTTTCTATTATAATTCAATATGATCTGTTGTGAAGAATACAAACTTAACTTCAATTTGATTCTATGATATGCTAACATCCATGACCCGACAAATGAAATAACTAAAAAAATATTCGAGACCAAGAGAACTAATACTAGAATACACACGGGAGCTTCTATTTCAAAGATAAGGTGATTGCCCTCTGAAAACATCTACTTAACAGAATATCTTCCCCAAGCAGAAACTAAGTAAAAAAGTTTAATAGAATGCGGAACGATCAACACTGATCAACACTTTCTTGAGTATAAACTTACCGATTCCAATCAACAAAGCGAACAGCCACTTCACTGCTACAGTATAATACATGTAAAGTTTTCCCCTTTTCGTCTGTTCGAAATCCGAAATCCAGCAGTTAAACAAATTAATGAATAAAAAAATAACAAGAAAGTGCAGAATTCAACTAAAAATAAGAATAATTAAGGTTAGACTTAGACCTGCTCTTCTCTATAAGCATAATTTTCAATAACTTCATAATCAAGACTCTCCACGCCACCAGCAGCATCAGTTTTCTTGTGTCTAACTCCACCATCACCTTCCTCGTCAGAATTCGGTAACCGTGACCACAACAGCTTCGCCGATTCCATACCGTTTTGTAAATGATTCGATAACATCTTTCTCCAATCAATCTAAAATCTCCCTAAACAAAAATCCAATCCAAATACGCAACCTTCCTATATCCTAATTCACTCTGTCCTCCAAAGGAAGAAAAAGATTTCCTCCACCACCTTAAACCGTACTACAATTAATTCCAGATCAAGCTCAAATTCTTAACAGAAGAGAGAATATCAGAACTAGATTGAGTTCAGCTTCGAGCAGAAGAGAGAAGAAAGGAGAGAAAGAAAGAGATTGTGTGTGTGGAGATAATTAAAGTCCTCTCTTCCTTCCTGCAGGTGCTGCTGTTTCTCTTTTAGTGCGCGCGTGAAAAAGTCTCGTTTCTTATCTTTACTGTAATTTTAGGCTGTCGTCCCCTTATTAGATTAAAGTTAAATTTGCTTTAAAAAAAATTAAGTTAAATTCATACATATTTTAATTTTATTAGTATTTTAAAAAATAATAAAAATATAAAAAAAAATGTAACTTAGCAACAATCTCTTTTATATATATATAACAAAACAAAATCTTATTGGCAATTTGTATAATTATTGGCATTTTACAAAAGAACCATTAGTCTTTCTTTCTTTCACCATTTTTTTTTCTGCTTCAAAACATCTTCTGGGAAGAGGAATCTGAAGAAGAAATTTCAGCGTACATTTCATTGATTGCTTTAGCAAAGTATGATTTTGCCTGTGGTCTTTTTATCTGAAACAGATATATATATATATATATATCACAGAAGTATAAGTTAGCCACAAAATCCTACAAAATTTATGGACAATTTTTTACAAGAAATGTACTGACCTTAAATGTTGGGGTTAGAAGGCCATTTTCCAGACTGAATGGTTCAAGCACCAATGTCACAGCTTTTGCAAATTCAAAACCTCTCAGCTGCGGGATATATATATATATATATATAAGTATCATGTATGTCAGAGAGATAACGAATATCAGATACATACACAATGGCAATATATATATATATATATATACATGTATGTAGTAGTATACCTGAGCTTCTCTTCCAACAGCATCCATATCAGCTAGTACTGCAGCTCTTGCTCTTGGATCAGCACATAGTTGATTCAAATCTGTAAACTGTATAACAGAATCATATAATTAAAACAACAGCAGCAGCAAACAAAGCAAATGTATATATATATATATATATGTGTGTGTGTGAATGATACCTTGATGCCTTTACTAGACGCCCATGCTTTCAGCATATCTGGTTCCACTGAGACAATTGCAACTAGAGAGGAGTTGAAACTGTCACCTACAGAATATCAAGACAGCTTGTTCAGACAGTTCTTTTCTTCGGCTTTTGTTGTGTGTGTCAAATTCTTACCAAACACAAAGCACTGTGCAACAAACTTGCTCGTTGCATACACATTCTCAATTTTCTCCGGAGCAATATACTCGCCTTGTGCCAGCTTGAATATATTCTTCTTCCTGTGATTTAACTGAAAATCAGAAGTCTAATTTACTCAAATCGTTATAGTTTATGATCAGCAATCATATCGGACCTATCAATTATCTTCAAACGACCTCCATGTAACCATAATCCAATATCTCCAGTGTGAAGCCATCCATCTTCATCAAGAACTTCTCTACTGATGATCCATTCAGTAAAAAAGGTTTCCCTTAGTTAACTTTTGCCAGTATCACAAATGCACATATACATATAAATATAAAATACAGATTGAGAGGAAAAAAAGGAACAACGGCGTACGTTTGTGCCTCATCTTTGTAGTAGCCTTGGAAAACAATTGGACCCCTAACACAGATCTCACCACGAGGATAAGGTTGATCCTCAGATGTATAGTTCATTTCTGGAACATCCACAAGTTTTATTTCTGCAAGAAAAGAAAAACTCAGCAACCTTGATATTTAGTGATACATACATATATCGAAAATGATAGGATGTATGCTTACCACAAGCAGGATTAGGGGCTCCAACATGACCAGATAAAAGATCATGTTCATCCATATTGGTTATTACACATGAAGTCTCAGTCATTCCATATCCTTCTACCACTTGACAACCAAAGCACCTATAAAGTTCTAGAAAGTTCCATAAATATGACGTAGAAATGAATACCAGCAGCTGCAATATAACTTACTTACACGCGTATAAAGTCCATTACATCAGGCGACAGTGGTGACGCCCCAGAAACCATGTAACGAACTCTACCTCCTAAAGTTGCTTTTATTTTGTTAAATACTAATCTTTCCCACATTGCAGAAGGTTTTTTCCCTGAAAAAACACTTGTCAAATGTTAGAAGAGAATAGTTTTAAGTCATGTTGTAGTTGAGAGAATAGTTAGTTTAGTGCACCATTAAATATAGCCTGCTTCTTGGCATTGTATGCAGCATTAAACAACCTTTTCCTTAGAGGATTGGATGATTCTATAACATTCGTGATGCTGCAACGAAGCAAAGAGCGAGTGAAATGTTCGATGTTTATCTGGTTATATTACTGATAAACGGAATAAAAGCAGTGAAAGAAATTTATACTGACCCTGCATATAGTTTATTGTACACTCGAGGAACACTGCAGAATATAGTTGGTCTAAGAACAGCTATATCTTCCAATAGTTTCAAATGATCCTGCAAAGAAACGATAAGCAATTTCCACTTCCGATTGTAATGAAATAAGCAAATGCAAGTTTTCAGTCACATACTCCTTGATAGAAACCAGCTGCACCGCCATAGTATACTACCAGTACTTGATTAGCCCGTTCATATATGTGTGCAAGGGGAAGATATGAAATGTATCTGACACGGAACAAAAGGATGAGTACAAACTCAAATTTCAGTATGCAGAATTAATAAAGAAAAATCTTTTAACTCACATATCTGCAAGATCTAATTTGATTCCAAAAGATGCACCAGCAACATTTGCTATCAGGTTTCCATGAGTCAATACAACACCCTACATAAATTATACACTGGAAAGTTAAACTTTTAAGTTAAAAGCAAAAAGAAAAACACAGAATCTGACCATGATAAAAGTCATACCTTCGGTGTTCCAGTGGTACCACTTGTATAGCAAATAGTAGCAATATCACTAGCTTTAGGTGCCAAAAAAGGCTGAAGATTGCTCTGGCCCTGCAAAAAGTAGTTCTTGAATGAACATATATGTATAGTATTTACACACAGCCACAGCCACAGCCACAGCCACAGCCAGTGCAACATGACCAACACTTCTAGCAGTAAGGAACCATGCTAAGATATTCAATCCACCTGCGCAAGTAACTTTGAGTATGATAAGATATTCAATCCAGTTGTTGGTGACAGTGATGCAATTTGACTATCCACGCCTCCAACCACCTACGATCAGGAAAATCCAGAAGCAGCACTTAAGACCGGGTTACTTAGCATCGAAGATCATTTACCAGTTAAGTAAATAAACAATAATGAAGGGATGGCATTTAGGATCTTACCACAATCAAACGTACAGAAGGGATCTCTGCCAAGAAGTTCAGTAACTGCAATTTCAGAACAGTAGGTAAAATAATTAAGTTAACCAGAAGTTTCAGACACGGTTCTGAAATCTGAACTGATCACAAAAATGGAGGTTCAGTTCAGGAGATAGCTTACAGTGTTTAATGTCTCTGGCACACAGAATATGGCTTGTATAGATGCATGATTTACGATGTATTTTACTGCATCTGGACCTGTATAACAATCAAAGCACGAAGATTACAAGTTCTGCAGTACATGAACAAAGATATATATATAACTTGAATGCCCAAATAAACAGTTGACAAACCAAGTGTGTCGTATAAAGGAACCGAAACAAAAGAATAGGCAGAGCAGGCATGATCAACTATTAGCCACTCAGGTCTGTTGATAAAGTATAGTCCAATGCAAGATCCCTATTAACATTGTCAAACATTTAGAGCAATCAGAAAGAGAAGAAAGTCATTCATGGAAGAAAAATGACAGATTCTTAAAAATGTCAGCCAAGATCCATAGCAGAGATTCCCAACAATAGCTTGCCTTTGGTATTCCATTATTGACCAGAGCTGAACCAATTGCTGACCTTGCAGTACTAGCTTCGCCATAAGTCATCCATTTGTACCTGCAAAAAACATTTTTAAAGAGAGGAAAAAGCTTCAAGAAAATAATGTGATATCCGTTAGTTATAGAAAACTCACTCTCCAACAGTTCCGTCATCCCGAACTCGTGTCCCCAGATATCTATGATCTAGGAGCACCTTTGCTGAGTGCCTATGATCACAAAAAGTAGAAAATAAATTATATTAATTGACTTAAAACCTAAAAACACACACAACCATGATGCTTACACAAAATTATCATGTAGTGTAGCAATTTCTGGTTTATCAGAAAATCTGCTCACAAGCTTCAGAGGTGAACGTGCAGATCTGCATTGTAAACAACATGGTCTTAGTTATAGATTCAAAGAGTAAATTGAACCAAGTATGAGAAGAAGATAACACTAACCTATATACATTCCACTTCCCTGTTTGTAGTTTTTCAGGTAGCACAATACTGTATCCCTTCTCTGTTAAATACAGCAACTTCATTAAGGAGGATTAATTCGATGAAACTTAAAGAAGATGATACAGGGATTGTTATCTGGAATAAAGTTGCCCACAAAATCCATTGAGGAACAATTGGTATCCCTCATATTCCCAAATACAAGAGTATTTTCGAACAGCTGAAAATTTAGGAACAGTATTTTTGTTCGTCAAATTATTCTCTGTTAACCCGTTATAGCCCGAGGAAGAAAAACAAACAAACAAACAAATTTAGAAAATCAAAAATCAAATCTTTTAGGTGTCAAGAACACCATTTTTGCAAAGTTATCCAGAAACTATTGGAGCACAGAACATTCTGTTTCAACTTTCAAGACTTAAAACCGCTGATAAAACACTCTATTCTCCACAACCAACCAACACGACAGAGGAAAAGCAGAAAAAAAGGGACTCCTAAATAAATCTTCACGATCACAAACATCCAGTAAAAGCTTTTATGCTCTCCAACTAAAACCAGAAAGCCAAAATGAAATGAATCCACTTCGTGTGGTACATTATCATTCCTCAGAAAGAAAAGAAAAGAGCAAAAAAAAAAAAAAAAAAGAAGTTAACTTTCTTGATCATCACAATAAAGCCATCGTCAAATCCCAAGTGGGCTCTCAAGAAACTCTAATCAAAGGTAATATTCAATCTTTTTCGATCAGAACAAGTACAAAAAAAAAAATAGCGCAAGCCGTATATGATTCATGAATGAACCATTATTCAGAAACAGGGACCACTACTACTACTACTACAAGTCTACAAGGGAGAAAGTACCAGAATAGAATTCACCAGCAGTTGGGTTTAGCCGAAAATGAGAGGAGTGATTGTCGGCAATGGAATTCAGATGGTTGGTAATTACCTTAATCCGACGTTCTGTTTTCGAGTCCATGACTCCCCACAAAAAAAAAAATAAAAGGTTGGTGTATATACTATATATATACAGTTACCTTTTCCTCTCAAGAAGGTACAAACAAAAGTTATAAGCAAACTAGTTATGGACTTATATCTATATATATAATATTAGAGATAGATATATAACACAAATTATGTATTTCAACAGCTGGTTGAAGAATTGAAGAAGAAGAAGTTATGAAAAGTTCTTGAGAGTCTTTTGGAGTGATATATCTATGAATTTAGCTTTGTTTTATGCCGGCAGATACAAGGAAACAAATCAGACAAGCCAACTACCCTTTTCTAGAACGTTACATGATATTTTTCGATAACAAGAATATATATTCTGTCTGAAATTATATTTAGTTTATTTTGAATAATATTTTAAAAAAATATAATAATACGTATGTGTATATTTAAAAATAAAAACAATTTGTTCTTTACTTCTTTCTTTTTCTTCTTTTTTCCCTTTTCTTCTCTCCCCTCTCCATACCGGAAGAGGGAGGGACCGAAGGAGATACGGATAGAGAGAGATAAAGCCAAGAAGAGTCTTCCGGTCTTAGTGGGGTAAAACACAAGTCAGGCTCCGCAGCTAATAATTGGACTGCAACATTGCCCAGGTCCATTCATCCTCTGACACTGCTACAGAGCCAATGATACCAATCTATTGATTCAATTTTGGTATTATTCTCAGGGTTAGATATGAATGCTGAAAATAACTGAAGGATAATAAGAATTGACTCTTGGTGTAAGAGGAGTTAGTAACGTATATTTTTATTATTCAGTAAAATTTTCCACGCGACAGGCAAAAGCCAAGAAGAAAAAGTCTCGACGAACCTATACAACATTGTAGATGCTGATCTACTACTAACTAGCTTGTCCCCGTGGCAATAACTATTTTAATCTACAACCTTAATGTAATGTCAAACGTTTCAAAATATACCCTGGACTAAGAATAACATTGAAAGCAATAAGTGGGTATGCTAGGAAGCCTGATACTTGTATAAAGCAATATCGCGAGTCTTCTAAAAAAGTTCCATCAACTGTTGGCAACATCTGCATCCAAATTTTGAAAGAGTGAGATGATAATACAACCCAAAAGTGTATGAATAGATGCTAGACATGTATATTTTTACGCAATATGTTTACTATGGTAAAAAGGAGAATGTGATCAACTGGACATAATAAACAGGGAGTACCAGGAAACACATATTAAGGGGATATAATTACAAACAGTTGTTGTACCTTTGAGTACAGATGGCGGTGTATGGAACTCCTTCCAAACACTGTGGCATGAAGAAAGGTTCATGTTTAGATATTTAGCAGCAAGATATGCAGCACCAGCAGCTATCTGGTGAGGTTTGAATTGAAGCCATAGTGAACTTCTCAACCTGCAAGATAAAAGCCAAATTTTAATGGCATAAAAAAAGGGCTACCCCGTTTGAACCATTTCACAACCCCAAAGGCGAGATAAGAGGCCATGTGGGTGAACACACCAATTGGAGCAATGATACAACTGCACAATACTTGGCACATTGCAATTCTAAACTGAGTTCATGAGCAAACATTTAATCAAAAACTCAATTATGGGAACTACAAGAATATCAAACAATTAAACAAAAGCTCCATTAAGGAAACTAAATAGTAAGCCTATGCAATTTTCCCTTACCAACTAAGAAAGCAGCAACTGAGTTGAAAAAAACCCAAGAATCTTCAGCAAATGTTGATATTGTATCAACAAATATCAAATATGTTATACCCATCTAGCGAGAGAATCAACACCAGAGCTCAGCTGCAGCAGTACATTAACTCCAGACACATGCATATCAAAAGATATTGTAAACAGGAAGAAACAACACATTGGAACTTCAGAGTGAAAACCAACATTGCCTGCTTCCCATGCAATACGACTTACAAAAATGTAAACACCTCTGTGCATTGATCTAATATTCATTCCACCTAGGACTGCAAATGAATCTTCAATGCTAAGGTTTAATGCATTTAATCACATGTACCACATATTATTTACAACCGTGGACAATATCTACTCCTGCGAAATATATAGACTAGTGACCTTTGAAGGATGAAACTAACATTATAAAATTCTAATGCTACAAGAAACACATGACTAACTCTTTCATTAGGCATAATATTTCCTAGAGAAAGGTCATGTGCAGGTTCTGTCGAAGCAAGGGAAGATATTTCCCAACACCAAATATCTCCCTAATTTCCCATCTTCAAAAGGCCAACAGAAACAAGTGGGACGATTCTCACCATAGTTTCCCAGGTTTGGGCAGCATATGGACATCACTGCTCATAGAGCTAACTAAAAGGGATGACACATCAATGCAATAACAAGACAAATTTCATTTTCTCAACAAATCAAAAACCTGATTCCAGCAAGCCCAATGATGTTAAGGCAGATCCATGGAAGACTGGTCCTATATCATTTCTATGAGTTTCCAAATCTCTGACATGGATACCACAGCAAAATTTTAGTCAACCAAAAATTATCAGCTGTGAGAGTAGTAAGCAAGGCTTTTGCTAGACAGCTGCAACTCAGATTTGGCATGGAACTAACTTAACTCTTCTAGTTACTCTCTTACCCTTCAACACTTTCCCCTCAACAGATGGGCAGGCTGTGACCTAACAGAAAGGTCAACCAATTTGCACACATCAGTTCACTGTTTAGTCATGTCACATGTTGAACATCATCTAGTTCAAAAAGTCAAATCCTGTACTGAGAGTTGTGAAATAGCAATTATGCATAAAATAGAATAAATATTAATAAGTAAAAGGGAAATGTTTACTTTTTGAGAATGTAAAATTTTTTTAAAGAAAATATCTTTCTTCTGTATCCCAAACATCACATGGAGCAGATTCAGTGTCAAAAATAAAACACTCTTTGTGAAATAAGAGCATCACAAGAGGTGGTTTTTAAAAGTTTCAAGATGAAGAATCATTCTTTGATAGAAAGAAGTTTCTTAACCATTATTGTTTTTCAGTAACTGTTGATCAACATCTGATGAAAAAGGAATAAAAGATTGGGTGGTCAACTTGGTCTAGAATGAGCAAAAAAATGACAAAAAATATGCTAGGTTATATAGTCAGTCTAAGATATCTCTCCCAATCCTAAGTGAAATATTTTTATTCCATCCAGCACACTTTCTAATTCTCTTTTGTTTTTTTTTGAATTATTATTATATTTTCAAGATGACGGGTGAGGAGGGAAATATGTGTTAAAAGAATATTTTTCAAAGAGGGGAGAGAATGGTAGGAGTTACGCTGAGAGGGACCAAGGAAGAAACAATGAGAAATACCCGTCTGACCATACCCAAGAAGATAGTAAGTTCAAAGATTTTTTGCAGAAAGCACCTCAAAGATTTTTGCCCATACCAGCCATAATCACTAATAAAAACTCATTCAACTATATCCCACCCATTCAACTTTTCCAGAAGAAGCCCAGGAAACTTTTAGACAGTGATTATCACCAAAAAAATTTCATACTCTGACTCATATCCTACATGGTCAATGAAACAGGACATAGTGTGTGGATAGTGGATATCTTTTGTGCAGGCAAAAAGGATGTGGTATGGCAGTAGCATCTTTGACTATCTTTTATGCCCATGGTCATTCTTAGTGTCATGATTGAAAAAAGAATCCACAATATATGGATAGTCAACTTCAGATGAGAAACAAAACATTGGGTGCACAGCATATCAACCGCCAGCTAAGAATATCAAACAGGCGAGCATGCTAATCCTTCTATAGATCCTGCAATTATATGTCAATCCAAATGATCAATATCCCATGCAAAAATGCCAGCTCAGAGAAATCAAGTCAGAAAGATAAAACAAATTCACACAGGTAGACAAGGATTTACGAAAACCAGAAAAGATGCAGAAGCAAAAGGATCAACTTATCTTCAGTCTCACACTATCCTGCAATCCTCAACCATAGAACAGATTCAGATACAGAGTTATCAGAGGTTCTCTTTGTTTCTTTTCATAAAGAAAGGATCAAATGACACAAGGGATATCTGTAACCTTAAGCACTGGTGTCCAAGGTTCTGAGTACAAGATAATTAGGAAAATTGGACATCCACAAATAAAAAAGAGGAGAAAAAAGCAGGACAGCATTTCTGGAGACATTAAACAGCTTAAACTTCTGAATACACTAAATCCTCCTACAGCAGACATCCATCAAGATCATAAAGGCTGTACAATCAGAATATCATCAAGGTTTAATTCAGGAAAATAGAGATAAAAGTGAACTTACCCTTCACTAACCAAGTACAAAGCCAAATTCACCAGTACAGTCTGGGAAAACCCTAATTTATCAAGTGTCGATGTCAATGGAGCATATGGATGCTGCACATTTAACTCAAAATTCAAAGTAGTCAAAATCATTTGTTCTGCCTCAATAATACGTTCTCGATATTGCTCAAACCAACCCTGTAGTAAACAAAACAAAACATATCAAAGATGATATGAGAATGCTGAGGAAGTTGATCATCAATAAATCTATTGACATTGTAATATAAATGCATGAAAAACTGAAAAGTAGTTCTATACAAACTGAAAGCTAGCAAATTCTCTAGCAATCGTGATGGATGTACCATATGTCATATCACAAAGACCATATATGTAATAAACTTGTTATGGTATATATCCAAGGGGAAAAAAATAAATAGAAAAGGTCTCGTAGACACAATTATTACAAAATGCAAATCATGCACACTAGAACGCATGCATACAAACAAATATAGGCATGAGAGAGAGAGAGAGAGCGACTTACAACAGGAAACATATAAGAGAGAAAAGTAAAGTCTTTGTTGTGAAGAATTTCACATGACACTCTCAGAAGATTGTTAAGAGGTCGAGGTGTCTCCTCTGACTTGGCAGAAAGGAAGAGAGCAGCAGTAGCAACCAACTGCAGACAAAGTAATATTAGATGAAAGCTTTAACATCTGCAACAGAAGTGCATATTTAACAAAATTTACTCTAATTTAGATTGGGAAAGGCACATATAAGAAAGACTTTATTTAGAAATTTCAATGTGCATAACTAGGAAGGTAACGAAAATTGGAAAAAAAACATAGCATAAAAATTAGAGGACTATGAAAAAGGACAAAATAAAATCTTCAAAAAGAATCATTCTTGTATCATACACTATATGTTCTTTCAAGTCCCTGAGAAATAAAGAAAAATAAATCACAAATGGCCGAGAATTTACAGAGTGAGAAATTGAAACTCACAAATCTATCATGGCAAGCATGTGATTTTCGAACAAAGAAGCGGTGGCAGAGAACCATAGCAGTCCCGATTGTTGTCTGTGGCCTACATAATGTTAACCAGAATAACGCTATTAGTAAGTATCACTAAAAAGACCACTTATACAGCAAGGAAACAAGAGAACGTGAGAAGAGAGAAAGCTTACAGCTCAAGCTGGATTCCAAGATTTTGCAAGAAAGCACAATATGAGTACCGCAAGTGAGTTTCATGCAGAACATCAATACCATCCTTGCGAGATGGGGAGCACCGCTCAATTTCATCTCGAGACATAAATATCAGTTCATCTTCTTCCTCGAATGTTGAGTGATCACGCTTGGAGGATGTAGAAGTGTGCACGTGGGCATCAGGCTGAACGGTTGGAGGACCAGCTAAACTGCTCTCGTAAGTCACACGGGAATTGTTGTTATACACAGTGGAGGTGTTTGGAGGATAGAATGCATACATGTTTGGGCACTTATTAGATGGAATGTTCTCATATTGGTATAGTTGATATGGTTGCTGATAGGTCCTACTGCAGTTTTCCCAAGCAGAACCTGAAAACTTTCTTTTCTTAAGAGAAGGGGCATCTTCAGACTTAGCATAGCTATTTAAATTATAGCTGTAGTCTCTATAATACCTAGAGCAGTCCTGTTGGTTATTTTGATTTTGCATATGGCTACAGTTAATATTACACAGGGTATTGTAGTTAGAGGTCGCAGAGGCGCTGATAGAAGCGTCATTTTTCCAACTGTAATAGGACCTTGAGTCACCAGGAAAAGGACCACTTCGTGTATGATGATACGTCTGTGCAAGAGTCATTGTACCTAACAAGTCCAACATAATCGGAAAATTGCTTTAGCACATTCTCAGGAGGAGTCATCAAGAATCTTGATAAAAACTTCAGGTCAAATAAAACATGATACTTCCATAATACAAACACTTGACACCAAATTGCAAAAATAATGCTAACATCTCCACATTCAAAGTACTTCTCATGAGGAAAAAAAAAAAAAAAACTCTCAGATATTTCCTTACTTGAAAAACTAATGTTCAATTTAAAAAAAAAAAAAAAAAAGCTGCACACCCAAACAGAAGGAGCATTAGAAAGAATAAAATTTTGCATACCTTTATTATATTATCAAACAAAACTTATAACATCAAATACCAAGAAATCTACTATAATCTGGAATTTAAATTAAAGAAACAATATAATGAACCTTTTTACCATAAAGAAGTCCAGATAAACATCATCACACAGTCCTAAATTCAATTCAAAATTCACAAACTTCTCCGAAATCTAACCAAGAAACCTGAACTTCTCCACAAATCTAAACGAAATAAAGAAAAAAACAATCAACAGAACCGATAACGGTATGCTAATCAGAATTTTAGCTTTTAAAAAAAAGTAAAAATAAAAAGAAAAATAAAAAGAAAGCAAATCAAACCCCACCCCCCAAAAAAAAAAAAATTCAAAATGAAAATGAAAATCCTACAAATTATGATCCAAAGAATTCACCTGATTAGATCGATGAACGCCGTGATCGCAGAAGCTCGAGAGGATTACGGATTAGGGTTTCTTAATTATTTAAATGGTAGTAGAAACGGAAGGAAATGGTTCTTTTGACAATAGAAGGGAAGATAAAGAGAGAGAGAGAGAGAGAGAGAGAGAGAGAGAGAGGAGAAAATGTAAATATATGACAGATATAAAGAAGAGAGAAAAAGTGAATACAAAAAAAAAACCTTATTTATTAAAAAAAACAAACAAAGGAAAGTAAATTCACAATTTCATTTATTACCATTTCTTTATTTTATCGGTTTCTTTTTTTTTTTTCTATTTCTTTTTCCAGGAAATGTTAGTTGAGAGTTGGTTTGAAAATTAAACTTCATGAGTTATTAAGGTTCTTTACAGTTCTTTGAGGTAACCTGGATCTCTCGTTATCCACTGTTTCTTTTTTTTTTTTTTTTAAATAAAGAGTATAATATAAATTTTTATTTTTAATTTTATTTTAAAAAGAATAATTGGTGAGTTTTGTCCCAAACAAACTTATATTTAGCAAGCTTAGTCCTCAAAATATTTTTTTAAGTTTTAAGGTCCCAAATTTTTTTTAAGTGAACAATAAAATTCTCTTAGACGGATTCCGTGAAAAACATTAAAAATTTAATAATTTTTAAATTTAATTAAAAAAAAAAAAAAAAAAGTCATTACAAAAAAACAAAACTAAAATAATATTTAAATAAAAAGATAAAAATATCCTCAAATTTAAAATTTAAAATTAAAAAAATTAAAAATCTAATCAAATTATTCGTCAATCTTCGTATTTTTCTAATAGAAATCAGATTTGTATCGTCTTCTTACATTTTTTTAAATAAAAAAAAAAGAAAAGAAGAAGAGCATGAACATTTTTTTTATTAATAATAATATTTTTCTCATAACAAAATTATTTTAATAAAAAACTTTTTTTTTTATAAATATTCTCTTTTTCTTTTTTTTTCTTTCTTCAGAAATATCAAAAAATTATAAAATTCTTATTTGTAGCCGGAGAATAAAATAATTTTTATATTCTCACTATTTTGAAAAAAATTTTATTTTTAAAATTTAAAAATATTTTTATCCTTATATTTAAATATTTTTTTCTTTTTTTTACATGTAATGACTTTTTTACCCTTGTTTTTAATTAACTAAATATAAAAATCGTTAAATTTTTAGAGTTTTTGACAGAATCCGTCGAAAAGGACCTTATTGTTCACTTAAAAAAATGTTTGGGACCTTAAAAGTTAAAAAAAATATTTTGGGATTAAACTTGCCAAACATAAATTTGTTTGGACCAAACTTACCAATTATTCATTTTAAAAAATATATGTACTCCGTTTGGCCCACATGGTTTGGACTTGTCCAAACCCAATTGGGGAGAATTGGTAGTGAACTAAAGCCTAACTAGGCCTAGAGCAATAATATTATTGGATCCTTGTAATAAATTATTTGACCGGCCCAAAAAAAAATAATTGAATGTGTTATATTTAAGTATCATATCATATATTGAAAAGTTATATATATACATTGTGATATACGCGTGTATATATATATATATATATATATATATATATATATTGATTCCTCAAAAAATGGTTTGATGACACGTGTCAGTGGTCCGTCTTCGTTTGATGATCTCTCTCTGTCAAATGCCCGTATTTTGGTTGTCTACGTGGAAGGATGGTTGTCTTGCAATGCTAGGCCTGCAAAATAGCAAAATCTATCCGAAGGGTGGAAGGTCTCCGATAGAACCATCTGATGCTTAACTCAACTATAAGATAAGTCAGTGATGTGACTGTAAGATGGATAATTGAGAGAGAGATGAGTAGAATAATCTGGCCTTACTCTTGTTACCTGTATGGGGGTGGTATTTATAGGGATTTATCCCCCTTTGTTAGGTAATTAAGGTGATTTAGTAGTAGGATCTGATGTTTACCGGATTTTGTGGGAAGATATGAGATCTCCCGTTTTTAGTAGGTTGTTAGGGGAATATTTTACTATGATTGAGTCAAACGTTGACCATAAAAAATGCGGTTGATCAACGAGTTTGATCAAAGTACTGAAGTGTAGTGACTTCGGCACGAGACAAGTCGGAGTGACCCTGCAGCCCATGGTCCAGCTTGGTGTATGGCGAAGTGAGAGCTGCCATGTCATGCCAGCTGGACTGGCATGTGTGCCTGGTAAGTCCCGTTTACTTAGTGTATTTGCCCTGTCAGCGTGAAAGTATTTTCATACTTCTCAATATACATATAGCTAATATATATATACACCTCAAGAAAAAGTACAAATTATAGTACACAAATATTTAATATAGCTAAGATCTATAACACTCGAATTAATGTTAGTGTCATTTTTTAAAAGTTTGATTGTTTGTGGTCCCTAAATCCTTAGTTGTATAAACCATAAAAATCTTAACACTATACATAAATGCCTTCATAAATGTTACCCCTCTTTATTTTCTTCTATCTTTCAAATAATTTAAATTCGATTCAAATTATATTTATATCTAAATATAACACTCATTATTAATATCAAACTCTTATAGAACACACGAAATATATATATATATATATATTTCGCGGTTATGCATTGTTAAGAGTACTAGGTCTTAGATTAAAATCTTGTTTTGGAAGATGCGAGTATCATTAAATATTATTATTATTATTATTATTATTATTATCTTTAAGAACTGATTTGCTCCTTTGTCACGTGATCTTCTCTTGTAGTTTCTCCCAAAGGTCACCACTATATAGAATTTGCATTAACTAAACTATAGATTTGAGAACCACCATAAATTATACATATAATATATATATATATATATATATATATATATATATATAAGGAGTATGATAATTAATATGCAGTAAGCCTAAAGAAATGGCAATTAGATTTGAGTTGCAAATCTAATTATAAGGTTAATTACGTTTTAGGGTTATTGGAGGGAGAGAAAGGTGATGAAAAAGTGTATCATATACTCAATACATCATAAGTTACATAAACTAGTAATTAAATTGATGAGAATTGTTGCTTATATATATATATAATTTTCTTTTCGTCTTGCTGGTGATGAATCAATCGAATCAAATTCATTAAACTAGAGATTAATTTAGTGTAATAATAAATAAAAAAAGAAGAAGAAGAAATTAAAGTTGACATGAAACATAAAAGTTTGATCAAATGAGTAGCTTTTTTTAATTTATTACATATACAAAATACAGAAATAGGAGTGGCACTAATCATAAGAAAGATCTTAGTGACCATCTAAGATGTGATGTTAGAATAAATTAATTAAAGAACTAAATTCAGTAGTTTAACACAAAATTAGATTACTATTTTGGTGTTAATGAATTAATAATTAATCCAAATTAATCAACTTAGCTGTCTAGAGTTGACTCATTTGTGTTCTTGTGGCCTCTTTCTTAATTATATCATCATGCTAACCCACCCCACCCCCTAGCAACCACACAATATAATACATACATACATATATATATATATATATATATGTAAGTATGTATGTATGTATATATGCACACTCATTAGCTATAATAGACAATATTTCTTTTCCCTACCATGAAAACATATATATAACCTTTTGAGCTCAAAACAGCTGTTTATATACTATAAGTCCAAAGCAAGAAAAGACTTGTGAAATATAAAGATAAGGATTTGGAGTTGGAGATGCCTTTTTGATCCATAGGAATTCTCAAAACCTAGACCTCTAATTCCCTTGATGTATAGATATATATATACTTCAAAATGTTAAAGGGCATATTGGTCATTTTATAAATAATTAATCAAATTAGAAACGATACGATTATTAATTCTTATAGGGGAAAGTATTTTTGTGATGTATATAATTTTCTTGCTTGTTATAATATAATCTATTGAAAGATAGATTCATCATAGATCCGAGTTGCAAACATGCATGCAGGAGTGCTTTTCTCTCTTTAGCTATATCATAATTGATAAAATATAATGATATATATATATATATATATATATATGTATGTATTACAATAAAGTCACCATTCTTTTTCCCCTAGAGAAAAGGTCACAATTAAGATATATATATATATATAGTAGGATGCATGGTCCTGTCTATATCTTGATCGGTCCACCACTTCCACCACCGTATATATATATATAACCACCACCATCACCACCCTCCATGTGTCGAATCATGTGACCCCGAAGTTTATGTAACCGCGCAAAACACTACCACTATATATATATATATGTCTGCAAATCAAGACATGCATTATATATATATATATATATATATATATGCAAATCAAGACATGCATTATATATATATATATATATATATATGTATGGCAGGCAGAAGAAAAGATGAGAGAGAAAGTGAGAGAGAGAGAGGGCATGCATGTGAATTGTGGCTCTTGACGTTTCAAAGTATTTTTAGAATGTTCAAATTAAGCTGTAAATTCAGAAGAAAATACAAAAATTAATTTTTCTTTCTTGGAAAAACCTAAAATAATTTTTGAAAATTGAAAAAAAAAAAAAAAATATATATATATATATATATAGAGAGAGAGAGAGAGAGAGAGAAGAAGAAGTTATTGGATTGTCTTCTATAAAGTAGTATCTTTCATAGCCTTCCCGTTTGTAGTTAGGAATGTTTCTATTGTTTTTGCATTATGGATGGTCTCAATCCGAGTAAGTTAAGAAGATCAAATATTACTTTGATAATTAATTTTATTCGTATTAAAATAATATATCAAATTAATAATAAATAATTAAAATTCTTTTATATTTTATATATATTTAGAATTCTCACACACACAAGATATTGATGTGAATATATATATACTATTTATTAAATTCTAGAAACATCAATCCCTTAGGATAAAAAATTAAAAAGAAAAAAAAACGTCATGAAGTGAGTTGGTGTACATCTCTTTCCACGATGCAATTTTTTTGTTTTTTTTCTTTTCTTTATAATATTTTTCTATTAAAAAGAACTCTCCCTCGTCGGTTTAATTTATAGTAATGTGTACGCAAAAAATTGAAAAGGAAATGGGATTTATTTGTATCACATATCAGCAAATGATTAGACATAAAAATGAATTAAGTTAGGATATATTGAGGTTAGAAATTGTGATACTTATCTATCCATGTGCCCATTATAAGATAACCCCAAACTTAGTTTCTCCAACTTCTCTTCCTTCCTTACATTTTTCTTTTCTTTTCTTTCTCTCTCATGTTTTGGTAGAGAAATGTGGTAAGCTAAGCCAAGATGGGGCGGAGAAAAGACAAAGACACGGCCACCGCCGCCGCCGTAGGCAAATCTCACACTCTCCCTTCTTCTCCTACTCATTCTTCATCTTCCTCCGACTTTGAATTCACCATCTCCCTTTCTCCTAGAAAATCCTTTTCCTCCTCCACCACCACCACCACCACCACCAACCACCACAACCTTTGTCCGGCCGACGAACTTTTCTATAAAGGCCAACTTTTACCTCTTCACCTCTCACCCCGTATCTCCATGGTCCGTACTCTCCTTTTAGCTTCTACTTCTTCTTCTTCCTCTTCCACCACCACCACCACCGCCACCGACTCGTCACGTGACTCCACCGGCAGCAGCTCCACCAACGACTCTTCTTCCTTCTCCAGCAGCGACCTCATGCTCTTAGCCTCCGGCGCCGACTCATCATCCTACCCTTATTGCGACTCTTCTAGACCCAGCTCCGTCACCGGCGAAGAAGACGAAGTCAAACGCCTCAACCACACCGCCCCATCTTCCACCGCCACCCACATCAAGAAAACCAAATACTTGTCAAGATTTTCAAGATTCTCTTCCGTGTTCCGCAAGGAACCTAACAACAACAAGACCACCGGACCCACACCCACACCGCCGCCTCCGTCATCAGTGAAACGCATGAGCGCCACCGCAAAAGAAGTCATACGGAAGTATTTGAAAAAGGTGAAACCTTTATACGAAAAACTATCCCAAAGACAGCAACAACCAAAAATAGTGATGAAATCCGACCGTCCAGATCATGACACCTCGACAAACAACAATAATACTATTATTAGTAATATTGCTGCGACTGGCTGCACCGGCGGTAATAATATTATTAATGCGCATTCATTTTCCGGGAACCTTCGGTACCCGAGAAGAAGAAGAAGGAGAAGTTGCGCCTCCAGCTGTCCGTCATCCATGAGATCTTCTCCAAGTCATTCCGGGATTCTTTCAAGAACTACTACTACTACTACGACCGGATACACACCGCCGCCGATAATGATGACCGGTAGTAGTAGTAATAGTAGCAGTAGAAGTGGTGGAAATACATCGACAATGGAAGAGTTGCATAATGCAATTCAGGGTGCGATTGCTCATTGCAAAAACTCTATGCTTATTCCCAATAATAACAACAACAACAACAGCAAGACTATGGTGGTCAGTCATGAAATTTGAAAAAAAAACAAAAAAAAATATTTGTTTTAATTTTTAACTTTATCTATGTGATATTATTATTCTTATTAATTACCATTACTGTGTTGCATGGTATTCGTACATTATAAATCAATCGTTTAGATTTTTCTCTTAAATTTTATATCGTAATTTGGACATGGGAATTAAATTATATATATATATAGAAATGTTGTTGTCTTGAAAATCTAAACGGACTTTTTTTTTAGGGTTTTGAACTGTATATTTAAATGACAAGACTAGCTCGCCTTTCTCCATGGATCGATATATATATATATTCATCTTGAGTACTAGCTAGTTTTCCTGTGTCTTTGAATCTAATGAATGGTGAATAAGACTAAGAAAAAGAAAAAAGATAGGAGCACAATTTGACTTTTATCTTATTCGCATTTCAGATATCTGAGTTTGTAAGTTAGTGTATTAAATTAAGAATCTTCCATGTGCGCTCCCGAATGCAGAGAGAGAGAGAGAGAAATTGTACATTTTTGCCTTGGGTTGGAAGAGAGAGAGAGAGAGGAGTATGCCATTTATAATAGTGGAAGCAATAACGTCTATGAAAATTTTCTTCTTAAATTAATCTTTTATTTGAATTTAATTTGAATTTTTCTATCTCACAATTCCAACACATTCAATCTCCTAAGTATAATATAACCGTATTAATATTTATAACTAAAAAATAATACGTCAAAAAATATAGTAAGAGATTATAAATTTGTATATGATAATAGCATTATTGTGGCAATGGTACAATTTTGAGAAAGAATTAAAGTGATCCTACAAGGGAACATTATCCAATCAATTGCTAAGTATTATCAATGGGGAACCAATCAAATTTAATGCAATTGGAAAAATATAAAAATCGAGAGCCACCTGATCTTAACTTCTTTGGAATTTTCCTTTCCAACATTCAATTTAAATTTGTGGTCGATTTTTGATGGATTTTACCTGGCGTTAGTACTCTATATATACTATGTACTGTGTTCTGTGTTCTGTGTCCCACTCCAACATAACACAAATTCTATTATCCCTACCTACCTAATACTTTCCATCATCTTACTGTTCCATATATAATGTCTTGTTTGGATTAATTTTGTGTATAATTTTTTCTTTCATTAATTAATTAAAATATTAAAATATAGTTAATTTTGTAAGAAAATATATATATTTATGTGTGTGTTATAGAAGGAATATATATATATATGTGATAAACTGCTGGATTTAATGGTTTTGCCAAACAGAGTCTAAAGAGTCGCAACAGAAAACAGTTGATATTTTGGACCATTGTACTTTATATCCCTTTATTGTATTTGGCATTGATTTTCTTTGTCAACTTCCCATCAATCATCCACATGGCAATCCATGAAAGAGTTTTGCTAAGCTACTCAATACATATAATATATATATATAAATCAACAAAAACAACTTAAACAATACTCAAATTAAAATGGATAAAATGGATAATTAAACTTCAAATATTGTCGGTTTGGACAGCAAAAGAGTTAACCATATATATATATATATATATAGAGAGAGAGAGAGAGAGAGGAGGAAGGGGTGGCGGGAGGGGAGGAAAGGGTGGTGGTGGTTGCATTGGGCCGCCGTGGGTGGAGGAAGAGGGGGACAAATGCACATGCAAAATTGACGACGTTGTCCTTTCAATTCAATCGATTTATTCTTCCTCACTCACATTCATGCAGACCTTGCAATTTCATCTTATTATTATTATTATTATGAAAAAAAGCTGTTTTCTCTTCCATTGATGAAATCTCTCTTCAATCATTATTTATGACACCAGCAATAAACAAATAGTCTTAAATATCTCATATACTCCCTCTCTCTTTTTTTTCTTTTTTTTTTAATTATAAATTAAGTGATTATTATAATACATCTAAAATTTTAAATTTATAATTTCATATAATATGATTTTAAAACTATAAAAATATAATTTAAATGTATAAATATTGATATATATTATATAAAATGACAACGCTGTTGTATAAATCAATGTTAAACTTATAATTATTTTAATACAAGTTATATTTTTTCTTATAAATTTTTAATTTCTATTTTAATAATAAAATTATTTATTTATTTTTTTAATTACATGAAAACAAATCTGCTATAAATTTAAATTTTTTCTTTTAAAAAAAAAAATATAAATTAAAAATTAGTTTCTCATATCTTAAAAATTAATTTTAAAATTAAGATAATACAGTAAATTTATTGGAAGTGTATTAACTACTTCTATAATTATTGTATATATTAGAGAACCAACTCAATTTTTTCATTGCTTTTTATAAATTAACATTATAAAAATGATTCTAACAAGTGTTGTGTCCTAAAAATACTATATAATTAATTAAATTTTTTAAAAACTAATCTAGAACTTTCGTTAACTTTTTTTTAAAATTTTATTTTACTTTCAATATTTTTGTTTAGTACTACTATTTATATATTTTATTTAATGTATATTCTTTCCATTTTTAAACTGCTGATTAGTGATTTAATTTCAGTATTAACATTAAAATGAGTTTTAGAATCTGGGCCAACTGAAGTAAGTATATGGGCCTATATTAATTACTTTGAATTCTGATCTTAATATATTGGCCCGATAACAGAAGGATTTCAAAAATAATAATCCAAAATAACCCATTACTTTAAGCATAATTCCCAAAATTATAAATATTATAGGAAATTACGAAATATATATCACTTAGAATTGATACATTTTCTTAGTAAAAGTTGATTTGGACACAGTCAACTCCAAATTAGTCAAACCAATGAATTATCTAACAAAAAATAACAATCCAATACAAACTATGGGTACAAATAATAGGTATAGCCTAGTTCCAAAGCATATTGGATCCAACTAATATTCACATATACAACAATTTAGAATTTGGAGTTATAGTTTTTTTTCAACAAACCTACCTAAATATTGCAAAAGATTAAAATTTACTGAAAACACGATGTGCCAAAAGAAAAAAAAAGATATAAGTGAGATTAAATGGTTCGAATTCTAATTCATGTATACAACAATTTATGAATGTGAATTGATTTGAAAGTATTTTTTAAAAAATATGTATATATATATAAATCAATAAAAAAGTATACGATGAAAAGGAAACATTATCACAAGTAAAGTATATATATATATATATATAAGGATATGAACTTTTGGAAATCCAGTCATTTGGAAGAAGAATAAGAAGAAGAAGAATCTGAGCCATGAGATATAGAGAATCTCAACAAAGACCATATGCACACAGTCAAAGTCCCTCCTCTCAGCCAACCTGGTTTCTAATTGACAGCTTTTCTTTTTCCCTTCTTCTATATATATATATATACTGCCATTGAAGGATTCAAAACAAACCATATTTCATGTTTAACAGCTATACTTTGCATGAAACCAGGCTCTCAAACCCTATATAAAACAATAATGCAAAAAATGGTCCCATTATTCATGCTTCATATATATATATAATATCAAATGTTATTAATGACTCGAATAAATTATCCTTTAGTAAAATTTAATTTGAATTATATTATAGTAGAAGACGGAGTTAACTTCACCACAGTTCCTTCAACCATGGTCCCATTATTAAACTTTGAAATCCTACACAACGTGATCTTCTTCTCTATCCTTAGCTATATATTTCTTGACATTGATGATATATATATATATATATATATGTATGTATGTATGTATGTATGTATATGTATATGTATACGTGTGTGTATTTGTGGTTCCTAATTGTGTTAAGAAGTACATGAAAACCTTAAATTAATTCTTTAAATATTTAATTTGTAAAAAATAATATTATAAATGTTATACAAGATTGTGAGTTTCACGCATAAAGAATATTATTTCAAAGTTACGCTGAAAATTTTTTCGAATAAAAATTTTAGCATGTTATAAACAGATTTAATGTAAGTTTAGCGTATTTTAAAATATGTAATAAAATGAAAATTTTAATTACAAAATATTAATATAAATTATTTTGAATATATATATATATTATATTCAAAAGTTTAAAAGTGGAAATGCAGGACACGAGATGATTGAATTCAGAATTAGCATCCTAAGCAAAAGGAGATATGCTTTTATATATATATATATAAATAGAACATAGCCGTTTAATTACTCTATGTTAATTAGGATATTAATGTCTGCTAAAACTCTAGCTAAGATACAAATGAGTAAATAATTGTCCTAATAAGTACAATATTTGTGCAGGATTTAGTCTCCAAGTTAAGATTAGCTGTCCATGATAAAACTAGGGTTTCTCAAATCTTAATGCAAGTTTTTTCAAGAATTGAGACAGAGATGATTCATATACATATATCCACCACCACTTGCAGAAGAATTTTTTTTTTATCCAATCTGACAAGACAACCCATCCCAATGTCTGCAAAATAACACTATAAACCATTGGGGAGCTCCCCTTCTTTAAAGGGCATTTTTGTCAAAACACACTTCTGTAATAAGAGATATCATATACATACGTACATATATATATACATATATGTATGTATACTGTTTTTGATTAAGACTGAAACTTATAACGTTATCACATGGGATGAGATTAGTATCATGTGACCACATGCCTTGGACTTCTCCCATGTTATCATTTTCTTGAAGGTCTTTTTTCCTTTTTTTTTCCTTTCTATTTTTTATTTTCTTACAAACCTTGCTAATCCATTCATAGTAATTTTTGCTTATATATTAATATTTATTGTGAATATATAAGAATAAAAATGAAATCTTTTTCTTAATTTACTTAATCAAGAATCAAACTTTATAAACACAACAAATTTTTAAATTTTTATTACCTTTAAATCTATGTTATATTTCTATCAGGTTATATATATATATATGCATAGAGAGAAGACAAATGCTGGTTTCTTCATCTGTTCCTTCATAAAAGAATACCTGAATCCAAATATAGTGGCCTTCACAGAATCTCTGGCCACTTTAGCCAAGACCAAAAATTTATTTTCATAAAGCCAAAGGTACTTCGTGCCCTTTTCTTTTCTCCCACTGAAATTATGCATGGAGCAGCAAACTAAATCCTAGGAGTACAATAATCACTTTACTGTAATATAGATTTTCTAAATGAATTTATACATATATATATATATATATAGGAGGTGTATCATTTGTGTCTTTTTTTGTCTGTTTACTTGTACCAGAAATGTATGATTTGAAGTTTTACCATTGATGATAGGAAAATCCATGGAAGCCCTCAAGAAGGGTAAAATGGTTTTAGTAGAAAGCTTTTGTCTTTAGCATCCAAAGGTGCCCATGTGCTTGTTCCAATATTCTAAATACAGGAATACTTTCTTCTGTTTCAATTTCACCAGACCACTTGGTTTTTATATTCTCACCGTCCAGACATTTTTATTACCAGCCAATTTACAATAAAGAAAAAAAGGAAAAAAACCTTAAAAGATTACATTAAATATACAAAAAAGTTCCATAAAAAAAAGAAGGCATCTTCA
Organism: Asclepias syriaca; assembly: GCA_027405835.1. Classification (NCBI taxonomy): domain Eukaryota; kingdom Viridiplantae; phylum Streptophyta; class Magnoliopsida; order Gentianales; family Apocynaceae; genus Asclepias; species Asclepias syriaca. Next base: position 1,637,195 of record CM049925.1, on the reverse strand, counting down.
TATCATTATAAAGCACACAAACTCATGCATGAGTTCAAAACAACTACTTAGTTTTCTAGTCCTGTCTTTTTTTTTTTTTTGTTTTGCTTCTTCTGCATCTGCTGTCGGGTAGATTTGAAAAATTTAGAAAGAATTATGGTATCCCTTGAAACCATAAAACCAAATTCGAATTCTGTTGAACCAACTTCAAGTCCTAGGATTTCATTTTCTGCTGATTTTCTTGATGAAAGAAACTTCATAACTATTAGTCCAAACTCACAAGTTGAGAAGAAAGAGAATAGTAATGCATCAGAAAGAGAGAAACTTCGAACTGCAGAATTCGAGTTTCTGTCTTGTAATTTAATTGGAGAAGACATGATTACTGCTGATGAGTTATTTTGTGAAGGTAAGTTACTTCCCTTTTGGCAAATGCATCATTCTGAGAAACTCAACAAGATAAGTCTAAAAACAGAACAAGCTCAGGAAGGTACTGATGAAGGAAGAGAGGGAAATAAAAACAACAACAGCAAGAACAACAAGAACAAGACGAAGGAGGAAATGGAAGAGCCCAGAATGAGCTGGTTTCTTGATGATGATCCGTCTCCAAGGCCACCAAAGTGTACTGTTCTTTGGAAAGAATTATTAAGGTTGAAGAAACAACGCGCTTCATCTCTGTCACCTTCTTCATCTACTTCTTCTTCGTCTTCAAGCTCTCTTGGAGAAGTTTCTTCAACAGAAGAAAGTAAAGATGGAGCAGGAAACAGAGATAAGCATGTGAAGAGGATCAAGAAAGGGTTGGAAAGAACTAGATCAGCCAGTTTAAGAATAAGGCCTATGGTAAATGTACCAATTTGCACACATGGAAAACACAATGCACTTCCTCCACTCTTTTCCCTTAAGAAAGGAAGACTGGAGAGGTAGAAACACAGAAAAAACCATAAAGCAAGAAGCCCCATATGACTGTTTTTCTTCTTGACTTGTAGAAATACTTTTCCTGTTTTTTCTTCTTCTTTTCATTTTTTTTTTTTTTTTTTTTTGTATGCATCTTTTTTCTCATGTTTAGACTAAGATCAGTTCTAGCTAATCTATTCAACGCATTGTGAATTATTAGTTCATTTACCTCTCTCTCTTCTTTTCTTGAAACTCAGATCAGTTCATTTTGCTGGTAAAAGGTCACCATAATTTTCTTTATTATTTTTCCCCCTTAATTTCTTCATTAACAAATTAAGTCAGAAGGAGTCTAAATCAAGTTATAATGCATATATAATATTACAAGGACATTAAATGCCTTCTATCTTGGCAGAGAAAGTAGTCAGAAGATTACAATTTGAGTTATATAATTTTTTAAACTATACTACAGCATTGATGAAGCTTGATTTTTCAAAGGGAATCAGGGAAATTTGTCCCTCATCAGTCTCCCCTTTTTATGGCAAAGATGCTTAAAATATCTCATGGGATAAGTCTGACAGAACATGGAAATCAATGAAGGTAATAATAAGGAATCATCTTTTTCAGTCATATATTAAACAAAAGATATATTCAAAGCCAGAAATTTGGGAACTTTTTAGTTACAGATGGTCAAATTATACACAAGATATACAATGGCACAAATAGGTGTCATGATTGACATCTATATAATTCTTGTTCAAAAAAGGGTAAAAGAAAACAATAAGTGTCATGTAATGAAACAAAAATTCAGAAGTGAGAAAAATAATGAAAAGAATTGACCATATCTGACGGATGCTTTTGACTGTAAAAGTTTTGCCCCTATGAGGAGTTGAGTTGTCTTGGCAGGTCCATGTATGGTTAAACTGTGCATGATGGAAAGAAGAGCTTGAGATAATTCTTGCAACAAAATCTCCAATGCTGTTAGTGCATTATAAGAAGCTCAACAGGTAGATTATGAGGAAGGTGGTGACAGAAGTGGATTCCCCGAAAACCTAATATGAAGAAAAGAAACTCTCAATCAACAAACTAAACTTGCAAAGATTTCTTTAACCCTTGAAGGAAAGATTGAAACCATGAGTACCTTAAGTCCAGGCCAGATTTTCCAAAAAGGTTGCTTGGTATTTGTCCAGTCAGATTGTTGTTATGCAAGAAGCTGTTACGCACGAAGTGTGATAGATTATAATGATGGTCGAGCTAACAATTTTTAGCTAACATCATAAACTTAGACTTACACTTCACGCAGATTTCCATTGTTACCAAGTGATGGAGGTACTGTTCCACCAAATTGGTTATCATTCAGATGCCTGTAACAAATTACTGAATCTATAAGAAAGCTATGTAAAGCTTTAAAATGAATCTCATAAAAACCGTCATGCTTTGGCTGTGAGATTGAAGAGTTACATAATATGCAATAACAATTAGTAGGAGAAGATAAAACTGATGAGAGGGTTGTAACTCACAAAGTTCTCAATATCCTCAGTGAACTAAGATCAGGGATAGATCCTGTGAGATTGTTATTTCCAAGCAATCTGTCAATAGTAAAGATTGTTTAGTAAAAAAAAAAAAAAATCTTTGACCATAACCACAATGCCCTCTAAGATGCTTACATGCTTGACAATGCAGTCAAATTGGCAATGTATGGTGAAAGTGATCCTGAAATGCCCATACTTGTCAGGTTTCTGCAAAGAATAAGATTGTAATATTAAAAATCTTGATGTTGTGGTAAGAAAGAGAAGCCTTGGAGATTATCACGAGACATGAAGAATAAGGTTGAACTCACAAAGTGGTAACTCGAATTCGGGGCCCTCCTGAACATGTTACTCCAGTCCAAGAGTACAGACGAGGTAAACATGGATCACCATTCCAATCAAATGGGGGGTTCTTGAATCCTGCCTTCAGTCTTTCCAAAGCAATAACTGCAGAACAAGATTATACTTCTATTAATTTAGAAAAGAAAAAAAATGATATAGAGAAATGGTAACAGGAAAATATGTTTCTGATTCATTCATCTATGCAATATAGAAAGTTGAGTATTCAAACCATCTCGTGCGAGAGTCCTTCCTCCATGATTTAAAACTTGAAAGACTTCACCAGCATTGATTACAGGACCGACAGTTGAGCCTGCAACTGGCACTAGGGTAATATTTGTTTGACCAGAAAGCGGCCACTGGTTTGCAAAGATGGCATCACCAGCTGGAGAAACATTAAGATTGGAGTAGTACATTACACCATTTATGGTTATATTTAATACTCTTGGGCTCCCCGATGTTGAAAGACGTTCGTCTGCTAAGTACAGTGCAATATAGTATATTGAGTTTGGGAGAGATTTTGGGGGCCACAGTAACTGAAGAGGTTCAGGTTGATTCATGCCAATACTGGTCTGAAACACTTTTAGAGGAGGTAGATTCCAGAAACCAGAGATAGAAATGTTCCTGAAACCAGGTAGAGAAGAACTATTTTCTCCAAACGGCTGCCAATACCGATCAAACAGATCATCAGGATACCTGTATTCCCACAAACTTCTGTTAGCTGATTCGCCACAAGGTATTTCTAAGAACCTATGGAACTAGAGAGTACTTTGAAATTAAAATATAATTTAAGCTAGCATTATGGGAGACGTTCAATTAGCAATAAAAATGAATAAGAAAGCAATATATTTTCTGCATACAAATTGAGCAATATATTATTTTGCAAATTAACATAATCCAAAACTGAAATCTTTGAGGATTATCAAATAAAAATGGTGGTAATACCTTTAACTTTCAATGCCCAGAGAGAGATTACAAATTTAAAAACTAGATAATGGATATCAAGAATGTAAATTTATCCTTTCTAATGACTAATGGAAACTTTATAATTATGGTTGCAATGTTAAGTTTATCCGAATCAGATCATCTGCAAACCATGCTAATTAATAAGGGACTCACCTAGTAAGAGGTCCGTTGTACCCAAAACTATGCCTTGCAACCAAAGATAAAGCAAAAGCACCAAAATCCGTGGAATTGTACACAGAATTACCCAGTAGCACAGTCTGTACTGCGGATATAAAAGGGTCAGAATCTGTATAAGTATTAGCAGCCAAACACACACTCAAGTTCTTCCCAGATGCCAAAAACACTCCTTCGTAATACGAAGCATTCCCTTGTACATAATCTTCAGTTGTATTAACAACAGTCCAGAAAGTCCCATCCACCATCTGATCAAACACAGGAGGATTGGCATTCCCATTGACTCTCCCATAAAAATAAGTAGTTCTGATCAAGTATTTTGCACCGCGAACAACCGGGATTTCATAGCAAAATTTCTTGAGAACGTTGTTGAGGAGTGGAAATGTGCGGACAGTTGCAAGAATTGAATCTTGAAACCGCATAGTTAAATTCCTTGAAGTCCCTGTTTCGATAAATTGGGTATCCGGAACCCATTGCAACCCGTTAACCACCGACGAGTCAGCAGCTCCACAATCAATAAAAGTACCTAAAAAGAAGAAATCAAAATCAAATAAAAGCCCCACCAAATTATTAGCATAAAGATTCAATCTTTATCACGCGCAGAAAACAAATAAGGAAGAAAATTCAATTCTTTATTATCTTTAAATCACTAGGCATAAAGACATTCACCTCTAATTGATTGAGAGAATGCTAAAACAGGAAGGAAAAGCAGAAAGAAAATAAAAGAAGGAAACAAACGGACGATCATGGCTGGGTGATTGATACTTTCAGTTACAAAAACAGAAAGTCATCAAGTGTTTGTAGAAATAATGGAGAGAGAGAGAGAGAGGTTGAGAATGAAACCAAATCAAATAAAAAGAAAAGCTTGAATATTAAATGAGAAATTGAATGAGTTGTTGAGTGAATTATGCAAGAAAAGAATAGTAATAGAGAGAGAAAAGAACAAAAAAGAGAGAGAGAAGTGAAGTTGGTAACGGAGAGAAAAGAATATACAGTAATGGAGATCGAGTTAACTATGAAAGACTCAGTTTGGCCGGCCCCCTCATAGAAATGACGCGGGAAAGAATGAACCAAGTCAGAGTCTTTTAGATGAACAGGCACTCTATTCGTATATTACGACATCGTTTCAAAGAAATTCCTCTTGTCCCATCCAACTTATTTGTTTAGCTGTTTTCTTTTGTGGCTTTTTTCTTTTACACATAAATTTAATTTTTTTTTTAGAAGAAAATAAATAAATAAATAAAAGAAAGAAGATAAAAGAGGATGTGGTTCACAAGGGAAGAAAAACCATTATCAATGGAAATAAATATCTTTTACCTTCAATGTAAGATCATTCATTAACAAGAAGAAAAACCAGAATCAATGGCTTCTTCAACTTCATCCTCCTCAGAAATTGTCACCGATCTTTCTCCGTTTATTAAAGTTTACAAAGATGGAAAAGTGGAACGACTTTTAGGTTCACCATTTGTTCCGGCATGCAACGAAGATCCCGCTACCGGCGTTTCGTCAAAAGACGTCAATATTTCACCTCAAGTTTCGGCTAGACTTTACCTTCCGAATATAGAATCATCTGAAAAGCTTCCAATCTTAATCTATTACCACGGCGGAGGCTTCTGTCTCGACAGCGCTTTCGATTTCCTCTGTCACCGTTACATGAATCTCTTGGTTTCTCAAGCTAAATCTGTTGCAATTTCAGTTAATTACAGACTTGTCCCGGAATATCCACTCCCTGCTGCTTATGAAGATTCCTGGACAGCTCTTACTTGGGTGGCTTCTCACTCTGTTTCTGACATTGATATCGGTGGCGATAAAGAACCATGGCTTCTCAATCATGGAAATTTCGATAAAATCTACCTCGTCGGTGACAGTTGCGGCGGCAACATAGTCCACAATCTCACAATTAAAGCCGGTACTGTTAAAATTTTTATGTTGAATTAACACTTAGGTCTAATATTATCTTAATTCGAATCAAGTTATTATCTGCTCAGAAAACCTAAATTATAGAAAAATTAAATTTATACTTTTAACAGGTGGCGAGAGCTTACCCGGTGATGTGAAGATCGCCGGAGGAATTATCTCTCACCCATTCTTTTGGGGATCGAAATTTGAGAGTAGCAGAATGACAGAAACGACGTCGTCGGATCAACCTCAGCATAATCATACCGAAGGCACTTACTATTATAGACTCTGGTTATTCGCTTATCCATCTGTTCCAGGCGGAATCGACAGCCCTATGGTAAATCCTTTTCCAGTATTATCAACCGGTGATGATGCTGATGATGCTCCTCCTCCTCCTCCTCCTCCGAGCTTATCCGGAATTGGATGTAGGAAATTACTTGTTTGTACTTCTGAGAAAGATGATATCAGAGAGACCTCTGTTTTGTACTCTGAGGCATTGAAGAAGAGTGGATGGAAAGGTGAAGTGGAGTTTGTCGACATTGAAGGAGAAGGCCATTGCTTCCAAATCTTTAAACCAGATACAGAGAATGCCAAGAATTTCATTAGCCGTATGGCATCCTTCATCAACGGTTAAAATGTTTGTAATTTGAACCAGATTTGCCCCTTTGTTATCCCTCTAGAAGTGAATTCCGATTGAATCTACGTAGTATATTGGTCTAAATTGACCGTGGTTCATGCACACACAGTAAAAAGAATTAAAAAGAATTCCTCGTGAACACTCTAAGAAAAACGCCAAAAGGAGTGTCTTGCTAGACAAACCGCACCGCCTCTTAGCACACCTCTGCCTGTCGGTCCAAAAATCTGCTCAAAACATGTTACCCCATTTTTATTTCTATTTACATAGCCAACACACAAGAAATCCTAACAACAATATACACAAAAACAGATTCAAATTCAACACCAATGTCTTCTTCTTCGAGTTCCAACGACATCGTATCAGATCTTTCTCCATACATCAGAGTCTATAAAGATGGAACAGTCGAGAGACTCTTCAGCTCACCATTTGTTCCACCCTCACTTAACCCAGAAAACGGTGGCGTCGTCTCTTCCAAAGACATCAAGATTTCATCAGAAGTCTCAGCAAGACTTTACCTCCCATTATTAACTGATGACGATGAAAAGCTTCCGATCCTAGTGTATTACCATGCCGGAGGTTTCTGTCTGAATCCGCCTTCTCTCTCCTCCATCACCGTTACTTGAATCTTTTAGTTTCTCAAGGCAAATTTATAGCTGTTTCCGTCGAGTACAGACTCGCCCCAGAAAACCCTCTTCCTGCTGCTTTTCAAGATTCTTGGACTGCCCTTCAATGGGTCGCTTCTCATCATCATCATCCCGCTGCCGGAGTTGGTAATGTTAATCAATTAATTATTATAATTAATTTTTATTAGTATATTTAAATATTCTTGAACGTATATTTATCTTTTTATTTCAGAAGGAGATCCTTGGCTTCTGAAACACGGGGACTTCAACAAACTGTACCTCGGCGGTGACAGTGCAGGCGGAACCATCGTGCACTACTTAGCAATGAGAGCTGGAGTCGAGAGCTTACCGGGAGATGTTAAAATCACCGGCGGGCTTCTCTGTCACCCCTACTTTTGGGGATCAAAATCAGAGCAACAGCTCATCAACAACAAAAAACGCGGCGCGGGTGAGGTCGGGGCCGGGGAGGACAGCAGCTACCCGTACAGAATGTGGATGCTTGCTTATCCGTCCGCGCCAGGTGGGATAGATAATCCGTCAATAAACCCTATGGCTGAAGATGCACCTAGCTTATTAGGGATGACGTGTTCGAGGTTGTTGGTTGTCGTGGCGGGGAAAGATGAGCTGAGAGAGACTGGTCTTATATACGTGGAAGCGTTGAAGAAAAGTGGGTGGAAAGGTGACGTGGAATTGGTTGACGTGGAAGGTGAGGAACACTGTTTCCAAATCTTCAATACCGATACTGAGAAAGCTAAGAATCTGATCCGTCGGATTGCATCCTTCATCAGAAACTAATTATCATTAATGGTGGAGTGATTAGTTTCTCCTGCTTTTCATCATTTTCCGGTCATTTTAGAGAATAAATTTACGTCAAAATAATGTTTATCTTATTTTAAAAATTTTCCATACTCTTTAGGAAAGTGTAATTTCAATTTTTAAATTTTAAATAGAATAATGTTTTAATTGTTATGAATCCCGAAGATTCATTAAATTAATGGATGTCCACCATCCCAGAAAATTACGATAGGTGATAAATATCATCTAATATTTATAATATTAGACATGTGTCAGTTATATATATATATATATATTATAGTATGAGTGGAACAATAGTTAGCATTAGTGGAGCATTTTAGAAATAATAGAGCACTTACTCCATTTATATGTATAGATATATATATGTATAAGTTGTATATATATAGAAGGGTGAATCCCTTGTAAAATGGTAGAAGTGAGTAATTTGTAAGAGGAATTTGAAAGATTACAATTGAAGAGGAAAAAATCATCCCGAGAGCCCCTCTCCCCAAGACATATATATATACATATATATATATATATATATCAACAATTTAATACATACATACATATATTATATTATATATATACAATTTTATAACATTAATAATATTTTCGGTAAGTAATATATTTTTGCTTGTAAGCTCCTCTGTTATTATCATTATTCATTAATGGTGGATGTTGGGGTTTCAACTCATGTCCCACATTTGAGTTTAGGGGAGGTCCACGAGTATGTGGTCCTTGGTTTGAGGGGAGGATTGTTGGGGTGTCAAACCATGTCCCACATCTGAAGATAATGCTAGTGGTGATTAGTATATAAGAGTACCATTAATTCCATTAGTATGAAGCCTTTTAGAAAGTTGTCCAAGAATAAAATCGTGAGGGTTTAGGCCGAAAGAAATCATCTCATCTGATCACTCCACTATTGGCCCAAAGCCCAAGAAATCATCTCATCTGATCACTCCACTATTGGGTGGGTTTCTTTGTTGTCCGTATTTTTGGGGCTCAAAATGTAAGAGTGAGACTGATTCAACTATAAATGAAGATGGGCTGAGTTTAGCTTATAGGTTATGGATGTTTGCTTATCCTAATGCTGATAATGGGATTGATAATCCCATGATTAATCCCTTGGCTGATGATGGTTTGTCTGAAATGGGGTGTTTGAAATTGCTAGTAATTGAGGCTGAAAATGATGATTTTAAAGAAACAAGCTTTGATTATGTACAGAGGCTGAAGAAAAATGGATGGAAAGGAGAAGTGGAGTTAGTGGTTTTTGAAGGAGAAGGCCATTGCTTTCATTTGTTCAATCTTGATTCTGAGAAAGCTAGATGTCTGATTAAACGTTTAGCTTCTTTCATCAATGCCTAAAATTTAGTTTAGAATTGTAGATTGTGTAATGTTTGTGATGAACCTTTACCCCCAAAATATCCCAAGAATGCATTCTTAATTTCAAATTAGTCACTGGAAACTGCGATATGTATATATATATATATAATTGAACTGAGCTAAAACCACAAAAGACAAAGGGAAAAACAGAGGAAAGATCATGTCTTTAATTAGGCATTTGCATCTTTTTGGTGGCGAGACTTCTCCTTCTCTTTAACTTCACTTCCTTGTTGTTTATCAAATTCATGAATATCCTTATCCTTATCCTTTTCATTCTCATGTTCATCTTGATTCCCTCCATAGATTCCTCCAAACCCTTCTTCATCTGACCTCGTTGAATACCCTTCTCCATAAGACATCATATCACCTCTTATCCCTTTCTCCTTCTTCCCTGTAGTTTGATGATCCATTGTTTCGCCGCCGTCACTCTCCGGTCTATTCGTACCACTTGCTGCACTTTTCTGGAACCTGACTATCCCCGGAGTTGGTTTCCGGCAAAAATAATTATTATACCCTAAAGGGGACGGAAGAATTTTCGATCTCAAGACACTTTGCATTTTCTATAGAGAGAGATTTTCTTGAAATATATTGGGTCGATTGTATATAAGATTAAGAATTTTAGATCCTCGTCATATTGTTGCTAATCAGAAATACGTAGGTTTGCCATGGCTTTTACACGTAGCACGTTACAGGTGGTGTTTTTCTAGTTTGTTCAGTCCGGAATGGATTCGAGACATCTGGAAACAATTCGTTGTGCGACAAAAACACCTGTGTAACTCTATAGAAACTTCCATTAGAGGTCTGGTCCAATTAAATAGCCCACAATAAACATACGATGAGCCCAAATAAGAAATCTAAGACCCTATTCAAATATATATATTTATACACAACCAACACATATCAGATCTTGGTCCAAACGGAGCTTGATTTCGTTAGGTTTCGAGTTTGAAATTTGAATCTGATTTAGCTGAGTTTCATAAGGGTACGGTCTGAATCTTCTTCATAAGGGTACGGTCTGAATCTTCATAAAGGTACGGTTTGAATCTGGTTTAGCTGAGTTTCATAAGGGTCTGACGACTTGAATTTGGATTAGCTGAGATCGTTTCTTCATTCTCAAGGTTAGAGTATCACTATTTGGTTAGAGTGGAAGAAATTTGAAAAAATAAATGTAAGTAGAATTTTTTCCAATAGAAATCTGATGTGGCTCGAATTTAGTTTAACTAGACATTAAATTAATATATATCAATACATTTTGAGATCAATTTGATCCTTTGCGAAAAGTTGTTGTGTGTTTATATGTGTTAACTAAGAATCCTTCTCAACCAAAAATCAGCTTTATGTGAAATCTTAAAATTGAACTTCAATTTCTTTCCCCACTTTTCAAATACCATGAATGTTTGAAGTTTGAAATTGAATTACCACTTTAGATTTCCAGTCCTAAACCATTTCAATTTTAATCATATAATATATACATATATTCTTCGTTCAAGTCAAATGATCATCTTCCTCTCGAATTCTGTATTTTTTTTCCTTGGAAATATTTGTGTTTATATTACAAGTAACGGTCGCTTCTAAATATCGCAAAAAAAAAAAAAAAGTCATCTTTCTTACCCACTTCTCAAATTTCTTACTTGCCCACAAAAACATTATCTTTTTTTTTTTCTTTCATACATTTTTTTTACAATAATATACTAATGAGTTTTTGTTGGTTGAAGGCTACAGCTAAGAAAAAAAATTTAATAATTATATAAAAAAATATATGCAAAAATTACAATTTAATAATGATTAATTTACAAGTCAAAGGGTAATGATGGACCAAATCAACCATCAAGAAAATTAATTAAACTGCGGTCTTATTAATCAACATGATGAAATAATTTCATTTTATTCATTGGGGTCAAGTATTATCGCCTAGCAATTTAGACTAATTTCAAAAGCCTTTGGATTTTTCATGGCACATATTAATCTGAATTCAATTATAATAATATAACTACTTTTTAAATTTATTTAAAAATTTCATATAATATATGTGTGGCGGTGATGATGATGATGATGATGATTTCTTGAGGGCAACAAATAACTATAAACTACTATTTGCTTTTGTCATTTTTAAGGTTTTGTGTTCTTTTCCTTTGGCCCCAAAATTCTAAAAGATTGGCCTTGGCGGCCAAATCTAACTACTCAATCCAAATAAATTGTGGGATTTATTTCATTTTCTTCCAGGATATATAAGTGAGTGTTCTCGGTAGAATTCAAGAAATTAACACACACTGTCACACCTATCTTTTCATCTCTAGTGTGTGCAAAAAAATGGTTTGCAGCAATAAAGAAGTATCCTCTGAATTTCTTCCTTTCCTTCGAGTCTACAAAGATGGCTCCGTGGAACGATTCTTGGACTCACCTTACGTTCCACCTTCAACCGGCTATACCGGTAATAACGTCTCCTCAAAAGACATAACCATCACCGGAGATATCTCCGCCAGAATTTACATCCCTAATTCTCATAATCATCAACTTCTTCCCGTTCTTCTTTACTTCCACGGTGGAGGATTCTGCATTGAATCAGCTTTTTCATTCCTCAGCCACCGTTACATCACTGCATTAGTCTCTCAAGCCAAAATTCTCGTCGTCTCCGTTGAATATCGCCGTGCGCCGGAAAACCCACTTCCGGCAGCTTATCAAGATTCTTGGACAGCACTACAGTGGATCGATTCCCAATCCGTTGAAAAAACGGAACCCTGGTTGTCAAACCACGCTAATTTCAACCGGGTTTTCGTCGGTGGAGACAGTGCCGGTGCAAACATAGCACATAATCTAGCCATGAAAGCCATGCAAAATAAAATACATTTGTACGGTGTTCTTCTTTCACAGCCTTATTTTCTAGGGGGTTCATCAGAAAGATATAGTAGTAATGATGAAGATGAAAAAAGGTTATTGCTTTATCGGATGTGGGAATTCGTGTACCCAAATTCACCGGGAGGATTTGATAATCCGTTGATCAACCCATTTTCCGGTGATGCACCGAGTTTGTCGTGGCTTGGGGGTTCGAGATTGCTTGTTTGTGTGGCGGAGAAAGATGAATTAAGGGAAAAAGGGGTTCGATATTTTGATGCTGTGAAGAAAAGTGGATGGAGAGGGAAAATGGAGTTTTTTGAAGTTGAAGGAGAAGATCATTGCTTTCATATCTTTAATCTTGATACCAAAAATGCACAAATTTTGATCAAACGTTTAGCTTCTTTTCTCAATTCATAGATCAATTAGCTAATTAAGTAGCTCTTCATCTTCATCCATGATCCACCTATTATTTCATTAAATATGTATATGTATATATCCATATATTTCTTCATAAATGGATACTATTAGTTCAATTTTCTTTTTTTAAATTATATCTGTTTTATGACACTTATATATATTTCATTGTATTTTTAGCATGAAATGTTTGAATTATTTCAAATTGCAAAAACTGTTCAAATCTAATCTAATTTTTTTTTTATATTAATCTATTTCGAGCTAGCTGATAATTTTTTTAAATACCATTATATATTTATGTGATTGTGTTGTTTTGAATTTGAATATATATATATATATATGTGTGTGTGTGTATGTATGTATTAATTATGTGTACACTCAACTTAGTGCTTAAGTATTGGTTTCTTATTGAGAAAACGCGTATTGAATGAAGTATTGAAAAATCAAGATTCATGAGGGGCACGTCCTTTTGTCTTGTGGCTGCTTCCATTTGTCCCTTTCACAAACATTATTTTGCCATTTATAATTACTAACTTGTGCTTTTGAAACGAGACATTCTGCCTAAAGTAAGCAGAATTCATGGAACTTTCACACTATACATATATATATATATTATTAGGTCCAAAGAGAATTTTTTTTTTATTAGTGTATAGATATACTTTTTATATAATTTATAGTTGTCACAATTTAAACTCATAATCTTTTAATTATTTTGTTATTAATAATGACCTAAACTCCTTGTATCTTTAAAAATATTTCTTTAAATATTTCATATAAAGTTATAATAGAGATAATTATATATATATATATATATATATAGACTAATGTTATACATATATGACAATTAAGTAAAGATTTATGAAATAATGTAATAGAATTGAAGTATAATTTTGTGAATTGGTAGAATAGTGGGTGGAGAGTTTGGTGATTGTATAGTTTGGCCCTTTTCCTTATATTATAAATTCAATCAATTTGACCCCTCATTTTCATCTACTCTTTACCAAAGTCTTCCCTAACTAAAATATCATATATACCTAATATTTGACTTAGTAATATATATAAAATATATATATATATATATTAGAGCAATTAAAAAAATAAATAATGCAGCCACCATATTTTTCAATTAAAAGTCACCCAAATATGACTTCAGTAGTCAAGGATTTGCTCGGATGTTAAACATCATCACTTATTACAGGAAGATTATAAGTTTGAGATATAATATAGATAAATAATCGTATTTTTCAATATATATATATATATATATATGACTCCAGTAAACAAAAACAACAATTTCAAAGAATTTCATTACACTTTCTCCCTCAACATTCTTTGCAGGCCGAATCAAATTATATTGACAAAAAAGAAAAAAGACTACAAATTAAAATGAACAAAGATTTTTGGTTATTTTCTTATGCGATTACTTTGAAGATCACCAGCTCATGCATGTACAAGCATTTCTTCTTTATTATATATATTTGGATTTTGTTGGAATAATGATAATAATAATAGCAAAGTTTACTTTGACGATTTCTTCGTAGTAAGTCGTTTTTGGCCAATCATTAACCTTGAAAACGAAGGTGAAAACAAGAAAGAAAGAAAAACAATAATTCAAAGCCTTGCATTATTGTTTTGTATATGTATAACAATATAATATATATATCAAAAGAAATATATTGTTTGTGAGAAATTATGTGTGTAATAGGATCACAAAATAAATTTTAAAAAAAATCAGAAACAGAATTAAAATAAGAAAAAAAAAGAAAAAGAAAAAACGCTAGAGGAAGGGGTCGAACCTTCGACCTTGTGGTTAACAGCCACACGCTCTAACCAACTGAGCTACTCCAGCTGTTAGTTTATATTTTACAATTTAATTTATTTATTTGCAGAAGATAGACAAACTCAATACCAAAGACCTTTCCTTTTTATCCTCGAAGACTGTGCTACTTTCTCAGTTCTCATCACCAGTGAAAAGTATCTAATAAGGAATATATATCGTTTTTCAATAATTCAAAAAATTATTGTAATATCATTCTATTTTATAAAGATAATGAAAAATAAAAAATCTGACCAATGAGAGAACAAGTTCTGACAAGTTTGGAAAAATATATAATATTCTATTAGTTTCTTTTTCTTTTTTCTTTTTCAAGTTTGCAACTTTATTTCAAATTTAAACTTTTCTCCTCAAATTAAAATTCAGGTTACCCTAAACTCAGGTACAGATTGTAAAATAGTTTCCAAAGTTCAGTTCACAATTTACAATCCCTCCTTTTTCCCTCCACACATACATTCAGTGTTTCTCTGACGCCCCATTTCTTCGCTTTCTGCTGTACCATTTACATAAAAGAGTCTCTCGCAGTTCCCCAAACCAGACTCACGGTTGAAAAGGGCTACGTATCAAACCAAAGGATCAAGAAAAGAGATAGCAAAGGTTGGTTCTTTTTCATTTTTTTCTCTAATGGCTTTCTCTTTTCTGGGGTTTTTGGGTTTTATCCTCCTTCTTTACTTTGCCGTGGAGCTGTTGAATTCTCGAAGAGAGGCAGAAACTCTTCTTTTTTTAAAAAAATTATTATTATTAACATTTATGTTTTCTTTATTTTTTCCTCTTGATTTGAAGGTTTTCTTGCTTTCTGGTTGCAAAAAGATTGAATTTTTATTCCTGGATCTGTTGCTTCGTTATGATATTTTTTGGGTTTTATGTAATGTGCTTAGCTTTATTATTGTTTTTTTTTTTTTTTTTTTGATAAGCCATGCTTAGCTTTATTGTTATGTGGACTGAAAATGGAAAAAGAAAAATAATTATTATTCAGATACTTGTGACCACTTTCTTTGGGTTTACTTGTAGTTCTTTTTATGTGCAAAGCAATGAATATCCAAAGAAGGGATTGAAAGAAGCTGCATTGTTTGCGAGAATGTGGGAACCCTTGTCTTTGCAACTTTGGTTTGGTTCAAACTATGAGTCTGTATATGTATTCTACGTAAGGGTGGTGTGTAAGTAGGTATTTATTTGTTTTGCTGTGTAGATGTTGAGGATTTATTGATAGATTTAGTATCATATATGATTAACGTCTTCAGAATATTTAATCTAATTTGTCATGTTCTTTTATATTTGCTACCAAATAACTTGCAGCTTCTAATTTCAGGTTAGTTGCAATGGATACGACAACTCCAAATTTGCAGCGCCAGCCATTTTCAGTTAAGCTCTGGCCCCCTAGCCAGAGCACTCGGGAAATGCTTGTGGAGAGGATGACAAACAATCTTTCCAATCCAACCATATTCACCCGCAAGTATGGTAGTTTGAGTAGGGAAGATGCTTCAAGAAGTGCTAAAAAAATTGAAGATGCAGCTTTTTCTTCTGCAAATTCTCACTATGAAAAGGAGCCTGATGGTGATGGAAGTTCTGCTGTGCAACTTTATGCTAAGGAATGCAGTAAGCTTATTTTGGAAGTTCTTAAACAGGGACCCATGGAGCAAGATAATGATGTTCTGCAGCCTCAACCTGATCAACTTCCCGCACCTCAACCTGATCAACTTCCCGCACCTCAACCTGATCAACCTCTCGCACCTCAACCTGATCAACCTCCCGCACCTCAACCTGATCAACTTCCCGCACCTCAACCTGATCAACTTCCCGCACCTCAACCTGATCAACTTCCCGCACCTCAACCTGATCAACTTCCCGCACCTCAACCTGATCAACCTCCCGCACCTCAACCTGATCAACCTCCCGCACCTCAACCTGATCAACCTCCCGCACCTCAACCTGATCAACCTCCCGCACCTCAACCTGATCAACCTCCCGCACCTCAACCTGATCAACCTCCCGCACCTCAACCTGATCAACCTCCCGCACCTCAACCTGATCAACCTCCCGCACCTCAACCTGATCAACCTCCCGCACCTCAACCTGATCAACCTCCCGCACCTCAACCTGATCAACCTCCCGCACCTCAACCTGATCAACCTCCCGCACCTCATCCTGATCAACCTCCTGCACCAGAGGAATACTTCTTTGATATTTCCAAAGGCCGAGAGCATTTATTGAAGCAGAAGAAGCTGATAAACTTCTAGAACCATTAAAAAGACCAGGAAATTCCTATGTTAGAATATGCTTTAGCAACAGAAGCTTTGGCATTGATGCTGCTTATGTTGCTGCACCTATACTATCATCACTTAAGAATCAATTGAAGGAAGTAGACTTGTCTGATTTTGTTGCTGGAAGACCAGAGGCTGATGCTCTTGATGTCATGCATATTTTCTCAGAAGCTCTGGAGGGCTCTGTTCTGAGATATTTGAATCTCTCAGATAATGCCTTGGGCGAGAAAGGAATCAGGGCATTCGAAAAGCTTCTGAGCTCACAAACTAGTTTGGAGGAATTGTATTTGGTGAATGATGGAATATCCGAGGAGGCTGCAAGGGCTGTTCGTGAGTTGCTGCCTTCCACTGAGAAGCTTAGGGTGCTTCATTTCCATAACAATATGACTGGAGATGAAGGAGCTGTATCTATCTCTGAAATTGTTAAGTGTTCTCCTTTATTGGAAGATTTTCGATGCTCTTCTACCCGAGTAGGTTCTGATGGAGGAATTGCCTTGTCTAAAGCACTTGGAGAATCTCCAAATATCAAGAAACTTGATCTGAGGGACAACATGTTTGGGGTTGAAGTTGGTATTTCTTGAGCAAGTCACTTTCGATATATGAAAATCTTGTTGAGGTGTATCTGAGCTATCTAAATTTGGAAGATGAGGGTACAATTGCAGTAGTTGATGCACTCAAGAGTACTGCCCCTTCGCTTGAAGTGTTGGAGATGTCTGGAAATGATATAACAGCTGAAGCTGCCCCGTCTTTAGCAGCCTGCATAGCTGCAAAACCACTTCTGACCAAATTGATCTTGTCAGAGAACGAACTTAAAGATGACGGTGCAATTCTAATCAGCAAAGCACTGGAGGATGCCCATGACAAATTGAAGGAAGTAGATTTGAGCTCCAACTCTTTGAGAAGGGCTGGAGCACGGACATTAGCTCAGTCTGTCCTGCAAAAACCTGAATTTAAACTATTGAATATCAATGGAAACTACATTTCTGATGAAGGCATCGATGAATTGGAAGACATCTTCAAGGCTTTCCCCGACAAGCTTGCACCTGTTGATGACAATGATCCAGAAGGAGGAGATGAAGACAATGAATCCGGAGATGAAAATGAAGGCGGGGAGGATGAATTGGAATCTAAAATGAAGAAGCTTGATGTTGATGAAGAAGAATAGAGTCTTTGATAATATAAATCAGTAGAACTCTTTTATGGGATCTCCATCTACAAATCTTTAACATTTATTGTACTCTATATTTCTTTCTTAATCTTGAGCCAGTTGCTTGCCTCTGCTTCCATCAATGGTTTAGGTTGGTGGCAGCTTTTGGTTTATGTATTAGCTAATGTAGGACGATTGGGGCTGGTTTATTTACTTTTCATGTCAGTTCGATCTTTTTCTCCTGTTAATCTAGGTCTAGTTCTCTTTCTTTGGTATTGGAGGCACTGACCAGAAAAAAATGAATGGTTCTTTACTACATTTATGGCATAAACATAATCTGAGGGGGTCTGGTTTTGCAGGAAAAAAAAAAAAAAGGCAATCAACTGCATTTACATTTCTAGACCACTAACAAAAATTCATAATTCAAGTTTTTCAATAAGCTAGTTGTTACATGGCTACAAATGTACAGAATGTTGCAGGGCAATGCAGCCTTGAATATATATATTATAAAAGGAAAGTGGCAATTGACCAGTTGAATGCCCGAATTCTTTCGACTGTCTCTTTCCAATATACAGAATTGCCAATCTAAAAGCACTCCCCCAGCATATAGCAGCTGCTCAAGTTACACAAGCAAGGAGTCCTCATCAGCGTGTGAACAATCTACTGACGCCGACTAAAAATTATATTTTTCTGTTATGCTTCGACATCGCAGCTCTCGTAATCTCATCTATCCATTTGCTTGATTCTGAAACTAAAGAAGTTAGGAGACTAAACTCGATCTCCTCCTTTTGTGTGCTTTCCATGTCAAACCATTTAAGGGATCATCTCTTGGAGGTGAATGGTCTTCTTGATTAGAAGTAGTATCCTCAGACTTTATATTTTTCATCGTCAATCCAATGGAATGGCCCCTTGTTGCTTTGCTCGCCACAGAGATGGGTTCTTTCTTCGAGCTTTGTCCTATTTTGTCCTCATCAGAATTGTTAATGTTAGGCACTTCATTGTCCACAGCAGGTGGCGGATGCTCCTTCCTCTTTTTCCCTTTGGCTGAATGTCTAGCTGATTCTCCATTTTCAACAGCAGCCTTTGTTGCCTCGGTATCATCATATGTATCTCTATATGCTACTTCTTTCCTGCGCCGCTTTCCAGTGACATTGGCAGCATCAAAATCAAAGCCTTTCCCCTTATTGTCCTTAGTATCAGGTGCAGTATATGCCCAATCTGGAACCTCATGTTCTTCCATAAGACGAGATCTGTAACTCTCCTTCAGTCTTCTCTCCTCATCCATCTTCTCAAAAAGCCAAAACTCCTCATCTGATCGAGCTGCAAGACGATTAATTTCTCTCTCACTGGGCACATCTGTCCCAAGTGAACTGGTACCCTTCCGCATTATCTCTTCCAACATCTCTCTCTATCTTGTGCTGCATAGACAACAATAAACATTATCAAATATGTCTCAGATCCATCCTAAAACAGATGAGTAATTAGTGAAGCAATGGATAAAATGAGCTACCCTTAATTCAAACCAATAAAATAAAAATAAATGCTAGGATGCTATGTTTTAGACATATGTTCCTCCAATTAATAGATACGGATCAAGTATATGCTGCACAAACAAGCCCAGCCAGAAAAGAAAAACAGATAAAATCTGAATTCCTGAAAGTGAATCCTGGTATGGTCAAAATTGCAAACCTGTGGAAGTGGTATTGAACAGCCCTGCCTGGATGACCTTGGCATCTATGCCCATCTTCTGTTTGGCTCGCTCCAGGATAACTTCTTCAATCGATCCAACACTCACCAATACAAAAACCCTCACTTCCTTCTTTTGTCCAATGCGATGAGCTCGATCCTCAGCCTGTTGGTCCATCTGTGGGTTCCAGTCACTGTCAAATATTATCACAGTATCTGCAGTCTGCAAATTTAAACCAAGTCCTCCAGCCCGAGTGCTGAGAAGAAACATGAAAACTGGAGAATCAGGAGCATTAAATTGCTTCAGTAGAGAGCCCCTTTCTTCAGTTTTTGTTGAGCCATCAAGTCGCAGGTATTTAAAATCATGTAGTTGCAGGTAAATCTCCAGAATGTCCATGAGACGCGTCATTTGTGAGAAGAGGAGAACTCTGTGCCCAGCTCTGTGTAATTTGGGCAGTAGGCGATCAAGAAGTTCAAATTTTCCAGAGGCTCTAACAATCTCATCCCTTCGCCAAATATTATATTCACTAACAAATAGGTATGGGTGGTTGCAACACTTCCTCAGTTGCATCGAAAGATTCTGTAAACTCTTCGACTTCCCAGTTCCTGCAAATGTATATCAAAAACCCGAGTTTTAGAGACGGGGCACTGGCTAAATCTCAATATCCCCCCCCCCCCCCCCCCAAGAATAAAAACAAGGATTTGAGAAAGAGAAAAAGAAAAAAATCCATGTCTAATCTAAGAATTTATGTGGACTTGAAGATTAAATTCAAATGGCCATAGATCACGATCAAATAAACAGATATAAGGTAAATGTTAAATAAAAATTGATAAAACAACTTAAATTTCATACTAGGCATAAAAGCAACTAATATTGATGAGACAAATGGACAGATAAAATTCACTTACCATTATCCAGTCCCACCCTCCCAACATCTGTGACTTGCTGATAGTATACTTTTTGCCATGCAGACATATCGCATTTCAGTATGACCTGTATTTTCCCAGGAAGGAACTTCTCCACCTCATCTTTTTTTCTCCTCAATATAAATGGCCTTATAACCTGTGCATATATCCACAATACAGAAAATGTGAAAAGAGTAAAAGCCTGTTGGAAGTAGACCAGAAGAAGAATCTGGAAACAAGAACAGAAATGAAGATTTACATGGTGTAGACGACGTATAATCAGTAATTCCTCTTCATCTGTTAAGGTCACATCGCATTTATCCGCAAAAGGTGCATTAAACCACTCCTCAAAATTCTCAACAGAATTAAAAATATTTGGAAGGAGAAAATTAAGCAGGGACCATAGTTCCTGCAAGCTGTTCTGAATTGGGGTACCAGTCAATAGGAGTCTCCTCCTAATCCGATAACTGCATGGAAGATAAATGTTCCTTTCTTAATATGCTTACTAGAAAGGGGAAAAATTTCAAGCGAAAGAAACAGTAGTAGGAAATAAATTAGCCTTCTCCAATGTGCAAAAAGGGGTAACAAAGACAAAAGGGATAGAAAACAACGTGAAAAACTCATGGCCTGATCAGAATTTTAACACGAGAGGATCAGCCACATTGAATATAGAGTGTGATCCAAGAAATTCCAGTTGCTCATGAGAACAAAAATCTTCAGCAGAAGCATGATGATAGAATCCAAGTCCCTATGCATATTTAATCAATGAAATTAAGAAGGGGGGTAATTTAATCCAACATACCCAGATACAAGGTACGTGCAAGAACACAGTCGTGGTTCTTTAACCGATGTCCTTCATCAACAACCATGTAATGCCAGTGAATCTTCTTCAAAAATGCTTTGTCTCTAATAATAAGATCATAATGGGTGATCAACACATTAAACTTCCCTTCTCCTGAATACTCTTCTCTCATTGCTTTTCTTTCATCCAGTCGTCCATCATAAAGAATAGCTACAATACTGACAACAGAGAGCATGCATCAGATTTTGACAGAAGTTGATTGTGTGTTTAGGTGCAGCAAGAAGAATACAAATCAGAGCATTTTTCATAACATACCTTGGTGCCCAGGTGGAAAATTCATTAATCCAGTTTGGAAGTACAGCTTTCGGGGCAACAATCAAGTGTGGCCCTGCAACTCCCTTATTCTCCATGAGATAAGCAATTAAAGAAATAGTTTGAATTGTCTTCCCTAAACCCATTTCATCTGCTAATATCCCATTTAGATTGTTATTAAACAAAGATAACATCCATTGAAGCCCTTCTAACTGGTATGGTCTTAATTCTCCACCCTGAAGCATAGCTGGTTGCTCCGTCACCTGCATAATTTCAGATTAGAGTCTGCATTATAATTTACAGTTCTATACACAGACTTTCTCATAGCAAGATAATCATATGGGTTCGTGATACATGTTTTCCATCTTTTGTGTAAACTTATCATAAATATTTCATCATACTCTCACAAATCATTTCTAGAAATATCACCCAGAAGTCAGAAGAATAAACAAAATGTATGTCAACTTACTACAACAAACAAGGAGCTCAAAATGAAAAGCCAAATTAAACATAAATCACTCCAAGAATAAAAGACAAGCAAAATGCACAAACAAACAGGAAAGACGGAAAGGAACCACAAATAAAACATAATGATTACCTTCTCCTGGATTGAATGCACAGCTGAGTTATACTGTCTCTGACCTTCAAGCAAATCACCGGACTGTACTTGGCGACTAGGTTCATTTTCAGCAACATCCTCGTCCTCCTCAGGAAGAGATTGTCTAGGAGTTTCAGCTTTTGGAAAAGCTAACTCAGTTAATTCGGCATCTGAGCTTTCTAGAGGTTCAATGACATCATGTTCAGCATCTTTCTGGCGTTGAACAGCAGCTCCCAGTCGAACAAGAAGATCATTTGTTTTCCCTAGAAGCATAGTCAATCTCTCATTCTTGCTCTCTTCCACCATTTTCATGTATGCTTCTTGATCATCAGCTTTTAGAGCTTGGAACCTCAGTTTTTCTGCTCTTGTAGCTCGCTGTCTTTGCCTCCCGTGCCATGCCTATGGGAAATTGAAATTTACATTAGATGCAAGAAAGATGATTCATGGTGGTGCAAGGTGATATAGTTAGCAGGAAAAAGGAACATGAGATACTACTTCTAGTAATTATTAAAATAATAATAATGAACCCCATTTCGTCCTGCATCGCATGGTCAACAAGTACCACAGATCACAGAATAAGAGCAACACAGGCAACACCATGCATTTCAGGTGTCCAGGTGAAAGCCGTGACCACAAAATTTGATAACAAGTCTGACGAAGGGCATAGCTAAAACTCACTCTATTACAGTTTGTCATGAAATTATTATTGGAAAAAAATTTCAAATATGTAATAATAGAAGCTAAAATCCAGAAAGCAAAAATAGCATGCCTGGACACCATCATTCCGCTGTTTCCTGCGCTTTTGAGCAGCTTGTACTTGCAATTGCAGTTCACGGGCAGCATTCAGTAAATCTGCAAAGAATTTTCTTTTCTTAGTTTCTATGCGGTTCCTTTCCTCCTCTTCCAGTCTTGATAATCTCTGTGGTGAAAAAATTTCACTTTATTAGCATATAATTCAAAATTAAAATTGACCTCAAGCGATATTCAAACTCAGATCATCCTTTTAATTGACAGGCGAACAACTTATTCTGCATATTTGTACAATGAAGACATGCGGCTAGATGGGATGAGAGTAGCTTCGTATATATAGCAGAAAGACTATAATGTGTCAACTATTCTCAGCCTATCATACAATAAGACATTTGTCTAGAATCAAAGATATCATTTCTCTCACATCTTATGAATATAATGAAAGAATTTCTTCTTCTTCAGAGATTAAAAAAAAAAAAGGAAAAGAATTTACCTCAGCATCACGTTTCTTCTTCAGGGGATCATCAGCATCAACACTAAAAGCATCACCAATTCCATAAAGAGGACGAGGCAACCGCATCATACCCCAATCAAATAATTGCTTGTCAGGATTTGAACAAAGTAAACGAAGCCAGTACTCTGCACTCACTTCAGACCTAACTTTAGCCTGCAAGTCTGCTAACTGCAAGGAAAGAAATTAAAACAATATATTTTGGTATTAAAGGACATGGACCTTCTACAAGAGGGCAGGTAACATTAGAAAGAAGATTAGTCTCTTTAGTGGAGTATGAGTGAGTATAAGCAAGAAGAAACTTCATTTTTGTGATTTTAAATGATAGTTAACCGTATAAAATTTTGAACATAGATATGTTTTATGTTAGTTATTTTCATACATCAGAGATGGAAGTTTAAGAGTCAGCTCTTTGTCAAATATATCATAAAATGATATACCTAGATAATTTTTTTGTTAGCATCAGG
Organism: Asclepias syriaca; assembly: GCA_027405835.1. Lineage (NCBI taxonomy): Eukaryota > Viridiplantae > Streptophyta > Magnoliopsida > Gentianales > Apocynaceae > Asclepias > Asclepias syriaca. Next base: position 1,613,457 of record CM049925.1, on the reverse strand, counting down.
TATCCTATGTCTGCATTAGAAGCTCCAGATACCAGCAAATAATCAATTTTCTATCTTTACCAACATAAAATTTGTTAATTTCATTCAACATTCAAACAACAGCTATGCATTTTCAATCGAAACAATTTGTTGAAGTCAAGACTTCATATAAACAACCAGCTTCTAAAGAATACATTTCTGAAGAAATTACCATCTCAAATAGACTATTTTACCTTTAGACCATAGAGTTCTACTAAGCACTTTGATTGCAGATCCTCGCCTCTGTTTGTTGGCAGTTCTGGTTCAAATTAAAGCATAGGAAAATCTTCAGAGAAATGTTTGGTGGAGAATCAAATAAAGTGGCAGTAAATGTTGGTGTCATTATATTGAAATATACAATTTTCACTTCTAAATAAGATTTTCCACCATAAGGATTAGAAGAAAGGTAAACAAACATATAAATTACTTAATGCTTTGCAATGATAAGACTAGCTAGAAGAGTGGAACAGTTTCACTGGACACACTTTTGCTTCGCCATTGAGTGTCATCTTAAATGCTAAAGGAGAACAGTTACATGTTCTAGAAACGGGAACCCATCATCTCAAATTTTCCCTTTCCTAAGGATCTAAGAGTATATAGTTCTAAAGTGTGTGGTAATTAAGCTTGTGCTTGTGCAGTATGAAATTACTTACAATTACCTTCAAGTTCAGAAATACGATGTTTGACTTGACTCTGATAACGATTTTCCTGTAGTTCTGTCAATCTATCCCCTGAAGTGCACGTCTGTCTTTGCTTCAGTACAGCCATCTCAAAGTCTGCCATCAAATCTCCGTAGCTTGAAATCCCCAAACCATCCTGAAAAAAACAGTTTCCCTTTATCCGAAAATGTAAAATTGAAGACATGAAAAGAAACAAGAATTTACATCTTCAGATCAACACAGGCCAATTACATTGCATTAAAGTTCTAACAAAATACAAAAGAAAACTTAATACTCTAGAAAAGGCCTGACGGACATATTGACCACTCAAAAGAACTAAATTCTCTTGCATATTGTATATTCAAGAAAATTTTCTATACCACACAAATTCTTGAGAAATGATCACATGCCATGGATTCAAAACAATATCTATAAATAATATTTCCTCATTAGTCTTGAGATTTCAAGCCACAACTGAAGAGCTACACATGTGTTGCACTAGCAATCAATTCATAAGTAGTGAACGCCTTTTTGGCTCGAGTTAAAAAGACAGCCACTAAAAAGCAAGAAAGTAAAAGGAAAATTTGGTTCCTTTCAACATCACCATGCAACCAAACATCTCATGGAAATTAGGTTCTTTGCATAGAATTGGCTCCTCCATTAAAGTTCCATCCCAGAAGAGAATGATTAATTCGTGATACATAACAATAGAACCAAGAAAACACTTCTGAGGCCGCAGATAAGAAAAGGAAAACAATTAACACAGCCCAACAAATCACGGAGTTGCTTTACAGCCCAAGATTACAACCAAATGACAAGTCTTGCAAACCTTCCAGTAAAAGCAGAATCATATAAATAAAAAATTTAAAATCGCTGACAGGTAATTTCTTTTGTAAACTTCTTAGTTCTCTTTTCGAGCAAGTTGAGCAAAGTAATGCAAGTTTTAAAAAACAAAATAAAACACAAACAAATGAAACAAGAATTTGAAGCTTCAAGACTCCAAATATATAATAAACAAGTTTAAGGGCGTGGCCCCTTCTTCCAATTTAATATTTTTCTATTGCAAAACAATTAACAGAGAAACCTTTACAGAAATTCCCCTTTCATCAACTACAATAAAAATTCTAGAACAAATAATTTTAGAAAATAATAATAAAAGAAAAATGTTACTCACTTGCACCTTAGAGTTGTCAACAGCAGGTACATCGGATCCAACACCGCCGCCACCAACAACAGTAGAATCATCAACCGGATTACAAACGTCTGCAGCTCCACCATCAGAGTTGGAGTCAATGTCAGCATCCGAAAAACAGCCATCTTCCTGATAAATAGATGAAACGGCGTCGTAGACATCATGAGGTAAAGGAAGATTGCGGGAAAGGAAATTAAGGGCACAAATTAAAGTTCTAGTTTTCTCTATCTCGTCTACATCAATGCTACTGGCATCCGCGGTAGCAGTAGTAGCAACCACATCATCATCAATGTTGTTAGTTCGACTCTGACTTTGGCTAGGATCACCGGCTGTAACAGACACATCTCCACCACCACCTCCGCCGCCTTGGTGACTGGTCTCTACCTGAGCAGCCATGGCTCACGGCCGGAGACACTGGGGGCGCGCGAGAATATAAATTTTTTGAAAGAAATTAGTAAGTGGGAAATTAAGAAAGCGGATTTAAAAAAAAAATTAATCTTTCTCCCTTATAAACCAAAAGAGAGAGAAGAGGAAAAAAAAATAAAAGAAAAAAAAACGAAAGTATTTTTGGGTTTCTCTCTCTTAGCTTGTTTCTTGTTTAGGGAAATAAAAACGAAACCCTCTTTTCTTTATGGGTTTCAGGTTCTGGTATTTGACCCGTATTTAGAAGAGTTTCAGGTGGATAATGTGAATCACGATATAGCCCTCGTTGACGTTTTTATTGACGTCCAAGTCCCTGACTCCCAAATTTAACCTTATCTAAACAACTAACTGTTATTTGTATTGAAAAAATAATTTTTCTTATTTAATATATATATATATATTTTTTTTGTATTTGAGCAGTTACTTTTTCTAACATAATAATATTTTCTAATTTAAATTTTTATAGTTTTGAATATTAAATATATTATTAACATTTTTATTAAAAATATTAAAGTCGAACAATAACCTTAAAATTTGTCTGAATAGATAGTCTAATAACTCCAAAATAGTTAGTTTAAAAAAAAAAAAAAAAGAGAGAGAAAGCATTCTTTGGATCAATCACCAAATGGCTCATAAAATCAGAGCATTATCTAAAGATAGTTATTACCCTGATAGCAAAATTATGTTTCAGCATTCCAAATTGACATTTTTACAAGATCCAACCAAATAGAAACATCAGAATGGACTCGGGGAAGATTAGATACCTCTCCACAATGAATGAATGAATGATTAAGAAAGCACATCATTTCTGGCAGCTTCAGCACTTTTTCAATCACGAGCTCTTCGCAACTCAGCAAGATTGTCTGTCTTTAATGTAACTGAATGTTCTGTTTCACAATGAGGAAGTAAGCTGAGTTTCTCCCTTTTTTTTTTTCTTTTTTGTTGCTGCCAAGTTTTTCTAACTACGAGCTATAGTTTCTTCAACACACGGCTGATTGGTTCTTGGAAATACTGAAGAGAGATCAAGATGGCTTCCTGTGTTGTAAAATGCCAGGGATTATAGACTTCCTTTCATTTCAAACATAAAAGTTAAATTAAAAAGGAAAAAAAGGGTGATTTCAGAGAGATAATGAATGTACCTCTGTACGTATTGTTCTGCTTCCTTGATGAGGGCATGTATTTAAGTATAAATCAAAAACTTCTCTTACATTTTTCCCCTGAATGCAAACAAAAAGAAAAAAAGAAAAAAAAATCCAAATGAAGTCATCAAGTATGTTTGTCTGACAGACAATAAGCCAGGACTAAATGGATTAAGCTACTGTGGTACAAAGCCAAAGTTGGATTGAGAACCCCAAGTAATAGAAATAATGGAAAGAAAGGAATTCCAGAATACCTTTAACTCATTATCTTCCTCAATACACTCTTCAAGTCCAGCAAGCCCACCAAAAGCTATCAATAGGTGCCTAAAGATTATGAACATCATTCGTTAGCTACCATTTTATTTGGATATCAGGATATCAGATTTCTGCCAGTCTATAGAATACAAAACAATGGGGGGAAAAAAAAAGATTTCAACCTAAATTACATAGTTCCATAGATGTCTCTATTTCCACAGGTCAACTATGGCTTCTGTCATGACATCAGACAGCTGTAGCAATGATCTAAAACATAACACAAACCTAAAGGCCAAATTGACCTTTTCTTGTGTGTAGCTGAACATGTCCACAGTTATGTAGGTAACACCAAAAAAAATTAACACATCATTTACACCCACATGGTTGAAAGGAAAATTTTACAGAGGTAACTACAGGTACAGATTCAGATAAAATAGGACAACTTATGTAGTATGATTGTCAATATGCTCAAGATATTTTTACGGCTGGAATATCACACAACAAAAGTACAATAAAATAACAACCTGAATGGTGGCAGAGAAAGTTCTGAAGACCTAACAATGACTCCATGTTCCGAGGTGCCAATCAGATAATCATAGCCTCTCTACATAGACATTTTAACATAATTAATAAAATGGTCTTTTTCAATGTGGTAATCAAGAAATCAATGAACAATCAATGAAAAAAGAAAATGAAAATGAATACCTCATGTGGGCAGCCACTGAATATCGCACTGATATTTGAAGCATACCTTACTTCGTAACCCCAGTACATTCCTGCTTCATCCCTAGGTCTAGAAGATGGGACAACTTGATACGTTAGACCTGAAATTTTTAAGAATGGAAAAATAACAAGAAGAAATTAACATTTCAGAACTGCAAGCACTAACCAAATAATTAAACCATGAAAAAGTAGACGGTGAAGAAATTTCGGTTAGATCTCAAGCTTTCAATTCCCTGCATATCAGACTTGGAATGATATGGCAGTCTCCATCTTCTAAGGGTCAAAAGCTTCAATGGCCCTGAGTTACATTTGAGTTTCACGGTTCCTTTCAAGATTTGCTTATTTCTAATGAGTAATATCCAAAGATTATGAATAAAAGACATTCATTCATGGAATGACCTTTTCCTCTGTTAACCAACTAACATAATGTTTGGCAAATGTAGCTTGTAGGAACAGTAGAATAGTAATATAAATGGACTTACTATACATATATTAGTATCTATTTCTTTAATGACTTCGGAGGGCTAGCCTAGACGAGAGATCAGCTTCAGTCCAACACACTATAGACCAAGATACAGTACAAAACAACTAAACACAACAACTTCAGTAGTCTCCAAGTACCCTTTGAGGTCTCACTGATGGTCATTATGTTGTGAAACACATTGACTATAGCAAGTCAACTTCATGATCATCAAAAAAACAAGAGGCAAGCCACATAATTTTATGATGAATTTGCCAACAAAAATGGGCTCGAAATGAGTTCCAGAAACACGTGAAGTGATGCTAGAGTAAATTCACTACCTGTATCCAGATTACGATCAGTTCCCATAGCCACTGTTACTCTTCTTCCTGGTTCAATTAATTTCCGAATCACAACATTCTGCATAATACAGCACTTAGTCAATAAATTATGTAACATTATACTATTGATAAATCAAACTATTCTCTGATACTACAATAATCAAGTAATCATTATACATCTATAAGAAGTGCCACACATTCAGCCCTTACTTGAAGTAACCCCTATCAACTTTGAATATCAGGAACAGACTTAGTGCTGTGCAGGTCAAAACTCTAACATATAAAGAAAAATAATCAAAATGGATAAATATTGTTGAGTCCACAATAACAATAGTAGATACCACAACTTCAACATTATAAAACGGGAATACTTTGTAGACAAAGCATCACATGATTGGCGATTAAGGCATCCAAGACAGCTATAGCAGCACACTAGTGCCAGGGAGACATAGATGATAAATAAAACCAGGAGAATATAGTTAATTGATCACATTCAACTACATATCATAAACTAGCCAACTTTTCTGAGCAAAACAAATATTGTGTACCTTATTGAGCCCCACATCAACAAATGTGCCACCAGAATCTGGAGCTTGGTTTCCAAGAGTGACACCTAAAATGATGATAAATAAAAAGAATAAAGGAAAAATATTCAGAACAGAAATGAATCCTTTTCACATTACAGAACCTATAGTATTTATGAAACATATATGTAAAGCAAGTTATTAAGAATGGTCCTTGAATATGAATTGTAAAATTTCTGACATTGAAAAAGTAGAGGTAGAAAACCCTAAGATAGGAAGAATAAAATTCTAAGCTGATGTAAATAGTAGTTTGGTCATCTTTGATTGAGGCAGCTTCCCAAGATCACGGCTAAAAAACTCAAAAAGACAATGCAAAGTCATGGCATCAGCCATATGGTTTATCGACATAGAACTTACCTGAAGTTCAGCGATCAAGTGTACGTCATCATATGCACAGACTTTGCAGAGGATGTATAAATCAAGTGGCTAGTTCGTATTTGAGATTAAAATTACACGAGCTGAAATCCATTATGGATTTCTTACTCCCAAAGTTGGGACACATAATCAAAAGCTTTCAATCACTCTAAAAGTAAAGAAAACAAATCAAAAGAATTCAGTCTTGTGTGAGGCTTAGAACTTCCCAAAACAACCACCAGCATCACCAACCCCAAAAAACACAAAAACCATGGAATCCCAATCCCCAAACCCTTCACCTTCTCCAAATACTCAAAGACTCCATATAAAATGGGGCTATTATCCTACCTTCTCGATAGGGGGCCCATTCATGTTTACGCAAATGATGTGGGGCATCTATTGGAGGAAGCATGCCCTGCAAATAGGAAATTGGGCCACACCTATGAGTAGAATAAAGATAAATTTAATTTTTAAAAAAAAATGAAAGGAAAAGGACCTTTCATGTGGCTTAACAATGCCTACTATCAAATTTGGGGCCTTACCACAAATCTTAAACTATTGTGCTTCGGGAAAAGACTCTTCCTAAGATACTGTGGGGTCTCCAGATACCTCAAAATCCTTATAAGAAAAGCTGCACCACTTTCATACTCATCTGAATTATTATCGTCTATCAGCACACTTGATTCATCTACCAAAGTACTCTTATTATCAATAACAATCACCTGTACCACAACATGCAGAAGATGGAATTAAGTTTTCAGTAAATACTAATGCAAAGGCTCAAATATACATATATATAAACATATGAGCACTAATGCATTTCTCAAGCAACATAGATTTACACACCTCATCTACCCGAAAAATTGTTGCAGCACGAGCAATCTGACCAGCCAACTGATGGATAAACAACCACAAAGAAGTGACCGGAAAAATGGTCAGCAAGACATAATAAACAACATACCTTTCATATACTACTAATAAATAGACTTAATAATATTTGCTCCAATCGAACTTCACCTGAAAATAATACGTCACTAGCTATGTACATGGACAGAGAAAAAAACACTTTACCCGAGTTGCAAGTTCAAGAGACTGAGTATTGTCAATTATGGAGCCAGGAACAGCAATGGAAACAGTAGGTGTTTGATTTAAATCTACGTCCTTTTGCTCTTCCTTTCTCTTCTTTTTCTTCTTCTTCTTCTTCTCTTCGTCGCAAGAATTAACCTCTGCATTGGATTCATGATTCTCTATAGTGTATGATTCTTCACCATTGATTCTTTTCCTCTGTTTCCCCATTTTCATCGGGCATCCAACTAGGGTTTATTCAGGGGTTTGAATATTTAGACAATTTTATTTTCAAATAAAATTTTTTAAATTAAATTCAGCGACCTCGAGTTTAAGTAAATGATATCCAGACCCCTTATATTTGCATTCATTGGCATTTTAATATTACTTGAACTTTGGTCTCAGGTACCGTATTCTTCTTTACTTATATCTCCAACCCCTAAATTATACTACAATTAGATATATATATATATATATATTATGAGTTTTAGAAATGGGAAAATTACAACCAAAATATAAAATACTCTGACTCGTGAGTTTTTTCCACGTTCATTTTGCAGATATATTCTAAAGGAAAACATGAAATGATGAATCTTTGTACCCCTTTTAAACAGAAGTTTTTTCTTTTCCAATTCACTGGGAAGTAAGGAGGGATCTGGTGGGAAGAAGAACAGGGAGTAAATCAGAGATCTGAAGCAATAATATTATTGTATAATAGCTCTGTTGTATAAAATGATGAGAATCCATCCTCCTACTGATTAAATTTTACATGAACCAATTATATTAACATTGTCAAAATCTAAGAAAACTATGGAAGTATTGTCCCTGGTATGCTTTTTGGCTTCATTCAACAAACTTTTAGCTATCTTTTCAGGATCTCCAGAGATGTTCTCCCTTGTCTGTGCAGTAGTAAAAGAGGAATAGAAGATCAGACACTTTTACTCTAATAAATAATAACATAAGAACTACTGAGCAAGTTCATTAATAAATACCTGCTGTATAAGTTGAGATGCCTTCCTGATATTTACCACATCCCAGAAGCCATCACTGCATCAAGTTTCCCATAGTGTATCAAAATATAGAATAATAATTTCTTGACTTATCCCCAAACTTCTTTTAACTATATGGTAATAAAATATACTAATGTATATATCATACTATTTATCTTTTTAAGTAACAAGTTTCTGAACGTGGCATGAGCACCAAGAAATAGGTATAGAAGCACTTTCGGGGATGAAGAAGAGTAATAGAGGGGGTGGGGGAGGGAGGAGTAAACCTCACCAGACAGCAATTATTCAACAGAAAATAGAAGAAAGTCACCTAGCTAATAGTGCAAAGCCCCTGCTTGCTTGACTTATATGCACAACTTCACTGACAAAAGGTTCTGAACTAAAGCGTCCATCCTGTTGTTTCAGATATTTATCTCCAAGCATTCGAGCAAGGTTAATTCCTGCTTAAATAGAAGTAATGAGAATCCACCAATAAAAGACAATTGAAAAAAGAAAACTAGTATTATTATTTTAAAGAAAAGTAGTCACCACATATTCGTGTCTCCTCATCTTTCAAAGGTACTCCTAATGCTTGTATGCGGAGTCTTTCAGAAGAGCTACTTATTCTGTGGTCCTCTGTCATCTTCACCTGCTTTCCATCAATGCTGCCATAAAAATGAGATTGTAGTCTTCCATCATTTTAGTTGTAAAACTACTATGAAATTTAAAATCAGACACAAGGCAAAATGCTTTCTGCTTATGGAGAAAGGTCAAGGCAAGGATGATAAGTAATAAGGCCACAAAAACTCAGGACATGAAGGAGAGGCAGCATAGTACAAAAGGAATCATAGTTAAAAGTGTCTGATATGTAGTCTAAGATGCAGATAGGACATTAGCAAAGGCAAGAAGTTCTCTTAAAGATAAGAGCCACCACAGGAATATAATATAACATCGAAAAAGGTTGTAGAAGGAAAAGACACAGAACCAATTGGAAGTACATACTTTGTGAAACAAGAAGAGTCTCCAAGATTTGCACATTGGGCCAAGAAATTTCTGTTACCATCAGCCCAAACCAGAAGCACTGTTGCAGTGCAACCCTGCAAAACTTTTCATCATTAAAAGCGAAGATAAAGTCCACTGAAAATTTGAACCTACATCTTGCTGCAGTTTATGAAACTTTATTGCACAACCAATATTTTATTGAACTGTATTCTATTTAAACCAACAAAACCATATCTCCCATATATATAGCACAACAAGCTAAAAGCACTTCTAAAAGCCTTTCTGTAACATATTCTAAGATGCTTGTGTAAACCTTTATCACTATAAGCTTTAAATTTCATGTTCTCTACTCGTCATATTTAAAAGGAATTTTTTTCTTTAAAAAGAATAAAAGAAGAGTGCCATTCACACACCACCTTTATGAATCAGGGGTTGATACGAAACAAGTTTGTCACGATAATCAAGCAACTGACACAAAATACAAAGTGATGAAGAAAATTAACAATTCAAGAAAAACCTCATAATAGTGGTTCATGCAAGCTTCAGTCTGTGAAAATGCCTCTCTTAGGACATCTGAAGCCTCGCCTTGCACTAAAACTTTCTCCTTTTTGCTTGAATCTGATAATATACTTGAAAAGACTTCAGGCATTATCCTAGGAAATGACACCAAATTCCTCAACCAGATTAGATGTAAAAGAGCAGGAAAGCACCTCACGATTAATATGAATGCAATTTATTCAACAAAAAAACATAAGATTTGACACTAGAATCACCCAAAAAGATCCCTGAAGATATCTGGAATCTGTATGAATTCAGATAAAGACAAGTCTCCTATCTTCTTTAGACTTGACAAGCATTTTCCAATTATTTCCTCACTTACATGATTGTGAAAAATCAATAGCACTCTACTAAATCACTGAAGAAGAATATTGAATCAGTTAATGTATAATATCAATATGACTCATCTATCCGACAATAGTATGAAGTGTTAAATAAAGATGAAAGCAAGAAATGGAACACTAACTTGCTGGCACTTATAGCAGCACTTGCTCCACCATGCCCATCACATATAGCAAATATCCCAAACTGTCAGATCAACAATTCCAAATTATATAAACCTTATAAGGAGCCAAAGAGTTGGCACCCACTTTCTTTTTTTTTTTTTTTTTTTCTCTTTTTCCAGAGAAAGACAAAGCATATAGTTTCGTCAAGAAAAGATAAATTCCAAAACCTGTTCAGTGCCTGGTAGCGGCCAATGGTAAAAACAAACATCTTCCATTGGTAATATCTTTCCACCTCTACGGCTTGCCATAGGAGCTGATGCCACACCAACTCCAAACGGAATCTTGTACTCAGTTGGGGAGAATATGGACCTATAAGAAGTCACCCTCCAATTTAGCAGTTGCAAAACTCATGCAACTCATTTGAACTGAGTTCTACGGGTTGCACAAAGTGATGCAGGAGGAAATCAAGAATCCTTAATAGTTTCCTTCGTATATTTTTCATGCATCACAAAAAATAATTATTTTTTCCATGCCACCATAATGATCAGATAAACATTAATCCTTAAAACCAACAGCAACTTCTTACACAATTGCTAGAACTCTAAGACTTAAACCATCGTCACTGAATGTATTAATTTTATGCTACTTTCTTTACTCCTGAGAACAGAGAGAAAAAGGCTTCACAAAACTAAGGATGTATAACGCATACAGCAGCCTAAGAGCTGCATACTTACTAAAATCTTGGAATTTGTCCCAAGTGTAATGACATCTCCACTTGCAATGTCAAAAGGGTCACCCCCATTCCTCCTTCCAGAATCAGGATGGTTGATTGCTTGAAAATTTAAGAGTGTTCCATTTAAGCTACCCATGTCCATCAGCTCCCACCTCAATTTCTGAAATAAACAATTAGCAACCTTCTTTATAGAATAGGTCATGTGGCCAGATCTACAGATTGATTCTAAAGTGTTCAGAAACTTACATTAGAATTCCAATTTATAGAAGCATGCTTCCCAGAAACCTCCAAATCCTTCACCAATAAATCACTAGGAGCAACTCTTCCAATTGACAGGGGAAGCCTAGATGAATCTGTTGAGTTTATGGAATAACGTAACCCCTGAGAAGGCCCTGAGATAACCTCCAGTATGAGGATGCTTCCTGCACTTCTAACAGAAAAATATGATGACATGCTTTACACATTTTTGCGGAGAAAGATAAAAGAGAGAATTATGCACTGTGTAAGTGACAGAAAATAATTACTTTGATCCACAGTACCCTTCTGAACTAACTCCCCAAAGTCATTACTATCTCCATCAAATCTTGGGGTAAATGTCAATTCATCTTTTTTATCATGATCCTTCACTTCCACAGATTGGCTACTCAGATGTGGCCGTGACAACGTCTTACCAAATGAAGCATCTTCTGAAGTATCAGAAATGTCAAGGACAAAACTATCACCTGAATAAAATAAATAAGAGAAATCAGGCTACCAGAAGAAACTGAATGAAAAGCTAAAGACGATGGACAAAAGCTTATATACTATGCAATAACTGGGCAGATGTCGAAGGAACCCGTTGTTTGGGTGCAGGTCCTTGTCCCCAGGTTAAGCTAAAGCCATCTGGCTGACCTAACTCTCCTGGAGAAATATTTCTTCCATTTCTACTACCCACACTGTGATTCAGAATTAGATCTTCTGAAACAAGAGGCCTCTCAAGGTCATCAACGTGCTGCCAAAATGACACAGCCACATGAGTAGCTTGCGTAAAGAACTCAAACCCAGAAAGCAGAAAAAAAATAAAAAATAAAACATAATTAATTAAAAAGTGAAGTTCTTGGGTCATACAGTAAGTTTTTCATTTCAATTTTCTGTCATTGATCTTTTTCCTGGAACTACTTCGTGAAAAATGATTATATGTTTCTAAAAATAAAATGTTTCAATGCCTCTCTTGGAAATCCATTGTTCTTCAAATAACTTTTCTTTTAACCAAATGCTAAGAAAATGCATTAAAAACATGGAGTCCGGTTAACCCAGTTTCAACTTACTACAAAGCAAAAAAAATACAGCAGCCAACTAAGAAAGAATAAGCTCTTTAACTTTCAGCAACAAAACACTCTGGATAGTCTAGATTCTCTGTTTCCATTTCCTAGAGGATGGCAATGCTTTCATTTGGTCTACTAATGGCAATTATCATTTGCAGAAAGAATCTGAAGAGCATAAGCCACATTTAAAACTGAGCTGAGCTGCTGCAGTAATCATCCAACAAAGTAGAGACCATTTAAAACAAATAACATTTTTACCTAAATGTCCATAACAAAGGATTATGATGGTGATCACCTCACTAAAATACTTTAACCCTAACAAAAAAAAAAAAAAAAAAAACCTTTGCACCGAACCCGATTCCTAACCGAAATTGATTGAAAGGGTCAAACTGATCCACATCATAAGAGAAAATAAAATAAACCATTTCGCTGTGCCAATCCCCAGATCGTTTAAACCCCAATTGCAATAACATTCAACAATTTCAGAAGATCACAATATCTATCTCATCAAATAATCCAATCCCTAAATACCCATTACTAAATCAAAGAAATATTTAAGTATGGGGGAATATAATAACACAATTAAAAAAGGGGGAAGACCTTAATGGTGGCCGTACGAGAGGCGGAATAGGAAGATAGAAAGCGGCGCCATGGCTTGAACTTGTAGGCGATTATAAAAAGGATGATAAAGAGAAGGAGCATAACAACAATAACAATAACAAGAACAAGATTACCCTGAAAAGGAAACAAAAGGATGTTATTGCTGCTGTTGCTACTGATGGTGCCAACAGTATCATCAGAATCAAAATAATAATAATAATAATAAAACATCGCCTCAGCCATCAGCGATGGTCCGTGCTATGAAGATGACGATGAGAAAGACAAGGAGATGAGTGAGAGAGAGAGAGAAAGGGGAAGAGAGAGAAAGCTCAAACACTCATCCTACCATTTTGCAACAATCACACAAAAGAAAACTTCTACAAAAGTATAGACAATTAACAAACGATCCACAATTGGCACTGCGAAATGATCGCCTTTGAAATGGTCGCATCCATTTTTATTGGATTCTTGATTTGTGTTTTTTTTTTTTCTAATTCTTTTTCCCCAATCCAATTTCCGACTTTCGAGAAGTTTGGATATATGTATCATTTGTGAAGCATTTGGAACAACCTTTTTTCCTTCAGGTACAATAAACCCTCCGCTCTGCCCCCTTCCTCTCTTTTTTTTCTTTTTTTTTTTTTTTCCTTTTTAAGGTAAAGAGTAAATTTTTGGACCTATGTACATTTTAAAATTCCTTTGTCTTCTTCCTATTACCTGATTATTATCAAATATAAGTGCTTTTTAGCTTAAAAATAAATAATAAGTGTTAATTTTGAAGGTAAGATATCAATTCATAAATTAATACAAGGGAAAAATTAGAATTATTTATTTCTTTAAAAATAAAATAACAAATTCCTTGTGTTACATACAAATTAAAAAATAAAATTCAAATTTGATAGTAGTATAATTTGGAAGAAAGCAAAAATATTATTTTCTTTCTGGGCCGATACCTTAGTACGTAAAAGCTGGAGCCCATAAAGATAAAATCTGGTGTAGGCACATATTAGTATTGGGCTTCTCAACTCAAATATCTATAAACATGGTTGAAGTATAAATTATCAAAAAACAATTTTATTAATATTTATTTATTTTTAAAAAAAATTATTTGTGTTTGTAATTATTAGTTAAACTGTTTGGTTACATTAAGAATGTTATATAAAATTACATATTTTTTTAAAAAAATTATGCGAATGTAATTTAAATCAAAGGTTGATATTTAATTCAATTAAAGTATGGCCAAAGATGCTTTGAAGAGTATGACAAAAATTTATGGAGGAGAAAATTTGAGTTTATTAAGTTAATATTTTTTTAATTTACTTTTTAAGTGGTAGTGGATTTTTTTGGTTGCAATTTTTATGTAAAATAATAAAAGTAAAATAAAAGTATAATTCTATCTATATATATATATATATATATATATATGTATATATATAATATTAGATTTTTTTTTTCAGCAGCCGACCTTGATATTGCAGCAATAAACAATGTACTATTCTCATTATTCTCTTTGTCAAATTATTCCTCAAAGGTATAAATTTACTTTAAGAATATTTTCATATAAACTTTTATTAACATATTTTTACATTCATTCACATCATAAATCAGATTCCTTCTCCACAATTAGTAAAAATTAACATTAATTTTAGATATATCGTCAATTGTTTGAGAATATATGCATTCTTTAATTATATATTATACACCTTAAATTTTCATTTCATGTAATTATATACATGATTAAACAAATATACACACTACCTACTAATTTATATATATATATATAACTTCTATTAACGGAAAGTTTTTTCAATAGTGATTTTTTTTAAATAGAAAAATGTATAAACTCAACTAATAAGCATTAAATATTGATTGATTGAAATGAAATATCAGGCTATATAAGCTAACCTAGTAAGAAGGGTTTTCTTGATTCAAAGTTGCTATTCCAAAAGCATTTTTGAATGGGCTCGATGCATGTATAATGCTATAAATAGTAAAAAAATCCTACAATTTGCATGTTAAACAAAAAAGAAAAGAAAATGCTAAGCTAGGGTTTCCTTCTTTATGATTCTCCATAAAGAGTAAATTAAGAAAGGAATTTCTAAGAGTAGAAAGGTAGCACTAACGTCCCATTGTTTGCATGCTGGTGTAAGCCATCAAATGGATGCTATAATATTTTCTATTCTTGTGAATTGTACCTTCAAATTAAACAAAGAACAAAATTACCAAAGACATCCCAAATTTAATATAAAACTCAAGGACAAAAGAGAATGACGTTTTTCTTTTCCTTACTTTTTCCATAATTAAAATACTCACCAAATTGTCTAGCTTTTTACTCTTTAAAAGCTTAAGAAATTATGTGTGGATTCTGATGTAAATTTGATACCTTCCATCGTGGGAAGTGGGAAATATTATTTATTTTATGTATAATTTATCTTGATTATCACTTTTTTTTTATTTTGAAGAAAACTAGAGGTTTGTAATTAGTTCAAATTAGTCAAATCATATATAGATTAATTTTTTTATATCATAAATTATCAGATGTGTATAATATTTTATCGTACGATATAAGTACACAGTTAAAATTATAAAGATGTAAATTATAAAATATAAAGTCCAAACAATATTAATTTTGGATTAGAGATGGTTTGTAATAAAATTAAACTAATGGGTGCATGCTTTTGTGCTAATTAGTGGGCTGACTTTGGTGTGATGCTGGCTTCTTTTTTTTTTCTTTTTTTGTACTTGTATATATATATATATATATATATAAAGGATTAATGAAAAGTATGATCGCTTAGGGGTCACCAAAGGTTAATTAACTTAATTATTAATTAGAGGTGGTCAATGTTTGCACTTTAGGACCACATTAGATACTAGTTCGAGCCTCGACAAACCATTTTAAGACTATATGACCTATACATATATATAGATATATAGAAGGTAAATAGGTTTATATAATATATATATATATATATATGTATGTATGTATATATCTTTCTCTGATTAATTCTGCACTTAAGTTAGCTTTCTCTCACTATCTTTTTCTAGTACAATCACTTTCTTTCTCTCAAGAACCTTTTCCAGATATTGAAATCATCATAGTTATTTTATAGTTTATGATTGATGTGTTTATATATATGTGTGTGTGTATAATAGGCATATGAGATCAAGCAAGAAATCTTAGAATATATGAGCTGTTCTTCATTCAAGATTTTCTTGCTAATTAACTGCAATATGTTTTTTTTCTTTAATCTTTAATATCCAGCTAATTCTTGATCATACAATGCCCAGAAAACAGTACCGTTAATATCACTTTTTTTTTAAATTTAAATGTATTTTTGTGTCTATCATATATATTGAATTCATAATTTCTTAAATAAAATTACTATCAATTCAACTATCTACTTCTTCTTCCTGAAAATAAAATTATTTATATATATAATATTATAATATATATTATATAATATGTAGGAAACTTTCGAAACTAGTATAATAAAATAATTATAATATAAACAAATTTTCTTACCTCATATATATATATATATTATATATAATATTATATATATATATATATATATATAATTAAAGAAGATTGAGTGATTTAGTTAGAATCGAACATAATCTTGACCTATATCAATTTGTTGATATTACTGTATAAAATACATTTTCTTGATTTTATCTATAAATAAATAGAACTAACGTCTATATATATATATATATATAATATATATATGTATGTATGTATGTATATATGAATTTGTACAATATAACTAATTGAAAATTTTATTTATAAATAAGTTGGAATGTTGTGAATGATGAGAAGAGTGAATATAGATTAAATAACTACCAATAATACACCATAATTTTACGTATATATATATATTTGTACAACATTTACAGAAAAGCAACCCTAAATTGATATCTACATAGATATATATATATATATATATATATATATAGAGAGAGAGAGAGAGAGAGAGAGATGCATCCTCCAGATTTTCTCATGACATCATCCATAACTGTGTATCTGTGTGTGCACATGTTTTAATTTTTTCAAAAAAAAAAAAAAAAGGGAAAAAGATTGATACAGTTAAATAATTGAGGATAGGTAGTTTTCAAAGTTGGAAAGCAGAAAATTCAGTACAAAAGAACATGGTTATGTTTTTCATCGATGCTCATTTTTATGTAATTAATATGCCAGCTGCTTTTTTTTTTTTTTTTTCCATTTTCTCCATCCTTTTAAGGTTCGACTCCACTTAACATTTCTATTACAGGCAATCTCGGACGGCGGTAGGATTCCCTTAACTGACCATCAATAATCAAGTGGGCATAAAAATTTTGATCAGTCCTACGTACGATCACCATGATATATATATATATACATATATACACATATCTCTCTAGACAGACAGACAGCAGTCGAACAAACTTTTTCTCCATCTTCAATATATATATAAAAGTTCTCCTTTTTAATTTGACAATATATATATAGTACGTACTGCAGGAATCCCTATATATATATATATATATCGTGCAATGTCACTATATATACCATCCCTTCATATGATCGAAATCTCAGTTAGTACGTATAACTCTACGAAAGATATGTAGTATAATTCATATAGCATGCTAGCTAATTAGTATATATATATATATATGAGTAAAATTTTGTAAGATATTATAATATCTCTTTTAATATGTTATAATTTTGTATATCAATTACAATTTTATAAGATTTGAAAAATATTTCAAAATATTATTTTTTCATTTCTATAACAATTCAATGATATATATTTTGTTATAAAAAAATAAATGAAAGGTCAAACACCACATTCCTTCATAGTATAGTATCATAGCATACAAAATTATAAAATTATTTTTTATATTGTGAAACTCTATATTTTAAGTTATTTTAAGTTTTGTATACAAAATTATCGATATATATATATATAAAATAAATAAATTCACTAATTATAAAGAATAGTTCACAAATTATTATTAAGTTATTATATTAACAATTTATTCACTATTAAAATTACACATATATATATATAAAAAGTTATCTTTTTAATAATATAAAATCAATTAAACGTTATATATATATATATACATAATTATATACAAATCCATCATTGAAGGTCGTGTACATATATATATATATATAAAAGGTATGTATGTCATGTAAGGTTTGCCTTTTTAACATATATATATATATATATATATATATATATATATATACACAAACACATAGGGTAGGTCATCTTCTCATGTTGTCTACTCACATGGCATAGAATCAAAGTGGTGCAGCCACGGGAGGATGATTCTGGAAAAACACTATACAATATTAATGAAATGCACAAAAATAAAGGGCCGGGAATGGGGAAGAGAAAACATTTATAAAACTAAAAATGAAGGGACAAGATTGATTTTCATAGGTTTACACCTAACCGACAAACTAAAAAGACTTATGTTTAGTGGAGTATGATTTCATAATTAGCTTTCTTTTCTTTTCTTTTCTTTTATTTTTTCCCCCATAAAAGGACCTTTGTAAGTGTTTCTTCTTGTATGAAAATGACTTTTTGCAAATTGCGTAAGCTTCCGTACAACATCAAAGGCCCCCATTCCTCATTTATTTTTACTCTCCCATCAAATTTCGTATTTAATTCTAAACATAAAAATACGAATTCATGACTTCGAAATACTTTTTATTAATTCATTTATATTTATATTTATTTTTATTTTTATGTATATTTCGATGTTATAAAAGATTTTTTACTCCTATCTAATATATATATAATTTTAGGATATTTATAGTTAAAGAACCAAATGAAGGATCATGCATTTTGTTTTCATCCATATTATGTATGGATTAATCCTTAAACTTAGTAATTATCAAGAAGAAGCCAAGTTGTGGTCATGAAATGTCCACACGGTTCCAGAATCTGAGGTAGTGTAATAACGTTAGTTCAAGAATGGATAAGGTATTTGTATCTATCTATCTATTTATATCTTCCAGCTTGATGAAACCAAGAACACAAGTTGCATCATGGCTTTCAATTTCTTTCTTCATTTAGTTTTAAAATTAATTGATTAATTAATTAATTAATGTTTGTGAATTGAAGGAAGTCAGTTGTCTCTGATGTCAATGTCTCTGTTTAAGGTTATCAAGTGAGACCAACCATTTTTAAAAACCCTAAAAACTATATATATATATATATATATATATATATATATATAATATATTATATATATATATTATAACACAGCAGAGATCTTTTGGCCCGACCGGGTCGGTCTGTAATAGAAATAATCCATATTTCTTTATCTAAAAATTTTTATTCCAGATATAAAATATTTACGAATAGATTATTATTAATTAAATTATATCAAATAAAAATTTTACATATGTTAAGAAAGAGTTGGTTGCAACATGACGATAAGTATAGTATATATATATATATATATAATATATATATATGTATATCATATGATGATCAGCATTAAAGAAAGGCAGCAGGGAAATTTCAAAATATGTGGGCAGTGGGCTCTTTGATTTTGGTTTGCTTCTTTTTTTTTTTTTTCTTTTTTTTGCTTCCTTTCTTCTACGCTCCTTCCAATATCATCAAACACCGATTTTGACTCTAAATGACATATGAATCATACAATAAAATATGGACCTTTTCCTTTCAATTCAAACCAAGTCAAAATCATTTCTTTACATACATACATACATACATACATACATACATACATACATATATATATATATATATATATATATATGTATATGTATATAGATATAGAGAGAGAAAGAGATAACAAAAGTCACTGTCGTGAAAAATTTGTAAGAATCCATAAATTTCATTTTTTTCTTGGTTTCTCCAATCAGTCCATCCATATCTTAGTTTGTTGGTTTTTTCATTTGGAAATTTAAAGTATAACAAGAACTAGAATTTAATGGTTGTTTTTGTAGCAGTAACCAATGGTATTGCCCCGTCTGTCCTCCTCCTTCCTTCCTTTCATAATAAAAATATCCTTTCCCTTACTCGCCCCATATATCAGTCAATGTGAAATTTTTATTGTAAAATAAAAAAATCGATTCTTATTAGTGATATTAGTGATAGTGACTATATATATATATAATATGAAAATAGTACAGAGAATATTTGTTTCTCAGGCTTGATTTTTTTCATTCTTTTTCCACCTTTATTCTCTTTTTTTTTTTTTTTGGTGTGTTTATGGGCGGCAGATTAACAGATGTACAATTCAAGTGGTGTAAAAGGCACAAGTCCTACCCCCACCACCACCACCCCCCCCCCCCCCCCACCTCCACAGTGCTAACAGAGGATGGCACTTTTCAGCACTACAAATTCACATCCAACCCCTTCACTTATCCCTCGTTCAGCATCAATATCCCATATTCCTCTCTCTCTCTCTCTATACTCTGTTCTCCTCCTCCTCTCCCTCCCCTGAAGAAAAAAGAAAAGAAAACCAGCGATTCTTGAAAAAAGATCCAATTTTTATAATCTTTTTATTTCAAGATTCGTTTATTAATTTCAGCACCAGCATCATGTCAACCATATTACAACCTTGTTTTGAATCACAATTTATCGAAACAACAACCGTTAAGCTTAAATTAGCCCCATCAAGTAATACCGATGTTGGTGGTGGGCTGAGTTTCCAGCAAATTCTCGCCGGTATTTGCTCTGGCGGCGACGCAACCACTACTAATACTACTACCCCCGTGGTTGAGAAAGAATCGATCTACGTGCACCCATTGTCCAAACGATCTTCTTCTTCTTATTCTTCATCTTCAAGAATACTAAGTGAAAAAAGCTTCGAAATGTGCACTGAAAATCTTGGGAGTGAGACGGGTACTGATGACGTCATGGACATCAACATTTTATCGTCTTCTTCTTATTCTTCTTCACCGTTACCGTTACCGTCACCGTCACCGTCACCAAGGGAATATTCTTGGAGGTCGAGCAAGAAACTACTGCATTCTTCTTCACGGAATTTTCCACCTCCACTGACTACCATAAGTGGTGCAAATTCACTTCAAGTTCGATCCCACCGTGAAAGCGGTAGATTGGTACTCAAAGCCATTGAGTCACCAATACGACACAGTTTTCTACATGCTGAAAGAAGCAATGGCCGCCTCACACTTACCCTCCATAAACACCCTCCTCATCTTCAAAATATTGACACCCAAAAAAAATAATCAAGAACAAGAAGAATTTGAAGAAGAAGAAAATGAAATCAGCTATATCAACGATCAAGATTTAGAAGAAATTGACGATGATGATGAAAGTGATTCAGATTTTGTTGATCCAAACAATAATAATGATGATGATGATATTCATGAGCAAGAAGAGGAGGAGGTGGTTTATGAAATGGGGATGAAAAAGTACAAACGATCAAGCAGGAGGTGCAATATTATGAATGAAGGACATACAAATACAGTATTATGTAAGCCTTTGTGGGTGGCTACTTCTTAAAGTTTTATTTTGGATCGATGATCTATCTATCTCATCTCGGAACATTTCTTTTTTTCTTTTTTTTCTTTGTACCCTTTTTGTTTCACCTTAATTCTCTCTTTTAATATTACATAAATTAATTCTCTTTATTTAATTTTCATTAGTTCGGTCCATCCATGCATCCATCCCCATGTTCTTTGTTCTTTGTGGTTGGTAGTTATTTTCGTTATTCCATATATATACATACATACATCTCCATGCCACACTTCACCTCAGCGGAAGTATTCCCTTCTTGGTAGTACAATTTTTATTTTATTTTTCTTATAAACATTTTTATTATTCAATAGTTACTCTAATCTGAACTCATTAGAATAGAACGTTCTAATAAATGATTTTAAATCAATCGATAATTTATGAATGAACACTTTCAAAATAATCTTTAATTTATTAGAAATATTTTATTTTATCCAAATTATTATCTTAAAAACTCAATTCATAACTTTAATCTCGACTAATTAAACAGGTATCACACAACAAAAAAAAAAGTGACGCATGAAGCTTTTTGCACCTTAGTATTATATTTTGGACTACAAAAAGCCAAAAGTGGTGCGCGCACATTAATTTGTGCACCTTTCGTGATTTGGATTGGTCGCTCCCTACTATTATTATTTCTTTTCATGATATTAAATTAATTCTTCAAACACCTTCTTAAAAAAAATTATATATAATATATATATATATATATATATCGTCTTTAATTTACGTGGATTTCAATTAAGAAGAAATAAAAAGGAAAGAACGTCGTCCACAATCATGATACTAAATTGTTTCTCCCACGAGACAAAATTCCAACTACAATGTAATTATTCTCTATTAAATTCTCGTTATTTCCTTCTGGTTTCCTTCATGTCTCCCCACCTATTACCCAATTTTTGATTATAAATAATATATATATACATTTTTTTAATTAATAAAAAATTATAAAAGTAATATTTTTATTTTGTTATATATTTTAATATAATTTGACTAATTTATATTATATATATCATATATATATTTCAGGGTATTTTTCCTACCAAACAAGGTTATTATTATAGCGGTAAGAGGACACAATATTCCACCGAAACTTTGAAACCTAATCAGTGTCTTTCTTTTCATGTGTCATTTGGAGTTCGGTAGGTTCAAATATACTATTGAATTGTAAATTTCCGGGGGTAAAATTTAAATAATAATAATAATAATAATAATAATAAAAAGAAAAAGATAATTGTCGGGGCATGTGCTTGGACTTCTATTACAAAAGAAGGAAATACACACACACACACACACACACACACACATATATATATATATATATATAGTGATTATATATCACAGTGAACATCATCGATCGAAAATGACAATCACATATTGATGTTTAATTAATTTAATTTTTTTTAATTTTTCTTTTACGTGCCAAGGAAGAATCTATTGTCGGATAATAAAAGGAGAGAGAGAGAGAGACAGCCGCCCCCTTAGTAAGGTGGGAGTATGGTAAGGAAATTTGATAATATTGGCATCTTTGACAGGTTTTTTTTTTCTTGATTAGGTCAAAATTGATTTAATTAGAAAGGTACTGAAACGAGGTCCTGGTTTAGTGAAAAATGAATGGCATGCAGAGTTGGAAAATTGAAAAAAAAAATAATTTAAACAGAGAAAAATTTCCACTTCATATTTGACCACAACAATAATTAATGCCATCAGCACTTTGAAAATTAAAAAGTTATATATATATAAATAGATACACTTGCATGAATCTTTATAGTCAAAATACTCACGATGAAAAGCTTAATTTGGCAGACTAACTTTGGAATGCCAACAGCTATAGCACTTTGAAAAATAGCCATATACAACAAAAGTAATTTTGAGCTATTTGCATTAAATGGATTCCCTTTTTCTTTTCTTTTCTTTTGTTTCACATTAATTTAAAATTATGCTCCAAAATATATATATATATATTATAATAATGAATTGAATAATAGTTTTATGATGTTTTTAAAATCTTAAATTGAGATAATGTTTAGAATAAACGGAAATTGTTTTTAATTAGTTTAATTAATGTTAACAAACTTTTGAAGCAGCAAATGATTGAAGAAATTTTAGCAATATGGAAAATGACATCAAGCACAAAGTAATACTTTGTTTGGAGGAAATCTTTTTTCTTTTTTCCTTTTTACAAGCTCATTTCCACGACTCCTTTTCCTTTGAGCTTGTGGATAAGGGAATTAGGCCATGCAAACTTCAAATTAATAAAGCTCATATATATATACCTTATTTTATTTTATTTTATTTTTTTCCTTTTTTGTTTCGGCAGATTTTGGAGTTTTGGTTCTATGATTGATTTCCAAATTCCTAATATATAACGAACAATACCTAATTCCTAATAACATATGGGGAAAACTCAAGTGGAGTCCGGTGGAAGTCAATTTTGAGACAAATATATCACTAGGTGAAATTTAATCAAAATTTCTTGTCGCATAATAATTTTAGTTGTACGTACAATTTATTTTTGTCTGAAACATATTCATAAATTTAGATTTATAATAGACCATTCTTCCGACAAACACCCGAGAGGATGGAGAATGATGGATAATTCTTGGTTGAGAATAGAGGAAGTCTTATCACTTTTGAGATAATGTATATATGTGATGTATACGATATATATATATATATATATATATATATATTATTGGAAGCAAAAAAAAAAAAAAAAACAGTTCATGTGATACCGCGTATCTAACGGGAAAGATTTGTACCAGTGCCGTACTAAGATTGGGACCAAAAAAAAAAAGATCTGTCAATGAGATTTCTGAATCATTCATGTTGCCCATTGCTCAGTGTTGAGCACTCCAAAAAGAATACATACATGTAAAGAGATATGGGAATTTGGAGAAATTTCTACATGTGAATGATGCAAGTTGGTTGGTTGTTTCCACGGTACCGGAATTTGGGACCTCTCAATGTTAAAGTCTAGTCATATATATATCAACTTGAGAGAATGATTTAGACATGTTTCTTTTTCTTTTAAATTTTCTTATGATTGAATTTTGAATTAATCGAGAAATACAAATGTACATACGTAGTTCAAATATGTACTATATATATATATATATGTATGTATATATATCAATAATTGCTATACCAACACCCTCGGAGAAGCTATTTTTTTAACCTATGTATTTCTATGCCCCATATAATCTTTGGTACAGAACTTATGAATTATATGATATGATCATACACACATTTATAGAGATAGATACATCACATACATATACATACATATATATATATAAAATGTTAACAATACTTCAAAAGTTTTACAAATTGATTCAATGATTAACATGAAAATTTCTCAACTAGATAGATAACCTACTTAAAGCAATAAAAATCTGTTTTAGGGTTTCCTTTTTACAATGTATACATACATATATATATTATTTAATCTCAAAAATTTTAATTAGATTAAAACTATAATAATTTATATTTGTAAGTGAAACTATTATTACTAATTATACATAAGAGTTTATTATTATTATTTTTTAAGTCTAAAAATTTAAAAAGGAAAAAAAAGACGCACCCAAAAATAGAAGATGTAGTATGGGAAATCAGAGCCAACTTGGACAGCCTTAATGTAGAAGCAAATAATTAAGACAACCTTTGTGAAGTTGACTTCACCTTATCCACAATCTTCACCGTTTCTGCTTTGCATGTTACAAATCGGGTCGGAGTCTCCACACATTCTTTAAATAAATAATAAATAAATAAATAAATAAATAAATAAATAATAAAAAAAAAAAAAAATATATATATATATATATATATATATATATATATATGTATGAGGATTAGTATTGTTTAGCCACAAGCTTTTAATTGATTCCATCATCAAAACAAAAACAAAAACAAAAAAAAAAAACAAAACAAAAAAACAAAAAAAGAAAGAAAAGAAAAGTAGAAGATTTGGTCTTTTGAACTTGAGATTGTTTATTAGACAGAAACCATTCAGCTTTTCTTTTGTTATCCATGAAACGCTCCTCCACCATTCCTGGTTTTTCTTTTCTTTTTTAATTTTTTTTTTTTTTTTTTTTATTTTTATGATTACGTTGAATTATCCCATATCGAAAAAATAGAGAGAAAAATATTTATTTTAAAAAAAATACTTATTACATTATCGATTCCTTGGGGATGAAGTATTTGTAAAGATGTAGGGTTTGATATGTTTAACATATTGTTGATTAGTTTTCATCCAGTATATATATGTATGTATGTATTTTTTATTTTTTTTATTAGCTTTAAAAGGGTTTTTGCTCAAGGATTGTGGTCAAATAAATGAAACTCTTCTTGAATTTTTTTTTTCTTTTCTTTTTTGAGTGTGTGTTGTGCGTGTTGGATGGATAACCCTTCTTGAAACCTTGCTTAATTAAGCAATTAAAGATTTGACTACAAAATCTAGGTTGGCCAATTCAGACTATTTTTTTTTTTTTTGTGGGTTGTTATATATATATATATATATGTGTGTGTGTGTGTGTTTAGTTTAATTAACTAAAAGGGCCTATAGAAAGAAATAGTATAAAATTTACATTTGGATCAACAAATTATAAATAATTCATTCATGAAGAAATTTATTTATTCTAACTTTTTGGCTAAAGTAAAAAAATAGGTATATATTACTCACAAATATATATGTGTGTGAAAATTCGGTGAAAGTCCTTTCCAAGTGTCATGCATGTTTAAATAGTAACCCTAATTAAGCAGCATTAATATTACATAGATAATCATGCAAAGGCTTACCTCCTCACTACTACTTTTTTTCCTTTTTCTTTCTTTTTTTCACCAAAACCTTGCTTACTAAGAAACCCTAAAACAAACATATATAAAATAAGAGTGCCCAAAAAAGAATTAAAGAAAAAAGAAAAGCTTAAAGAAATGTAATTAATAACACACAGTTGAATTGATGTTTGGTGGCCAGCCTCTCTTGATCGATCAACTCTTCAAAGTTGGATTTTTGTATGCTTTCCTTTTCGAATAAAAGAGAATTATGAAAACTCCAGTTACGGAAAAGTCTTTATATATATATAATGTATATGCTTTTGTTGGAGTTTTGGCTAAGATCAAATATCTGTGAGGCACTTGCAATTAAAAATAATTATATAATTTCTTTCCTTTCCCAATAATTAATTAACACAACTATAAATTAGGTATTTGCACGTTGAGTTTAATATATATATATATATATATATTATTAGAATGTCTGAAATGTTGCAAAAGAATTTTGGTCATCTGCTTTTCTTGTTTTGTTGTTTCTGCGTTTATATAATAATAAAAGTAACCCTTTTAGTAGCTTTACGCAAGAAATGTTTTCGTATGTGGATTTGGATAGGAATTCATAGTGCCACAATGCTATACACGTACTTCACTCTTGTCCTCTCCATTTACGTAATATTTTCTTCTCTCAACCAATACAATATATATATATATAAACAAAACAAAGAAAAGTTGTTGACGTTTGAAAGAATCCCTAAATTCCTTTCTTACTTTCATTGCATATATATAATTGGTGAATTTTCAGAAAAATATAATTTAGTAGAAGTGAAAATTAAATAATATTGTGAGAATTATATAAAAGTCAGATAATTTATTTTTTAATAGAAAATTTACATTTAAGGTATTAATATGATTGGTCTATATATATATATATATATAAATTAAAAAGGGGAAATGGAAACGACAAGAACTTTTAAAATTGGACCTACCGCACCCTTAGCCAACCAACAATTAATAGAAACACAAAGAAATTAAAATCATTCTTTATGTTTTTTTGTATCTTTTTGGAAGGAAACCAAACCTTGTTTATATATATATTTGCCTCCATCCATCGGGGACCCTTTCTTCCCTCTACCCTCTTCTCTCAACACGTGTTTTTATTACTTTTTAAGAAAAAATATAAACTTTTAAGATATTTTAATTTTTTTGAATTAAGAGACAACAATGTTTTTAATGATTTCCACCTTAGAGACAATAAACATAAAGAAATATGATTTGAAAGGGAAAAAAAAAGGAAAATTCAAGATAGGTGACATTATAATTAAAAGTGAAAATGATGGTTCAACATTTCAAAATCTTCATGAATGTGGTGGTGCCCTTTTAAAAATGTAAAGAGGAAATAATTGGATTTTTTCTTTTCTTAGAATGGCTTAGATATGTTTTCATGTTTATGTATACATTTGGCAAACAATTATGGGATGCTAAAATTGTACTCTCTGAGATAAAGAAATGAAGATCCATTTATAGATTATTTATGTATCAATAGATTTGTATAATTTGTTTTCATTTAGGTCCACTGAAAGAAGAAAGAGTCTTTGAACTTATCCTTTTTCACTCATTTTCTTCTTCCTTTTTTTTATATATATTGGAGCTGTCAAAATGAAAATAAGGACACATACTATTCTTTTGGTACCTTTCAGGATAATATTTTGTGAAGAAGGATAAAGAAAAAGATAGCAACTTCAATCACAACCCTTATATATATATATATATATCATGGGTGGAGGAGAAAAATGAAAGATATCGTGAAAACTTTAAATTCTTTAAATGTGAAAAAGACTAGGGACATAAAAAATCATTTATGTACTATAAGAAATAAGTAGTAAAGTAAATTATTATCATCACATGTCTTCTTGTTGTGAATGGTGTTTTGGTAAAAACCCTAAAAATATCATTTTGATTGGAGAAATTTATAAAAGGAAAACAAGTCAATTTGGTAATATATATATATATATATATATATCAATTCATCTAGCTGTATTCACAGCTGAA
Organism: Asclepias syriaca; assembly: GCA_027405835.1. Classification (NCBI taxonomy): domain Eukaryota; kingdom Viridiplantae; phylum Streptophyta; class Magnoliopsida; order Gentianales; family Apocynaceae; genus Asclepias; species Asclepias syriaca. Next base: position 1,585,283 of record CM049925.1, on the reverse strand, counting down.
AATAATGACTGATCTTTTCTATTAGAGGTGAACAAACAGTTAATCGAACTTCTAATCTTGCAATTAAAGAACGAGATGAACAATTATTGTGTTACAGCTAGTTGATGATAAAAAGAACTTGCACGATAACAAAATCATGGAGAAAAAAGGGAATATTCTACCCACTAGTTGTTGGCAAGTGCAAACATGTAATAGGGCAAAATCCTTTAATATTTATCTCTTGATATGAAAATATAGTGAATCTTGGAGATTTTTTCTTTCTTTTTTTTTTTTTTTTTTTTGGTTTCAATCAATCCCATTAATGATGCAAATCTCCCAAAATTCAGGTTCTTTGCACCAAAAGGTTTCTTTTCCATCATCAATGGAAAAAAAAGAAAAAAAAGAAAGAAAAAGAAAGAGACATATCACACCTAACAAAACAACAATATAATCTTCAACACTCCTTTAACTTCACTTCAAAGTTCGAATCCTCTACCACATTTTTACTATACAGATCTAAGATTTTTTTTTCTTTTTTTTCTGACAATACAAAATTTTTATTATTTACAAAAAAGGTGTCCTGCTGCATGCGATTTGATTTTACCAGAAAACTACTGCTACTTTATTTATTTTTGTTTTGTCCATTAGCCACCAGAGAAAAAGGCAAGAAAAAATTGAACAAAAATTTGACTTTCACCTAACAACTAAATCTTGAGAAGATTGCAATGATTTATAGTGGAAACAGAAAGAATTGGGTGGAGATTTTGGTGATCGTTTTCGATAGAAAACCTTGTCAGACAAGACATGTTGTATTCTGTTCTTTTACTGGGAAACATGACTTTCTTTTTTCCTTTTCCTCCAAAATTCATATTCCCATAATTAATCAAATTAATAATATATTTCTTCATTTTCCTTCCGAGTGAATAGAATTTTCAATATTTTTAAGGTATATGGAAAGATTTTTCAATGATTTATTATTTTCAGATGTGACTTTTACCAAATGGTGGAGAAAATCCTCTCCCATGTCCACCACCGGAGAAATTCTCACAGGCGGTCCATGGGAGGCGCCACCTCTAAAATTATACCATCAGTCACTGTTAATATAATAATAGTCAACCAACCATGGGTAGAATTAGAACAACATGGAAGTGATTCTCTCATGTATATATATATATATATTCTTATATTCCGCAAACAGATACAAGCTCCAATGGCTTTTTGGCTTTACAAATCAAAAATAAAGAAAAAGGAAAAGAAAGAAAGAAAATCAGATACATGCTTTGATTGACATGCTTTTTCATTTTTTTTCTGGTGTAATAATACAGATAAAACTGAGCAGGGATGAGATTTTTCAAGAAGCACCTCTCTAATTGAACTCCCTTGTGTCAAGAAATGGGATACTGCTCCCACCAGTCATTTTGGCAAATCATAATCTGCATCCAAGGTTTACTGATTTATCATATAATATGTAAAATATGAAAAACCTTAATAGAGAGGAAAATGGAAACCTTAATATAATGTTTATTTCCTGGGGGAAGCATGTCCTAAATGATCCTTGTAGCGGTGCAAAATCTGGTCTTTAGGGGAGGATGTTTTCCCTACCCCTGCCTGCCGCAGTATTTCTGGAATTTGCAAGACTTAAAATTTTGAGAATCAGACAGAACCAAGATATACTTCAATTTGAAGCAGGAATTTGAACAAAAATATCACCTCTTTTTCTGGCGAGCTCTTCAACAAGCTCCTCTTTCCATTTTCTCTGTCTCTCTGAGAAATGTGGACTACCCAAAAAATAACAAGGGATCAAAATACTGAATTAACTGATAAGAGCTATAAGCTACGAGAACAGTAATTCATTCACAAACCTGGGATTAGGTGGTTCTTTGAATTCCCTGAGTTGTGATGTCCGAGTTTCCTCAGAATCTACATGACTTAAGCCCCCAATATTTGATATTCGTTTTGAACGACCAACTGGGCTGTAAGTGTGGTTAATTTCAACAGCAGAAGAAAGTCTCCTACTAAACACTGTTTGGGGACCTGCTCTTTGGAGGTAGGTTCAGATTATCTGACACATTCTCCTTGTTCCCAGCACCAATAGGACTTAAGGAATAAGCAGTATTCAATGAATTGTAGAATTGTTCATATAAAGGAGTTTGCAGTTTCTTCAGATCTAAAGCCTAAAAACAATACAACAGCAAAGTAAGCATAAGACTGTTCTCTAACTACAAATGCTAATTAAGGGAAACTCGTTTTTACATCGTAATACCTTTTCATCCAGGAATGCTCTAATTTTGGATTCAGTTTCTTCATCATCTTCGTCCGTTACAACTTGGCCAACTGGAAATGTAAAGCCACCATCATCCTTATGGGAAACTCCAATGCTATCTGAAGCATATTTGTTACCTTGAGAGGAAAAAATATTTGTATTATGTCTCTCCAACTCCTGACTTTCATCCAATTTGCATGGCCAGTAGTCGTCTTCGGGCTCAGACATAGGATTAAAACTCTACGAACAATGAAGTGGAAAATCACAATGAGCTTTTCATTCTCCTCTATATGCATACGTTATTTTTGTAAATCACAAATCACAAATCACAAATTACCTTATTACAATCAATTGAGTGCAACACAGGTCCAAACTTCACTGATGATTTCAACAAGAGATCATCTTTGTCATCTATCAGGCACATGTCGTCATCATGATTGCTTGATTTCCAAATACATGGATTTTCAGAGAATTTCTCCGGATACACAGTTGAGCATCTTACACCACCCATATCACAAGCATCCTTCAAGCCATTACAACTCATCCTTGTATCAAAATTTACCCTGCAATATCACAATTATACGAAGGTCATTCTTCAAACATGCAACAATGTGCAATACTTAGATGTTCAAAGCTCAGGGGAAAAATTGCTTACGACTTCTTTAGATCTACCCTGCTAGTATTCAATCTATTTCCAGCATTCTCCTGTCATTTAATTAATCAAGACCATAAGTGAAAACATAATAAAGGAGACATCTTTCTGTAAAAGAATTTGTCAAGCAGTTACTAACCACAACTGAACGGCGTAATAGAAAATTAGTTCCTCCACATTCTCCAGTAACAAAAGGATGCTGCATATCATCAGCAAAGAGTAAAACAAAATCAATATGTAGTTTTTTTTACTGTCTTCTTTCATTTATCATTTTAAAGAATGAGTTGCTACCATTAACAATGAGGCTGCGTCAACACCCCAAGAACAGAGTTGATACACGAATTGTAAAAGTTTGATATAAAGATAAGGCAAATGAACAAGAAAATTAGCCCTACCTGTAGCAGATCTGAAGCGGTAGGCCTAAAGTTCGGCTCCCTGCAACAGTGTAAAGAATGAAATATTAAAAAGACTGATAAAAGTTACTAGTACTGACATAGAGAAATTTAATTCAAGTTAATTGATAATGGGATAAAATGAAACAAATTTCATACTTCTGTAAGCATCTTAACAAGAAATCTTTTGCCTCTCCTGAAAGATGCTCGGGAATTGGCGGATGGGATTTAGTTGTTCCTATGTGGAAAAGAGCTGCAACCTAAAAACCAAACCCCAAAGTTTGTTAAAGAAAGATACTAAATGCTAAAACGTAAACCAGATTTTCAATTTTTCAGCATTACCAAAAGCAACAAAGCAACTACCATACCTCTTGGTACTGCTGGCTCCAAGGAGGCTTTCCAGTAGCCATCTCAATAAAGGTACACCCAACACTCCATATATCAGCAGAACTGTAGATTGTCAACTAATTAGTTGTTGCATCAATCTCATGAGAAAGTAATGCTTGATCAAACTCAAAGAAGATGAGCCTACTCAACAAATACTAAATGGGGAAAGCAACTAGAAGTTCAGGAACACTACTAAATATGTATATTTTTAAATTTCAATATTTGAATTTTAAATTTTATAGTTGAATATTAAAAATATAATTAACACTTAAAGTCTACTTTTCTAAGTAAAAGAGTTAGTCAAGGAACTCAAAAGCTCTTTGCAAGGAACTACCTGCTTATATCCTGTTAATTTTTCTTTTCATTTTACGTCTAAAATTTAATGGCTCCAGGAAAGTTAATCAATAAGGAAAAATGGCTCCGCCCCATGACCCTATATCTTTAAATAACACAAATCTTCATTAAAACAACAGTAGGTGAATTGCACGGCAAAGGCCATGCTGCACACATGAATTACTACAGTGAATTTGACTCATTTAAACAGCATTCGCCAACAATAACTGGTTTCAGATCCAAAGCATTATGAATCCAAAGTGTTTCAAGTTCAGTTCTGTTATTTAGTACCTATAAGAGCAACATGTTTGAAGTCAGCCATGGTTATTGATGGCTTTTGCTATACAATCTGGACTGGAAAGTGACGCTCAGATTATGGTTACTAGAGGACTAAGAACAGATATGTAAAGGTATCTAGAGCATATATTTGATCAAATTATGAGTAATTCGATGAATCTTAAACTTTACAGCCTCAAACAAATTGAGCTCTTTTTGCAATTACTTACAAACTATGCCCAGTCTGGAGAATAACTTCAGGAGCCATCCAGTAAGGAGTACCCTTCATTGACTTAGCACCAGTCATTGTAGCCTGTAGATAGCCAAATGAGAATTTCTTGATAAAACTATAAATAAAGAACATAAACTAGGAAAATGAATATGGCTTAATATGCTCGTACCAATTCAACAACTTTCTTGGATGCCCCAAAATCAGCAAGTTTTATGCATCCTTTGTTATCGACAAGAATATTTGCGCCCTAAATAAAACATAAGCTTTGTCAGATTTGATGAGCTACATCAATTGATGTGCTTCATATGTTATAAAATTTCTAACTATTAAACCATTGCCCACCATTAAATTACCTTGATGTCCTGTGCATAATTCCATTCTTGTGCAGATACTCCAAACCTAACAACAGCTGTTTTGTATACATTCTAATAACCTGATTGACACAGAAAAAAAAGGGATATTATGTCTAAGACTTGATGAAATGCCGGGGTTCAAGATGAGAAGTGCTGATATTAGCAGCTTCAATAGACTAATCCTTTGCAACCTTTTAAAAGCTTTCAAGCTCCAAAAAACAAACCATAAACATGGAGTTTAGTTTCAATAAATCATAGTAGCAATTTACAGGAAAATAACCTACCGATTCGGGAAAAGATCCAAACTTTCCCAAAAGGGATGAGATAGAACCACCGGGAACAAATTCCAACAATATATTCAAGGATTCCTCCTCTCGAGCAGTTCCCAAGTATCTCTGGAGCAAATAAAAGATATAAGAAAGATGAAAGCGCATATGCAGCCACTTTACCCAAATCAAGGCATTTGTCTTACCACAATGTTCGGATGGGACAGATTTTTCAGCAGGTTTACTTCTTCTTCTAGCTCTCTAATATGAACCTATCAGTTAAAATTTAAAATAAAAATAAAATGAAGCGTGTAAAACATTCAAAAGAGAAAGGGAAAAATAAAAGTGAAGTTTAAATCTTCATCCAGGAGTAATAAAGATAAGCAATTTTTACTATATGCAATCGCAAACATAATTTTATCAAATTACTCACTCTTCATTTTTTTTTTTTTTTTTACCTTTTTCTAACATCGGACCATCTTGGATAAATCTGTGATACGTAAGTATTGAACTTTCTATACAAACTCTCTAAATTACCTCGCATCACAGTTCTAAACAGTACGGAAATGGAGAACAAGAAATCCCGTACAGAAACAACTCATCAAAAAATTTAAAAATACCTGTGTTCTCTCTTTGGAAGCGCTTTTAGCTGCAATTGAGACCTGCATCCATAAACAAAGGAGCCAAAATCAGAACTTTCAAAGATCACCAAATTATAGAACCACCATCAGCAAACAGAGAACTTAGAAATTGACCTCCTTTACAGCAAGCAACTCTCCAGAATCAAGATTCATCCCCATATAAACCCTCCCAAAAGCCCCACATCCAATTAACTCCCCTTTCCGCCACCGGATCTGTGGCTTATCATCTTTCTTAACTTTTGCTGCTTCAGCCTTAGCAATCGGTGGCAAAGCCGGAACTTGCTGTTTAGAAAAAATTCCGATTCTCGATTTCCTTATACTTGAACCGATCTTTTCAACAAAACCATTAAACCCATTACTAATTGAACCATTATTATCCACTGCATCACCTCCACCTACTCCTAACGGCTTGAAAACCAAAGATCGCCGAACAGAACCAATAAAATCTTGCATTATGCACCAATTTTTCTTTTACAGAATCAGCGACACAGTATCTTGAAATTATGGGACTTCTCGATAGACAATTTCTTCCTACGGCTTTCTCGTCAGCATTTGGTACAGAGAAAATTGAAGACAGAGCGAGTGCCCAGAGGAGAGTGGAGAGAAGAGGGAAAAGGAAGACAGAATTCCAATTCAAAATTAAAATAATCAGAGAAATGGGAAACAATCGTTAATTTTTCAAATCTTTTTGTCGGTATTCCTTTTTTGTTATTACATTAAAGCCCTTAAAGTTTCAAAACATTACAGTATTGCCCACAAATTTTAAATCCTATTAACTAAAGTTCTTTATAAATAGTTGTACTTTGAAAAGTTCTTTGGAGTAATAATTAGTGATTTATATAAATAATAATTTTATTAAATAATAACGCATTTTGAAATCTTGACAGATACTATTTTTTCAAAAAAAAAAATAATAAAAACGAGGATGATAGACAAGTAAATCCCATAACATTTCCCGTACGTTTGTGATACTCAATTATCACGTGCCCCATGTCACCGGAAAAAGACGTCACTCTCTATATCTATCTCTTCCCTGTAACGACCGTGGCCGGCGGACATAAGGCTGCTCATCTCGCAGCTGACTGACCCCAGCTTCTTCTTTTCTTTTTCTTCCCATTTATATCGAGTTAATTTATACTAATCTATTTATACACGATGGCTTTTAATTTGGAATCGTATCAGAAGCAACGTCTGGCGCCATTGGAGCACTGGTGAGCACCACAATTCTGTACCCTTTAGATACCTGCAAATCTAAATACCAAGCTGAAGTTCGTGCTCATCATCAGGCAAAATATAGGTGAATTTTTCTTTTACCCTTTCAAGATTTTTCTCTTTTCCTTTTTTTTTTTCTGTTCCTTTTGGATATTTTTCTGGGTCCCAGGGATGAATTTGGTTTCATTTTTCGTTTTTGTTGAGTTGTTTTAAGTTGATGATGACTCTGTTTTTTGTTTGAATCTGAATTATTGAAGTTTTGTTCTTTCTTTTCAAGAATTGGATACTGTTATTGATCAAGGGGTTGAATTTTGATTACTCTTAAAAATCAGAGTTTTTGCTGCAAATGGTTTACTTTCATCAGAAAATGAAAACAGGGAAATAGTATGTGTTTTTGGCTCCCTGATTATTGTTAAGGATTAAGATAAGATGGTGTCATAGTGTCTACATGGAAAGCCTTTTCTGAGGTTGTCCACTAATCAGCTGGGGTTTCTATTTCTTAGTTGAATTTAATACTAGTTAATATCTTCCTGCTGCTTGATTTTGCATCATACTAGGTTTAGGCAAGCAGGGATATTGATTAAACTTTTAAAGGGAGGAAAACTAATTCTATTGCTCTGATTTAAATCCAGGAATATATCTGATGTTCTAAGGGAAGCAATTTCCACAGGCCGGGTTCTTTCATTGTACCAAGGTCTTGGAACAAAAAACCTACAATCATTTATCTCCCAGTTTATCTATTTTTATGGGTACAGCTTCTTTAAGAGACTCTACTTGAAGAGAAGTGGATATAAATCTATTGGAACAAAAGCTAACTTGGTTATTGCTGCTGCTGCGGGTGCATGCACAGTCATAGTGACCCATGTAAGTCCTTTTGGTTGCTTCCACTCGGATTATAGTTTATACTATGCTGTTACAACAGAGTTATTTTTAGACCCAATGCTGAAGTTGTATAGGTATTAGTTCAATCTCTGGGATTTGTCATTAAGTTTCATAGAAGGAGCAATTACACATTTAAAAAGAAAATTTCAAAAATGTTTCTATTTGTTTTCCCATTATATGGAGATGGAGAAGTTATTTTTATGTCATACAGAATCAACATGATCAGCCAGGATGCACTTGTTATACATTCTTGAGCAATGAGTATCTTTTAGAAGAAATGATATTTGTGGAAAAATGTTCTTTATTATGCCAATGCATAAACTGAAGAACATATTAGGACAATGTGAGGAATAAACCTTATCTAGGATCGAGTAAGGAGATGCAAACCTTTCACCTAAATCTCGTCCAGCATGTAGGTGGCACCAAAAGGCAAATGCATTGTAGTGATTTTTGATGAATGGTTAAATTGTGGAGATTTGACTGCATATCAATCATTATGGCTTCTGATTTGGGCCCTTATTTCAGCCTTTGGATACAGCATCTTCCAGAATGCAGACTAGTGAGTTTGGGAAATCCAAGGGGCTGATGAAATCCCTGTCAGAGGGCTCCTGGAATGAGGCATATGATGGTCTAGGAATATCTCTACTTCTTACTGCAAATCCCTCCATCCAGGTAATAAAATTCCAAATGAAGATTTTCTAAAATTGTTGTTCATCTGCTGGAGATCAATCATTCTGATGTTCTTTGAAAATTTATTAACCCTTTTTGCAGTACACTGCATTTGATCAGCTAAAGCTACGAATGCTGAAGCGAAGAATGAGCAACAAGAATGGCACTGAATCATCTCCAGAAGCTCTTTCTGCTTTATCTGCTTTTGTACTTGGTGCACTATCAAAATGTATTGCAACCTGTTTGACATACCCAGCAGTTAGGTATTTCTATATAAACTTATACTCAGCTATGACTTTCCCTTTGCACGACTTCATAATTCAAATTCCTCGTGAAAAATGATGCCACTTCTGTTCCTGTACCTTAACTAGTCTAACGATGCTCAATGATGAACTTTTCCTAAAATTTGACTCTGTAGGTGTAAGGTGATGATTCAATCTGCCGAAACGGATGAAGATATTGAGGGGGAAGCTCAAGAGAAGTCTAAGAAAACTGTTAAAGGTGCACTCTCTGCCATCTGGAAAAGAGAAGGCCTACTTGGTTTTTACAAGGGATTGCAAGCCCAGATCCTGAAGACTGTACTAAGTTCAGCTTTGCTTTTGATGGTGAAGGAGAAGATCTCAAAGGCAACTTGGGTCTTATTACTTGCTATTCAAAGGTATCTGTTAATAACTAGGGCTAGGTTGAAAAGCTCTTAAAAATGTAGTCTTGTTGAGATTGTTACACAACTAAACCTTGTAAGACAAAGGGATGCAGCTCAAAGCTTACCAAATAAAGCTGATAGGTGTTTGTAATAAAATTTGGTGGAAGAAAGCCAAGGTGCCAAATCAAATCACCTTAGAATTTTCTTTATATCTTTCTTAAACAAATTTCTGTTTTCACCCTTTTTGCTTGGGTGATCATAGGTGACACATCCCTTAGGTGTAAGCTTGAATGAGTGGTTTCTTGCATGTGTAATAAAAAATTAGTTGTTAGTCTTTCTTCTTCCAATTCTTGACTCAGTTCGCATGGAGATACATGTTATGTTGGATACATGTTATATTGTTTCAAAAAGATATCGAATTTATATAAGTATAAATACTTATACATAATCACTTTGTCATTGAATCAATTATATTGTCAGTTTACTACAACATGATAAATAATACAATAGTTTGCAGCCTCTGGAAAAGAAACTTACACTCAAAAGTACAAGAAACAAAAAATTGCTAAAATCCTTTGCTTCACACTAACATAAGGAAACCTGTGAACAAAATTAGTGTATGGTATAAAAGAGCAAGCTTTGAGAATGAGACCAGAGTAGCAGCACTATTATCCTTTGAATTACTATTAGCATCTACAAAGCTTCCCTCTGGTGTGTTAGTGGTCAGAACGACGACTATCCAATCGTCTTCTGAACCGATTCCAATTCCTGTGTACTTAGAATCATTGAGAGAACCTGAATACTGTGATTGTGTAAAGTTCGATAAAACAAGATTAGGGACGAGATTGGGAACACATGCTGGCAATATGGCACCATCTCTTATGACAGAAACATTTAAATCACATTTTGACAGAACAGTGGGATAGTTAGAAAATTGAGGTTCATTGCCTGGAACTGTGTTGGCGCCTGTAGAGTTCGTACATGGTTGATTTTTGAACTGATCTGCTACACCATCAGCGAGGCACTCTGCGTTATCGTTCTCTTTTAGGGCTGTTAAGTTTAAGGTAGCTCTGTAACTGTTAATTTGCTGAAGAAGGGTATCTTCCTCATCTGCATAAAATAATGACACAAGTGTTTCAGATCCAAACGTGTGAGTCTTGTCTTAAACTTCTTAGGATCACTAGGAAGCATAAATGCATTAGGCAGTGCGATCCAACCTCCATCATGCCAGCACAATAACAACATGAACTGCCATTTGCAAGATAATTCAATAGTACAAAACTTGAAATACTACAAAGAGATGGCGGCTTGGAGCTGGACTATGAGCAAGTTATGGGCAAGGACAGGAGCAGACTTGTTCATAAGTATATGCAAATAAATCTTAAAAATAATTAAAGACATTTTTATGGAGCAGAAAAAGACATGGTTGGGAGGTTTTAACCATTTCGACATACTGGTTGAGTCCTAAACAATAGACAAAAATGCAAAATGATTCAAGTTTGAGAAAGGAAAAAGAACAGATCGCCTTAAACCTAAAATGGGATAGGGCAAATAACTCTTCTGTAAAATAGGTTTACCCTTTCAAGTAAACAGCATACTTTGGACAAAACATGTTCATAACACCAATGAAAGTTAGTTGCAAAAATTACAACATTCCAAAGAAATGGGGAAAAAAATTCCTGTTCACTAAGTCTCAGATCTCTATTTCAAGATCGGATAAGCAAAGGAAAAAGTAAATATTATCAATCAGAGCATTGGATTTTGGGATTAGAAGGAAGTCATTTCTCAGAAACTTAAAAGAGTATTATAGGCCCCGTGTGTATATATATATGACAAAAGAAATGTTAAAAGTTGAACAGTTTGAAGAAACAAAAAAGTGAACGATCAGCACTGACAGAACACAGTGAACATCATAAACAGGATCTTGAACAACTGAACTCAGATCTTTTAATCCCATTTCTGATTCGATGATAGCAAAAGTTGAGATCAAGAGCCCAGATGAGCAGTGAAAAACCCATTAGACCAATAGATCACAAAGATACTAGCAAAAGCATTACTGGCACTGATTTGGAATGCAAGAACACAATCAAGAATCAAGAAAAACAGCCAATACAACTTGCTCTATTTAAAAACTAGCTAACAAACAACAGTAAAGGAAAAGCCGAGATCTTTGAACTCCACTTAATCAAGTAAATCATTCAAAGTTCAATTCAAGAACCACCCATCTAGACCAAAACAAAAAAAAAAAAAAAAACACCCTTTACCTTAAAAAACAACAAAAAAAGCAAGCATTCCATCATTAAAAACAAGAACCATACATACTAAACAAAGTGGAGCCTGAAATTGCTATTTACCTGCACAATTTACATTCTGGATGAAGAAGAAAGTGGAGCTGAAGAGAAGAGAGAGAAGAAGGTAACTTGAAAGAAACGCCATTCCCATTCAAATTGAAATGAGCTTGAATGTTCATGGAGGTGAGCACTCCTCAGCAGTATATCTTATTTATAGCTCTGAGATAAATTTCTAAAGCGGCGTAAAACAAACGTGTCTTCATCATCTTTGCTATTGTCCTCTTGTTCCAATTTCCTTTTCAAGTTATCTTCTTTTTTTCTTACTATTCTTTTCTTGAATCTACTTTTCTAGAAAATGAAAAATATATTCTTTTCAATATAAGCAGAATATATATATATATATATATATATACTTTTTGAAAATAAATAGTTTCATGAATCAATAATTAATGTGCCTAGATCTCATTAATTAGAAAATGACTGCCTACTCGAACAATTTGTACCATTAAAAATATATTACTGCCAACTCAACTAAATAAGTTTATTTAAATTTTTATTAAAATCAAAAATTATTTTTTTACATGATATATATATTTTATTAATAACAGTTTAAATCCACTGCATTTAAGCATGGAGAAAATTTTGGTTGATGAATCTCAAACTTAGGTGGAAAAATTGACGTTTGACCTATCCTCCCATAACCATAGAGTGGTAACGAACTTACAGAGGGAAAAATCCTAGAAAGACTTTCTTGATTTTATTTCCAGGCAAAAGATTGGTGAAAATGTCAGTTAAGAATATCTACAAAATTAGAAAAGATTAAAATTTTGCATCCAAGTGCAGGAATCAGATAGGGGAAAAGAAAAAAGAAGCATATTTTCAAGAAAAAAATTCACCCTGAAGAACAACATCAACAGATAAATTAAGAGTAGAAACCATTAGAATATTCTCTAATATATGTAATTACAAGTATGTCAAGAGGACCTTTTGGTAAAACAAGCAGGTTACCTCATTTTGGAAGTTTCACATGAACACAAAATGAATTGGTGGATGCAATTGAATTTGGATAGATGTTATGTGGCTCAGCCCTCCACCAACATGCATCCCATGAAAAAGCAATACTAGTCCTTTGCTCTTTTTTTTTGTTCAGTACTGCATTTCAAGCTATATATATATATATGTATATATATGTATGTATAGTTGCAATTCCCTTTTCTCCTTTTAATTCGTATGAAAATGGCAATGGCTGCAGATGCCAGGATTGCTTTGCCAGCCACTGGCCAGTTAAAAGGCAAAGCTGCTGCATTGGCAAGGAGGAAATGGAGCATTGTGAAGTTCTCAAATGGAGACTTGATGGGAGAGAAGCTCAAGTGCCCAAAACTTAAGCAAAGGGCTTACAGAAGTTCTGCCACTACTCGTGTATGCATGTCCATCACTGCTGCTGATGTTCCAGTTCAGACAAAGGTGAGTCGGAAAGCCTACATGTAGTTGTAGCAGAGAATCAACGTTGAAATTGAACCTAGAAAAGAAATTCAGGCAAATATTTGATTATATAATTACATTCAATATCGTGTAACAATTGTATCATTTATGTCAACTCACCATGCACAGTTGAGGAACCTGGAGATGGAGAAAAGGGATGCAAGAACAGTTGTGGCAGTAATACTTGGAGGTGGAGCTGGAACCAGACTTTTCCCTCTTACCAAGCGCCGTGCCAAACCTGCTGTATGTTTATCTTTTTCATTTTCATTCAACAGAAACTAAGTCTTCAAGAGAAACCAACTGAAATACAGGATTGTAGATATCTACAGCATATTATACAAATTAAAGAAACTTACATCTTCTTAACATACAGGTACCAATAGGGGGAGCATATCGACTAATTGATGTTCCAATGAGCAACTGTATCAATAGTGGTATCAACAAAGTCTACATTCTGACACAGTTCAATTCAGCATCACTTAACAGGCATCTTGCTCGGGCTTATAATTATAGTGGTGGTGTCACATTTGGAGATGGCTATGTTGAGGTATTCTTATAAACTTTATCCTAACTCCAGCTAAGACTTCCATCTTAATTTCAGTTCAATCAGTCTTCTGTATTGATGAGCTAGCTGTATTATAGGCCTTAGCTGCAACTCAAACTCCAGGGGAGGCAGGTAAAAGATGGTTCCAAGGCACAGCAGATGCAGTGCGGCAGTTCCACTGGCTTTTTGAGGTATTCAGTTCATAATGGTTTGGTTAGACTGCCTTGTGCAATTTCTTTTCCACAGTTGGATTTTCCATTTTTGACAATGTAGGATCAGAGAAGCAAAGAAATTGAAGATGTGCTCATATTGTCAGGGGATCACTTATATAGAATGGATTATATGGACTTTGTTCAGGTGATAAATACTCTACCTGTTAGCAAAATCATACTTCATTCTTCTATTTTAATTTTATTAAACCTTATTGATGTGAACATAACTCCACTTCACAGAATCACAGACAAAGTGGTGCTGATATTACCATATCATGTGTGCCCATGGATGGCAGGTAAGCAATGCATGCACACATTTGAGCAGAAAACCAAGAACTTATTTATACATTCTTTATAAATAAATATTAAAGCTCTTTCAGATCAGAAACTGAATCTCTCAAGTAACCTCTTTTCCTAACTTTCCATGATAGCCGTGCATCAGATCTTGGTTTGATGAAGATTGACAACAAAGGGAGGGTTCTTTTTTTCAGTGAAAAGCCAAAAGGAGATGACTTGAAAGCAATGGTAATAATAGTCAGTCACACATTAAAAGATATCCCAGAATCACTAATGAGATTTCAAATTGACTACAGTAAAACTAATATATATACTTTAGGCGGTAGACACAACTGTTTTAGGACTATCTCGAGACGAGGCTAACAAGAAACCTTACATTGCATCAATGGGAATTTTGTCTTCAAAAAGGATATCCTGCTGAATATTTTAAGGTAACAATTCTCATTACTTAAAACCACAGAGACGTATAGATTGCTAAATGTTTCAAAACTATATTTAGATGGCGTTTTCCCACTGCAAATGACTTTGGATCTGAGATTATCCCTGCCTCTGCAGCAGAATTCAACATCAAGGTACATTTCATTCTAAAGCACAACAGCATCTGGATTGGTGTGCAGAAATCATCAGTTGTAGCTGTGCATATTCCAAACTTTTGCCTAACAGTGCCTAATTTATACCTGCAGGCTTATTTATTCAATGATTACTGGGAAGACATTGGTACTATCAAATCCTTTTTTGAAGCAAACCTTGCCCTTACAACATGTAAGTATCAACCATGGTTAACTTTTACACTTACCGTGAGCGTGCATTTCATGTACATTTGCATAGAATTTGCTCATCTGCAACATAATCTGCTATTTGTGGCATTCTGCTCAATCTCCATTTGTCTTTTGCCCTTTTTTCAGCCACCAAGATTTAGTTTCTATGATGCAACAAAGCCAATCTATACATCAAGGAGAAACTTGCCACCATCAAAAATCGAAAACAGCAAGGTTTTTTGTCTGCCCTTTAGTATGATGTCCCAGCATTCCCTAGTATTATGGTTCCTTAGAAGATATCAACTAACTATGCATGTTCTTCTGCAGATAGTTGATTCAATTGTATCACATGGGAGCTTCTTGACTGATTGTTTTGTGGAACACAGTGTTGTGGGTATCAGATCTCGTATAAATTCCAATGTTCACTTGAAGGTACATATAGAAATCACTGGATATAATAATAATAGATTCTTTTCAAATAAATCTTAGATTTCTATTGTATAGGATGTAGTGATGCTTGGAGCTGATTACTATGAAACAGAGGGTGAAGTTGCATCATTGGTAGCCGAGGGAAGAGTTCCTATTGGGATAGGAGAAAATTCTAGAATCAAGTGGAGTCTACTAAACTTTATTCTTCCTCCATTTGCCAACTTAAGTTATAGTCAAAGATTTCTTAACCATTTTTTGGTTGTGTTCTGCAGGGGCTGCATTATTGACAAGAATGCTAGAATTGGGAAGAATGTTGTCATTGAAAATTCAGAGGTATCTTTTATAAAACTGAAGTTCAAAGATTTTGCATTTATCCTATTCCTGGTTAAGAAACAAGAGATGCTCATGGTTTTGCATTTTATCATGAATTTTTTCAGGGAGTACAAGAAGCAGACAGATCTTCAGAAGGATTTTATATCAGATCAGGGATTACCGTCGTATTAAAAAATTCAACAATTAAAGATGGCTCTGTGATTTAATACATAGACTGATAACTTCATCATTTTCTTCTTTTCTGTTCCTTTAGCAATAAGAATAAAAGAACAAAGACATAATGGGGACTCCTTATGTGATAGATTAGTAAGCTTACTAACCTTCTCATGTGCCAACGAGGTCAGCTCCCCATTCATCGAATACTCAATCTCAAGCCTATTAAGTCAAATGAACCAAAAAAAAATTGCATAATGCAGTTTTGACAAATAATCTCCACCATTGATAAATATACAAAGACCACAAATATGAAGGAAATTAAGAATGAGTCAAAAATAAAATAGATATATTGAAAGGGGGGAGCTACCTCAGAATATAGTCTTTGTAATATCTATAGGATTAACTCTTCACAGTGAAATTTCAATTCATTTTCAAATTTTTGTAGTACAAATCTTTCTTCTGCTACTATAATGCTTGTAACAAAGCACTTATCATCTGAGAATGGCTTTCTACCAGTTCTTCCGGCTCGATGAAGATAATTTACAGCATCTTTTGGCAGATCAAAGTTGTATATGTGGGTTGTCTCGGGCAAGTCAACCCCTCTAGCTGCAATATCTGTTGCAACCAGAAGATAGTTACTTCCTGCTCTGATATCCTGCAAGCATAAACGTCCAGATTTTAACATATGAACCTTACTAGGACAGTAAAATAAACTTTATCATCTAGAACTTAATGTTTTATTGACCAAGAACAAAAATGTACAGACTTCAGTATTAAACTAAGCCTACCGACAACAGTGCTGCTCGCTCATTAAAATTGACATCCTCCTCTAGAAGGATTATTTCTGAGGATCCCGTAAAGGAAGCCTTCAAAAAATCAACTACGAGAGTACTTGATGGAGCATTACCAGCCTTCTTTGACCTTTCAGACTGCAATACAGTTCAAAGACAAGTTAAATGTAGAGTAAAAAGGCTGAACTAAAAGAAATAAACTGAAAGTAAGTGGTCAGTGTGAAGTAAGCAGTGCATTGGATTAATAGAACAATAATAAAAAAAAAAATAGTATGGGTTTGTTTAAAATACAGAACAAACTCAGTATAGTCTAGCATCAAATTTTTTCTGGTTCATTTTTTTTTTCCATTTTTTTTTTCATAAAAAGAGGAACAAATCTACAGATATCTTGAAGGATCTGGTGAATAACTTAGGAAATTTGACTTGTGATTCTCACCCTAAACCTAAAACCATTACCACCAACTGAAGAATACAAGTTATTTCCAAGATCTGATAGCATCTAATGATTTTCCAACAGAAAACTTTTTTTTTTTCCCTTCAACATATTATGCAAATACTAGACAATCAACTAATATACATGCAACTGATTTTAGTGCAGCGAGATGTAAAAATTCCATATATCTTAGAATCTAGGTTATGTTTGCCAGATTATAAATACTGTTAGAAGAGGCACTGACTTGCTCACCGACAAAAATTATGGCAGATTGAGGAACATCTGATTGTAATACAGAAAGCAGTTTTAAATGCTTTTCTCCTTTGTTAGAAACCTGCAATTAAAGAAATATGTCCCATTATCATCAAAGAAACTATTAGCTTTGGAAAGAACTCAAAAAAATAAATAAATAAATTTAAAAAAAAAAACAAGAAATGAATGCCCCACAAAACAGAAGGAAATAACATCTTAGGAAAATGGATTAACATCAGATTTTCAAACTCACCAGAAATCTATGTTGCAAGCATGAGGGCATTGGCTCAACTGGATTGACATGGACATGAACAACATTCCCCTGCCATAGCCACAGTATAAAAACACTAGCAGCAGTAGATGGTGACATACCCAACCACATAGTAATGAATATAAGTGAACAGTAAAGTATCACGATGACATAATGTGCTAATAACAATAAAATCAAACACCTTAGTCCATTTCTGCTGCACACAGTCATAGAGAAATCGTCTATGTTGAGGAATTGATGCACTAGCAAAAATAGTTTGACGATTAACACTTGAGGAGTAGGATGTCAAAAGCTTTCGAAGAGAACCAGCATGCTTTGAAGAATTAAACATGAAATCAACCTGCACTAATGAAAAATAACCACCACAACTATGCAGTACAAAATCATGTAACCAAAAGTAACCATCACAACTTGAACAAGAAGCCCCATCATGATACCTCGTCAATAACCAGCACCTGAAGGTTCTCTAATCTTAAATATTTTCTCTCAAGCATTTGACACAAGCTCCCCAGAGTTGAAACTACAACTGTAGGAGGCTCTGCCTGCAAAACAAAAGCTTTGTTACAAAAAAACATAAAAAATAGAAAATTACTATCATATGAATCATGCACTTCATCATATGACAATCTCAACGGGAACATACCCCATCAAAGTAACAGCTCTCCCCATGTTATTCAAATTAATTTCCATAAAAACACTTCAATGAGACTTTACTCTATATACCAATTGCTTTTTCATCGAGGAATTCAATTCATTTGTTAAGAAACAAGATTTATCATAAGTCATCTTCATCCTATGCACATGAAATAGCTAGCTTAGTTAAAGTAACAGGTCAACCCACAAAAAGGCTTACCACACAAATCACTCCAACTGTAGTTCATAGTTAGAATAATATGGAGAGAAATTTCAGCGAGGGTTAGAAACCTTTTTACCCTTAACCAACTCTTGTGCCTTTTCAATGTTCCCCCATCTAGCAGAGCCATTATGATACACGACTTTTGCCCTGATTCAGACATAGAAGAAAGCACACGTGCAACTTTTGTAACCTGCTAAACAGAGAAGACATCATAAAATTCCCTTTTGTAAATATATCATCAGTGGCTATGAAAAGGTTAAAAGTATCAGAATGCCCACTTGTATCCCAAGCTCCCTTGTAGGTACAACAATCAGAGCTTGAACTGTAGACCTTTGAGGATTAATGACTGCAAATATCTGAAGCAAGTAAGCCAGAGTTTTTCCAGAACCTGTCTAGAAGATCAAAGAGAATTAAAAGATTTTGGTGTTAATATTGACAGCAGAACCAAAGGTGAAGAGGATGGATACTTCATAGGTTCTACAATAAAGATTTTAAGCTATAAATGATAGTATTAGATGCACAAGCTATGGAACTTTTCAGAATCATAACTCACAAAACCAAAGCAGAGTGATGTGGATAAATTTACATCAGTACCAGCAAGGAAATTGATAGGGTAGGGAAAACAAGGAATTACTCATTTATGTTTGTTTTTTAAAAAGAGCGGCATGAAATT
This sequence comes from Asclepias syriaca, assembly GCA_027405835.1. Lineage (NCBI taxonomy): Eukaryota > Viridiplantae > Streptophyta > Magnoliopsida > Gentianales > Apocynaceae > Asclepias > Asclepias syriaca. The sequence continues at coordinate 1,566,325 of CM049925.1, read as the reverse complement.
ATGATTAGTCATATGGTTGCTTCAGTCTAATGAGGAGCTAAAAAAATCAATCAAGAACTTCCCTTCTTCAAGTTCCTTAGCTATTATAATGAGTCAATTTAAGCCACAGAAAACAGGCAAACATATGAACATTTTGACCTGCGCATGGAGCAGACAATCTCGGCCAGAGAAAAGGATAGGCAATGCTTGCAGCTGTACATTTGTAGGTGACAAATATCCAACCTCTTCCATCCTGCATTAGTTTTACAACTTCATCCACCGAAATTTTATTTTAACAAACAGCAAAACTAATTGAAGATCTGCTTTGGAAGTGAACTACAAAAACAAAAACTAAAATGAACTTTAGTTTATGCTACTTTATAACTGAGTTCTACAAAACCATTAACTATGGATAATCATATAATCCTTAAAAGATCTTTAAATTTTACACATTGAAATTTTTGGAAACAGAATAGACAACACAATGACTTTGATAGATTTTGCAGTCTCAAAACTAGCAGCATTTCTCGTTACTTCACTAATATTTGTCCTCTGAGGCGGAATCAAAGCCACTTCGAAATTCAACTTTTTTCTGAAGCAACATATCAGAATATCGAATGATAACTAACTTAATAAACAAATAAACTAAATTCGACTTAGTCCGGAAATGAGATTAAAAAAAAAAAGAAGTGAAATTCATCATTAGTATCAACTCAATTATCCTTACTTTCCACTTCAACGACAATAAGTACTTACTATACCACCAAAAAAAGTTCTAGAATCAAACTCCAGCTCGAAAAGAAAGGCATAATAATCAAGAAAGTGAAGTGAACTAGCCTGCGTATCACGTGTTCAGGGACGTGTCCATGACAAAGCTCTCGTAACGTAGAAGCTCTCTTCCCTCCATCAATAGCTTCAGTTTTCATACGCGAAGAACAAAGAGAAGCGTTCAAAGTCATCCGAATCGACAGCAAGCGTATAGTCCGGCTCTTACTGTTAAAAACGAGGGATTGTCTCCGCCAATTGCCATTGAAACCCTTGAAGCCCGGTTGTAGCTTCACAGAAGAGTAAAATGGAGTTGCATATAGATGAGACGCAGAAGAAACTGACGCCATGTGAGTCTCTCCAGTAGCTCGTGAGCCAGTCAAGAAGACAACTTACCAAAGAACTCTCAAGTATTGGGCCTTATCCAGGCTTAGGCCCAAACTTTCATTAAAGGCCCACTTTTTTAAACTACTTAATCCAGAAAACGTATTTAAATAATATTAAGAGTTAAAATTCTAATTTATATATAAAAAAAAAATATATATATATATATATATATGAACAAGAAATGGTAAAAGATTTGATGAAGTCTACCTGCAAACGTTTGTCTCCACATTCTAGAGTGGAATTAGGCAAAGAAAAAATAATAATTTTATTATAAAATATTAATAATAAAAATACAGTTTTATTTATGAATTTAAATATAAAAATATCTCAAATTTAAAAAAAGGGAAAAGATATGGAAGGATTTGTATAAAAAAGTATAAATGGTTGTAGATTAGAGTAAATTACAATAATCTCGCCTGCAAATTTTTTTCCATCAGAATCCCTTTCTTCTACAATCTTCAATTCCTTTCTTTGACCTTTTACCCATACTTTTATTATATAGTTTGTCTCTTCTTCTTCCTTTTTTCTCACCAAACCTCTCCCTTTCTCTTCATTCATACGCACACAAAGAAAAAGGAAAAAAAGCAGGGATAATCAAATTATCTGAGTTGATTGTTTTTGCAATGGCAAGTGATATGATCGCGCCGTGTCAAAGTTCAGCGTTGTCGATGGTGGAAGCATCGACGATCGCGTCGTCGGCGTCGTTGTCGGCAGCAGAAACGGCTTCGGCGTCCGGAACTTCCAATGCTGTTGGAGTTGTCGATGATTGCTTTGAGGACGGCTGCAGCATTTGTCTCGAGCCTTTCAGCTCTGTAGATCCTCCAAATGTACACGCTACGCTCACTTTTGTCTCTCTTTTTTGTGTTCTGTGCGTAGACTAGACTTTTTCTTATATGATTCTTTGAAATTTCTGATTGTGACTGAGGTTAACTGTTTATGAACTGAAAATGTTCTCTCTTTTTTCCCCCTTAGGTACAACTGTTGTGAATATAAGTTTATACACACACACAAAAAAAAAAAAAAAAAAAAGAGAAGAGAAAAAAAGAACGTGTCTAAATTGTCAAATCCAGGAAATTTAAATTCAAGTAACTGTAAAAATGCTGTCAGAACTAGATTATCTGATCAATGTAGCGATATTTCTATTGGAGTTTCTAGTGTGTATAAAAGTGGAGGCTTTTTAAGATGTTTCTCTACTTTGGAGCATATTTTTTATTCTTATGTCAGAATATCTCCTGATCAAAGAAATTTCAACTGCAATTTGTATCTCCTTCAAATAACCGTAAAAATGCAGAGAATAATTGCCAAAATAGATTATCTGAACAATGTAGCTGTATTTTGATGGCAGTTTCTAGTGTTTATAAATGCGGAGGCTTTTTAAATGTTAGAGTATCTCCTTATATCAAAGAAATTTCAATTTTGAAGGTTATTACTGTATTTGTTATAATGTTCTTCACTTGTCTGAGATATGAGTTGTTTTAGACATTCACTACTTAATATCTTTGCTTTGATGCTTTTATTGATTGGCTCATCTGTCTTACCAGGAAAGACATATACTTTAATGGATCTCTTTTGATATAACCATTTTACTCTTTCTTTGTTGTTTCTGGTAAATTTATCCCCTCTTTGCTGATACCTATCGAATGTCTAGTTGTTTGAGATCTCCCCTGATGTGGCACTTTTTATCCCATAAAAACATTTTTTTTAAACATGATTTTGTTAACCTTTGAAGATGTTCTGATCAGTATGCATATAACTGCCTCGTGATTGTCTGTTTTATACCTTTCTTTAGAATATTTCCTTCATTTTTGCCTTTGTTTGTCATGAAATTTGATTTTGCTCTGCTCTCAACAAGAGTGGCATTGGCTTCCAAATATTGCATGAACTTGGTGATTTGTTACCCAACAACTGTATAGTTGAATTTTATATGTTATTAAGTCATAGACTGTTTAGCAATGCTTGTGTAAATATTGAATAGGTATGGAGACACTATTATTAACTACTAAAATTGCTTCTTTTTTCAGGTTACCAGTTGTAAGCATGAGTATCACTTGCAGTGTATCATTGAGTGGTAGGCATAACCAGTGAAATGGGGATAAAAATTTTAACTCGCCTGCTCGTGCGATGCAAATGCACTGCCATTTCTGTTGACTATAGATTCACACTTACGTGCCTTCCCTGAAAGAACTGCAATGTCTACTGTTCTAATTAAATTTCTTCTTTTCAGGTCACAGAGAAGCAAAGAGTGCCCAATATGTTGGCAACATTTTGTCTTAGAGGACCCCACCAGGTGAGACTTTGAAAGCTAGATTACTTTAAGAGCATAAATATTCTTCGTCTAATTGTAGAATTTTATCTTTTAGCTATTATCTTTTGTTTATTTCTGTTTAATCTGTCCAGTCAAGAGCTCTTAGCTTCTGGGGAATGAGAGGATGGTAAGGTCAAGCACTAATACTCACCCTTTCAGTCTGCAATATGAACTTAACCATGTAAGTTGGATTGCAACTGAAGTAAATGTACCTATAAATTTAAATAGACTTCCAGTGTGCAATATGAACAAGAGTATTATCTTTCAGGATGTTCCTTCAATAGATGAATCTGAATTTGACGAGGGTATTCTGAGGCACTTTATTGCTACTAGAAACATAGCTCAATTAGTTAACAGAAGAAGAAGGGAGTCATCATCAATGTCAGGTCCTTCTTCTTCTGTTGCTGCTCCATCCAGTATGCTTCAGATTCCAGATTCTCCAGAAGAAAATATGACCACAAGGTATGGAGTGGAGGTTGGGTTGCCTGCGAGTGTTCCACCACCCAGTAGCATCGAATCAGACATCTCTACTGGGAGAAGAGATGGTCATAGGTATTGGCCTGTTTAAATTCTCCAATAATTGACAGAGAATTCATGCAATTTTATTGATTTCAAGTATTTCAAACTTCTGAAGATGACGTAGGTCTTATATCAATTTCTTTATTATCTTAATCATTTGGTCTTTTGCATAGGATTTTCTTTGGCCAAACATCACCAGATGGTCCTCAGAAATCTAGCTCATCAGAGTTGCTTGCATTTTCTGAGTCTGTTAAAGCTAAATTATCTGCTGCTTCATCCAAGTAAATCATTCTATTTTGGTTATTTATTTGAGTATTGGAAAATTTGTGTGTTCTAATATTCACATCATCTCCTGACAGATACAAGGAATCATTTTCAAAAGGTACTCGTGGGTTTAAGGACAAGTTACTAGCAAGAAATAGTTCAGTCAAAGAATTGAGTAAAGGAGTTCAGCGAGAAATGGGGGCAGGTATTGCTGGTGTTGCTAGAATGATGGAACGTTTTGATCTCTCCTCGAAAAGAACTGGCCCTACAGTATCAAAGGAGATACATGTGGGAAGTACTGCACATTCTGGGGAAACTACTGAAGACAGGAAATCTGGTGTTTTCATTCCCAACTCCGGAGTTATCCCAGGCCAAGTCGAAGTATCCTGTGTTCAGGTTCATTATCTTCTTTTCATTTCGTTTCTTTTAACAAAGCTCATTCAGATTTCTTCAACTACAACTTTTTATTTGAGTTTCTTACTTATTTTTCCCTTTAAATACATTATTCTTTTCAGATGAAACACTGATCAATGGTGGTAGTAGTACTATTAATCAACCATTTTTCTGGTCGCAAATGGTTTAATCTGCAAGTGACGTTTCCAGGCAATGAAGATGAATAGTTGATCTGCGTCCTGCAGTAGCTTAATAGGATGATGCTTAAAAGAAATAATGTATCGCACTAGGAGGAGCACTAGTTTGATATTTCTCATATCATCTGTGCAGTTTGTAACAGTTACTTTCACCCTTTTTTGGGTACTATCCATTTACCAATGGTTAGGAATTCTAAAAATCACCAGTTTCTCCAACTGCTTTTTCTGCCTGGATGCTTTCATAGTCTGCTTATAGTAAATGCACCATGTGCTTAAACACTTCTGGACTTGTCTCTCTTTATTTGCTTGATGAACTCAATGGTTGTTTGGTATCAACTTGTTGATTATTACCGCTTACAGTTACCTATACTGTATCTGTATATATATATATATTTGTCTTGGATTACCCTTTCAAACGTGACTTTAAAGAAAAAAATGAAAAGAAAAAATCAGCGGAAAAGATAGTAAACGATATCTGTCTGTGTCATTCTCATGTCGAAATTTACAAGAATTTAGCTGTACGGCGAGTGGGTCATTGCAAGAAATTCCAAGTAAAAAAAAAACGAAAACCAAAGCTTTGTTATTCATGGTTATTGTTTTGTCCACAGGTGAATGTCTGCATTATGCGTTTGTAGACTTCAAAAATATTCACATATGATCCTCCTTATTTAACTTAGAAATAGGATTCTGAAAATGATGTGTTCCAAATTTGGAGAAAAAAGAAAAAAAAAAATGGATGCAGCAATGAAGAAGAAAGCCAAGACTGCTACTTTTACTGTAGCTGAAGATAATGAGAAGCCCCGGCTGCCGCTGCCGCCGCCGCCTCCACCTCCGCGCCCCTTCCTTTCATTGCAGCTTTTGAAGGAATGCGGGCAACTGATGCGTTTCCATCATCAAGGGAAGAGGTTGATGATGAATGAGGGAAACTATACTTCTTCTTCATCATCATCATCATCATCAAGAAGTTCTGGTTCAAAAGTTATAATGTCAACTAATGATATTATGAGAATAGCTAGATCAACATTATCTAACTGCACATCTCGGAATTTAGATTTTATTTCCAGTCTGATTAATCTTTCTTTTGATGTTGATCCCGGAACAACATCATCAGAGACCAACGAGGATATTAAACTTGCTCTGCTCCTTCATGCCTCTGCTCTCAAAGTCCACAATCAAGAATTCGATTGTGCAAGAAAGCTGCTCAACATATGTAAAATGTTGTCTTCTCCAATCACTGGAAATCCAGTGCAGAAGACGGTTTTCTACTTTTCTGAAGCTCTAGAAAAGAGGATTACCACCGGAATCCCTTCGGAGAATCGGGTAGTAATGGAGTGGAAGAGGCCTTAACAAATTTTCACGCGGACCTGGCACTTTGTGAACTAGAGCTTCCGTTCTGCAGAATCTGTCAGTACACAGCAATTCAGTCAATACTAGAGAATGTAGCATCTGCCAGAAGGATACATATAATTGATTTGGGAATCAGAAGTGGATCTCACTGGACAGTTTTAATGCACGGATTACAAGAATCAGCCAAGTGCCCAATTGAAACATTGAAGTTAACAGCCATTGCTACATCAAAAGAGATCATAGAGAATGTTGGTAACCATTTATCCTCATTTGCTGACGCAATGAAAATCCCTTTTCAATTTAATCCAGTTTTGACAGACATGAAGAATCTTAGACAAGATATGTTTGATACTGAACCAGATGAAACAATAGTTGTACACTCACAAATGCGTCTTTCTTGTTTACTAGCATGGCCTGATAGATTACAGAGTCTACTTCAAATCATCTCACATCTTCGTCCTTCTGTGATGGTTAGCTCTGAATTTGAAGCAGATACTAATGCTTCTGATTTCATGGAAAGGTTTAATGAAACAGTTTCTGTCACTTCTACTGTGATTGATTTCCTTGAGAATGGACTTGATAAAGAGTGTCCCTGCAGGGCAAGAATTGAGCAAGTGTTCGTCAGAGAAGGGATCCAAAACGCCATTTTAGCAGAAGGTGAAGACAGGATTTATCGGCACCATAAGATTGGAATTTGGAGAACATTTTTAACGAGGATTGGCCTTGTTGAGTTACCTTTGAGTAGCTATGCTTTGAATGTTGCAAAGCTGTTGGTGAACAGCAATCCTCGTTGGAAAGCCTGCAGTTTACAATCAGATGGAAAATGTCTGATTATAGGATGGAAAGGCTCACCAATTAAGTCCATTTCTGTCTGGAAGTACAGAAATGCTGGCTAAACATTCCATACAAATATATTCACAAACTTTACAATAACATATATATATATATATAATATTCATACATGTATGTATTATTGTAAAATTTGTGTATAATTGAACCACCCTAGTTCCTTGCCTATATATGATTACTTGTTTCTTATCATCCTATCCTTTTTCTTCATCTTATTTATGAATAAATATATATATATGTTATATAAAATGACACAAGCATGGGCTGAGAAATCTTGAAATGTCCAAAGAGGAAAAAGAAAAAAAATTCAACATGTTTACATCAAATATACTTTCTATTTGGATTAGGACCTTATTTTCCACAGGGGACGGCCGTGAGAAGATGTATGTGAATATGTGTGGAAAATTTTCAACATCAAGTGCTAACTGGTGTCTTTATGTGCATGGAAATTACAGTACCTCCAACAATGGGACAGCTTCTAGCAGAATAATTGATGTATATATATATACAGGAGGAGAAATAGGATCTTTTCTTGTCTTTGATGCCGAATACACACTGCAAGATTTCAGTAATTTCCTGCCCACCTTCTGAGAAATTTCATGTTCTTTCATTTATATTTGTTTTTTGTTCTTGAATGTTGCAAAATAGCCAGAGAACATCTGGATGCAGAGATGGAAAAGAAAGTCAAAATAATGCAGATGGACAGAAGAAGAAGAAGAAGAGAATGTCTTCTCACTTACGTTTGTTTCAGCTTGTGGCAGAACACATGATGCGCATTAATAAAGCAGGAATGAAGAAGAAGAGGCTGATGAATGAGGGAACCTGTGGATCGAAATTAATGTCAACTAATGATATTATGAGGATGGCCAGATCAAGATTCTTGCAGCGCAAATATGAGAATTCGGATTTTCTTACAGTTTTGATTGATGGTTGTTCCGATACCCCATTTGCAGATGATCTTGAACTTGCAATGCTGATTCATGCTTCTGCTCATAAGGTCTACACTGGAAAATTTGAACGGGCAAGAAAGTTGCTCTCCATGTGCAGACATTCATCCTCTGTTTCAGGGAATACAATTCAGAAACTTGTCTTCTATTTTGCTGAAGCTCTTCATGGGAGGATCAGTAGAGAGTTGGGAAGCAGTACTGTTGTTCACTCAGAAAATCCAGAAGGAAATCCGAAGCATGACATGGCTGATGAAGAGGAAGAGAAAGAGGAAGAAGCAACAGCAACAACAGCAGCACCGACGATTATTGATATAATCCAATGGGAGAAGTATCTTCCTTTCTGTAGAATTGCAGAATACACAGCAATGCAATACATACTGGATAGTGTGGCATCTGCTAGAAAAGTTCATTTGGTCGATTTGGGAATTAGAATTGGATCACACTGGCCAGTTCTTCTACAAGGCCTTCAAGCTATGGCTGATCAATCTGAATATCCACTTGAAATGCTGAAGTTAACTGCAATTGGATCATCAAAACAGAACATGGAGGATATTGGTAAGCATTTGTCCTCCTTTGCAGAAACCATGGGAATACCATTTCAATTCAAAATAGTTATATCTGAGTTACAGAATATTAAAGAAGATATGTTTGAGATTGAACCTGATGAAACTCTGGCTATCTCCTCTGAATTGCGCCTGTCAAGTTTGCTGGCATGGCCTGATCAGTTAGAAAATCTCCTGCAAACCATATCAAATCTTCATCCCACAGCCTTCGTAACCACTGAATTAGATGCAAACACAAATGCCTCTGACTTTATTGACAGGTTCGATGAAGCAATCAATCTTGCCTCAGCAGTTTTTGATTGTATAGAGGATTGTCTTGATGGAGATACTCCGTGCAAGGCAATCATTGAACATGTGTTTGTCAGAGAGGCAATCCAAAACATTATCACAGCAGAGGGCAAAGAAAGGGTTCATCGACATCAAAGGATTGATACCTGGAGGGAGATGCTGGCTAAGCATGGCTTCACTGAGGTACCACCTAGTGAATTTGCAAGGAATCAAGCAAAGATTTTGGTCAACAACAACCCACGTTGGAGTGGCTGCACTGTTGATTCAGATGGGAAATGCATGATTGTAGGATGGAGAGGTAATCCCATTAAGTCTGTTTCTGCCTGGACTTCCCAGCATGTTGTATGATTTGGTTCAATCATCCACAATGTATGTCAATATATCGAGAATTCAAGTATTGTAATTATTTCATTTATCATTAACAGATTTTTCATTGAAGATTAACAAGCTCATCTATCTATCAACACATCTGGGGCTGATACAGAAACATGACAGTTTCACTTCCTTCTATCAGGTCTAAGCAATCTTACAAGTTACTCCTAAAAGGTTCATGTATTCATATTAATCTTCATTTTGTACCTTACAGACCTAAGTACTTGTGCAGTAGAATCAGCTCTGTCACTAAAAGAGCTAACTTTCATTCATTAACATTAGGCCAACGTAAACATATATGTATGTATATATATATATGATACCAAATAAAAACCTAAACTTTGTAGAAGATTCTCATAGGTAATATAATTTTCTGATGTATGTATATAAGAGAATTATATCCTCTACCCCACAACATAGTTGTTCAGACACCTCCAAAATTATAAAACTGGTGGCCAATCAAGACCTAGCCCTTGTCTTGTACTTGTACATCTGAATTCTTATCTATACCCTGTGCAGGCCGGCAGTCCAAACATCAATCAGCACTCAGTGATGAAATACAAACCAAACATATAGGTTGTATATTCCTCAAGAAATGTAATTTCATTACAGTTAATTTCTTGTAGGGTATATATGAGCTGCTTGTAACTATGTATTTGGTGTCTAAACGAATCTTTTATTCATTGCAAAATATAAGTTTAAAATGGTCAAAAACATTCAGACAAAGTAAGAAAGAACCAATGGGACAAGTTTGACCACTACATGTACATCAAAACCTCTTTATTACATAGGGGGGAAAAAATCTCAGATTTGTCCTAAGATAACATCTCCACCAGAAACCTCAAACTCAGAAGGAGCTTTTTCCACGTTAAGAACTTTAACATGTCCATCAACAACATAAGCAGACCACCTGTGAATAAAGAACAATAGTCTCAACAATCTGTTCGAAGAACCTAAATAACTCTCTTATATTTCGCCTTTTTTAAACTGAAATATTCTGCTATTTAGAACTTTTACCTATGTGAGCGGTGTCCAAGCAGAGCAGCAGAGAGATCTATTGTTAAGTCCAAACACTTATGGAAGCTGCCATCAAAGTCACCATAAAATTCAATCTGCATTTACCACGGCAATAGTTTAGCGATGAAATATAGCAATGTTATCTTCACCAATTCCTAGAAATCTTAAATTACCAGATCCATTTACACATCATGATCCATTTAATCTCTTAGAAAAGCATATTTTGGAATGACAACGTGCAATAAAAGGACTAATAAGATTAGGCAACAATCCACACACCCGAGGAGCTTGACAACCATCCATAATTACAAGAAACTTACAGCTTCTTTAGCCTCAAGTTTTTCTGCCCAACCATTCATGACATATGGATCATTAACAGCTACACAAATCACAGAATCAATCCCCTTTTCTTTGAACTTCCCAATGTTATTTTTGTAGCTAGGAACATGCTGGGCCGAACAAACTCCCGTATATGCTCCCTAAAACGTGGTAAAAGCAATTTCCATCAGATTCTATACACAATGAAGGCATCCAGTTCCATAAAAGAAGGAAGCAAGCGATACCTTTGCATATTCTTGATGCATATAGTAGGCGATATCTTATGCAATCTATGTTTAAATGGATTCAACATTGTTTAGCTGCCAATTGATACCTTAAAGAGGGCAGGATCTCTCTCTTACATAACTTCCATAACATAACCAATGAATTTTAAGCTTATGTAACAAAAATATTCTACCCTATTGATTAGAGTAAAAAATGGTGTGGTCCATTAGAGAGGTGATACAAAAAAACTCATTAAATTACAATGACCTTACTATTATCTCAGTATCAGGATCCAAAAGAGCTCAACTAAAACTGAATATATCAAACTTAATTGCCCAGTAGTTCTGGTGGAGTCTTGAAATACCATTATGATTTGGGGGCCAAATGCACCACTTAAATTGACCAATTCTCCTTTATGATTTCCTAAGATACTAAATTTTTACAAAGCAGGATATAATCCCTTTATGAGCATTTGAGCTATTGAATTTGATCAACAAAGAATTACAATAGTAACAAAATTAATCAAGAAGTTCCAGCAAACCACATTGCCAAAATATCCACAAAATGATAACCAAAAACTTTCATCTAACCCTAACAGAGGCAAAATCAATATGCAATAAAAAAAAAAATACAGTGCGGGGAAGCATGCATTTTTTTCCAAGAAAGAAGTGATATGAATACTCACAGGAAGGCCAAAGATGACGACCTTTTTCCCTGAAATCGAAGTAAACAGAAAGACATCATTACTAATAAAAGTAACAATAATACTCATAAAAACAGCCATAAGCTACCTTAAAGATGTCCTTGAGAGAGGTGGTTGAGAATTTAGAAGAAACCCCTTCATCCCAAGAACGCGCTTTCTGAAGTGCAACATTAGGTGCAGCCGATACCAAATCAGTACCAACTGCAAGGGATGCATAAGCCCTCCTACATGTCTCCTGCAACCCTTTTCCCATTATTGACTTCATCAGCGATGTGCGCTTCAGCATTCCAGCAGCCATAGATTGATTCTTTAGCTATGTACTACTAACAAAGATTTTTCGCAGAGATTCTTGTATGGAGACGGAAATGATATGTGTAATGTTGATGCAGAGGCGCGACTAAGAAGCAGAATCTAGAAGAAGAGTGCCACGTGTTGGTAGACTGTATGCTCGGTGAGATTTTTCAGGAGCTATATGCGTAATTTCTTGAAAGCTCGGGGACTTAATTGTGTTAGTTTTAAATTTTGAGGGTTTTCTTTTCTCCTCTTTCTATATATATTATTGTTTCTTTTTCAAGTTCAAAGAATTTTCTCTCAAAATATTTTGGGGGAAAATTAAACCCTCTCTCTAACTAAAACTACTATTTCTTTACTTAGGTCCATGACTTTGAACCTAATTCTCGTTACTAGTAGATTTTCATATATATATATATATATATATATATATAATGAACAGAAAAATGTGCGTCAATTTTGTTTTTAGCACTTTTTTTGCCTCGTCTGCAGAGAACTTCAGAGAATTATGGAGGCAGAAGAAGGAACTTGGATTGAAACACTGAAACACTGATGCAGACAAATTGAACAGTAATACGATACACCACCATCTTCACCTTGGTTACATAAAAGAGCAAAAATCACAATATGCTGTGTCGTTAGAGAAAGCAGATATCTCAGAAAATTCTTCCCAATTATTTTAGCTAGGTAAAATTGGAAGTTCCGCTTGGCCAAATGTGGAAAGTCTGTTAAATTTTGTGAGCATCTTTCACGATTCTTCAAAGTCATGATGTGCAGAGTTCCATAGTTCAGACTTCTGTAATCATATGTCACAGAGTGGCAGAGTATTTAAATAATCAATGTTTAACAGCCAAATCATCTTTTGAAAGAAACGTGTAAGAATTAATAGCTGCCTAGTGCCATCCTGCATCACCAAACTTAAGCATTAAGAATGATGCTACACAGGTTCTAGAGCAATTAAAAACTTAGTCACACACGATTCTTACAAATTTACTTACTAGCTTTTCTGTGCATGCCACTTTTCTATGCTGTCATACCAGTTCCATTGGAAACACAGAGCTGCAATACGCAAGAGACCAGCAGTAACCACCTCAATGAATGCCATCAAGAATGACTTCTGAGGGGATAGACCAGCTGTAGCAATAGATAGTAAGAACCCCTCAAAGTTGCAGGGTACAATAAAACTGCTAGACTGGATGCCATGCAATGCCTTCTTAGCAACTTCTTCAGCTTTCATTGCCCCAGAGGAAGCTGCGATTATATTGGTGAGCTGTGGCCTTCTTTTGTTCTCTGCAATATGAGTAGAGTTTAACAACAGCAGCGCAGATACTAGTACCAAGTAATATCTACAAAGTTCAGAATAAGAAACAAACTAGAAAAAATTTTGATGACTAGTGTCTTTGAACTTAGTATAAGACTTAAGAACAAGGACTGCCAAGGTAGATCGCTATGCATAATAAAAGAGGTAGAGAGCAGCAAGTGAAGGGTGGAAAATGCATCAAGAATATCCAGCCAGCTAACAGAAACAATTGAAACAACAGTAAATTCGAACCTTCTGCAAAGCCAGGAGTTTCAGTGTCGGGGGGAAATATAAGTGAAACATGAATGTCATATCCAATGACCTCCTGCTGCAATGCTTCTGCCATCCCTCTGAGGCCAAACTTGCTAGCAGAATAAGCTGAATAACCATAAATACCGACCTAGAGGAAGATAAGAAACCAATTACTCTCCTATATATAAAAAATGACTCGAGTTCCTATAAATATCCAAAAAATCAAATCCCCAACACACAAGAAATCACTTAATATTACATACCTGACCTGCCTGCGATGACATGATGGCAATGGAACCAGGCCCTCGATCAGCCCGATTTTTCATAAAGGGCAAAGCAGCCTTAATCAAATTAAAAGTACCCATCAAATTAACATCAATCATGAACTTAATCTCCTCGAGAGGCTGCTCCTCAAGTTCCTGAGGTACAAATACACCCTGGTTACAGACCAAGATATCAATAGGCCCAGAATCTTCAATAGCCTTCTGTACATCCTCAAAATTTCTAACATCAACGCTGAAAACAGCCACATCTATACCAGTCTTAAGCTTGATTGAGTCCTTGGCTTCTTGCAGTTTACTGGAGTTTCTGGCAAGGATGGAGACCTGGGCTCCTGCTAAAGCAGCTTGGTGGGCTAACGCTAAACCTATACCACTGGAACCACCGGTGATGAAGATGTGACGGTTCTTCAGTGGGATTTTGGTGGATTTTGGGCGGACTACGAAAGCAAGAAAGATGAGAAGAGAGAGTGGAAGGAGGAGGATGAGGAGGTAGAGGAGATTGAGTGCCATTGTTGAAGAGTTATTTAAGGTTTTCTTCCAGTGAATCTCAGTTATCCAGGTAGTTGACAATATCCAGGTCTTTGAGATGAAATGGTGATCTACAGTGCAGGGTTTTCAGTAGTAGATATAAGAAAAAGGATATCTAAAGCAAGATTCAGAATATGACTGACTAATGTTAATAACTGATATTCAAGAAATTCAAAAAGCAACCAAACTGCACTGGCAGCAGTAAGCAGACCAATAGATCCCTGCACAGAAGAACACCACCAGCTGTTTGAAAAACACCGTCCAATGTCAGAAGCATCAGGTCAAAATATAAAATTCAATGTCATTGAAATTTTAAAGAAATAAGCTAAAGATAAAGTTAAAAAAAACCAACTCCATGTCTATGTTAATGAAATCAAAAAATTTAACTTTTTCTTATTCTTTATCCATATTAGAATCTTTAAGCATCACGAAGTTTTGTGAAAGGGAAGATATTTAGATATAAGTACGTCAAGGAAAAAGAGCATTAAGGAAAAAAAATCACACCCATGAATGCATATTCAAAAAGCTCAATTTCCTCAAAGTGCAAGAAGAATGCTAATATTGAAAGAAAATAACACTCAAATTTCATTCTCATTGTAGCCACGTAGAGACTGAATAACATCTAACCGTATGATATATTTGCCATCACATAGCAAACTATTTCTGGCTAACTTTTAAAAACATATTTAAAATTGTAATTATGCTGTTTCTACTCAGTAATTATTGGCTTTAATGTACATTTTATTTTTTATTTTTTTATATAAAAACTATAAAAATTATATATTTTTATTAGTAGTTAACTATATTCCTACATACAACCAGAAGGAAAGCAACAAATGAAGTATCGCATAGAATGCAATCTCCAAGATCAAAAGCTGAAAGATTAAACAAGCCTGTTCTAAGTTAAACTGAAGATTGGTAATTTTACATATCTGTGTGATATTCTTATCTGAGTCTGCTTCCCAGAAGAATTTTATGTTATTAGACCTAATACGACTCAAACTTACATTAGATTCAAATTATGCACTTAACACACTCTTCAAGTGCTTGTGGACAATAACTAGCAGAGCCAAGGTTGAACCGGAACTATGCTCTGATACCACGAGAAATTATCGCAAGATATAAATATATATATATATAAGAGTTGAATTTATAAAAAGATCTAAACCTGTAAATCAGGAGAGGAACCAAAATGTTCTACAGAAAATGGAAACAGAGAGCAGCTTTACAGGTTGTCGACGAACATCTACTAAAGAGGAAATGAGATAGAGAGGAGAAACTCCTGCTATGGATTAATCGGAGCGCTCCGGAAGGACAACAGATTCTTTCGGACGGCAACTGCAACAACACTTGCTGGAATTCAGCTTCCACAAGAAAATGTCTTGAAAAGACTTTTCATCACATTTTTAGGTGTCTTTTCCCTTTTTGCAGAAAATAGTAATAAAATTGTAAAATTTAAATTAAAAATGTGTACAATGTTTTTGGATTGGGCCTTACTAAACCATCGCGTTTGAATTTAAATTAAAAATAATTGGAACAATTGATTGGCCCAAATATAAATACAAAATATGGGCCTTATGACTTGGACTTCACATTCGCTATAAGCAAAGCCCATGACTAAGACCAATGATTTAAGAACTAAAATTTGTTACGTGAAGAGTTAGATTTTATACTTACAATACAGTTTAAATTATGATAATATCAAAACGTGTAAAAGGTATACATATATTATATATATATATATTCTTGAAAATTTTCTTTTGAAAAAAAATACAATAAAATAAAAACAAAAACATATATTCCTTGATGGAATGGAGTTGAATCCATATATGTTAAAATACCTCCCATCACTTTTGGTATTATTTTATAGTGATGTGCTGTGTGTTTGCATATCACCTTTAACACTTCAAACTTTGTCAAGATTTGACAGCTCATTTCATGTGCATACTCTAAGTGTAGATCTCAATCTAATTTTTTCCAAAAAATATATTTGTTTGGATCTATCTTATATCTCATTTAAGATTTCATGGCTCGAATTCATAACTTTTTGATTAGTGTATATATAATATTAACAAAAGATAAATTATTAGTTTGTTTTATGTTACATCATGTTATAGTTGGATCATAAGTTGTGCATAGCTAGCTTATTAGTGCCGTGACTTAGGATTTGTGAAAGGAAATTGATCAAATTTGTAAAGTGATAGGAACCCACATTGCATATTACTTTTCTTTTTCTTTTTTGGCTTTCTCTTTGTCTTTTCTCTTATCTCTTCCATTGAATTATTCCATATTCTAATATATTGTTACTTGGAAATTTTGAATCTTAGAACATCCTCAAAGTGGAAAAGTTTTACATCTACAAATCCCATCAAGCCTTTCCGTTTTTTCTTGATTCAAAATGTAAAGTAAATACTCCTTAACCATTGTAAGTGCATTTCTAGTCTTTCCATGAATAATGACTATGAGGAATATCAAAATTCAAAATTCTGATATTATATTAACGTTTATTTTTTATACACAAGATTTGGATTTATGATTTATAATCTTTTATCTTCGACAAAGATCTAAAAATATCTTGTTAAGAAGATAATCTTTGTGCTATATTCCTTTGAAGGTAGTGAGTGAAGAGTTTATACAAAAATTGTGGCTACAATTCTATTAAATTAATAAACTGAAGTCATGTATTAAGAAAATGACAGATATATTTTTAAAAATCTTTGCATCCAACATTTTAGTTCACAAATTTAAGATAAAGTTATAAAATAACAACCCTCAATCCCTATCTTAACTATAATGTAAATAAGGTTTCTGTTACCATCTTTAGTGGGATAGAATGCTGATCAACTTGTGCCATTAATGATGAAAAAACAGCCTTAAAAACACTGTCCATTTTATTACTCAGAATATATCTTAATTTGAGAACCATTATAACAAGTTTGTTAATTAAGACCACATTAAACTAAGTAAAATAAATTTAAGGATGAACCATTGAACATATTATATATATATCAAATCTCGATGAACACCATATAGATATGCCATTATTGTACATATAGGGAAGGTAAGAACCTTAGTCCATGGCCTCCCCTTAATTAATATCCATATACATGCATACATATATATATATATATATACCTAGAACATCATTACAACATAATTAGGACAATAATACATTTGTAATAACATTATATATATATATATATATATATTGAATAGGTGGCACAATTCTAATTAATTTAAAATCTTCTAGAGTTAAATGGATTGTTGTGATGAGCAGGAAGGACTATTGAATTATTATTATTATCGAGCTGTTGTTTCTGAAACATTTTTGCATTGTTTTTTATTCCTTGCCTGCTGCTTTTTCTTCTCTGGTGGGAAGAAGAACGAGGTATGAAGACTCCTGTTCCTTTGCTTTCCCTCGTTCTGCAACTAATTATTTGCTCGTGCATGAATATTGGCAATTGTTGTGCCTGTTGGAATTGGATTTCTTGAGAAAAACCCTTCAAGAAAAAAAGAGGATTTACTCAGTTTTAGATTCTCCAATAATCTCAAGAAATTAAAGGGCTTCATAAGAAATCAAGAAACCAACCTGAAAAGAAACAGAAGGAGAGTGAGTGACCAAATCTTCTTCACCATCATCATCCATGATTAAAAGATTGATTTGCTTGCTCAAGTCTGCAAAAAAGACATCATCTTCAATCTCAACAGCCATTTCCATAGCTATATATATATATATATATAATTCCTTCTTTTTTGTTCGTTTGTTTTGAAGAAGAAGGAAGAACAAAAGAAACAAAGAGAACACTCTTTAAGATTTAGTTTGGTAACTCAAGATAGATTTCCATTTTCCCTTTTGTGAATTGAGTCCCCCTTTTTTTTTTTTTTTCTTGGTTTGGTTTCTTTAGCAGAATGATATAAATACAAACTTATATAAATAGTGATGAAAAGCATAAGATGGGGGGTGGGTATAGTAGTACTCCTTGAACATGTGAGGGGTGGGGGCAATGGGGTCAGATTAGCCAATCTTGTGTGAAGTCCCACAAATTAATTAAAGCCCACAAAGGAGGGGGGTAGAGATCAAGAAATATTTTTTATGATATTATCCAATATGGAAAAGAGATGAGGAGCAGGCAGCAAAGCAACAGCCCACACTCTTTAGATATATATCTGATCCAAAGATAGAATTCTTCATCTTTTTATGTATGCATATATAAATTTGGTTGGTTGTGAATGTATCACTACCTATTCTCTCTCTCTCTCTCTCTCTCTCTCTCTCTCTCTCTATATATATATATATATATTTATCTATCTATCTCAACCACATGTTACTGCAGGCCAATCTACATGTTTGGTTAAAAATACGTACTTTTTTCACACAATTACCATAAAAGAAGAATCTTTTTAACTCCAATCATACCTCCTTTTTCTATTCAAGCAAGTGGTGAACCACAAAAATAAATGGTAGTGGTCCATGGGAAAATGAAGTTTTGATAGCTCAACAAATTTTAGAAAGGACCTACTTGTTGCAGGGAGATCATGGTTCCCAGATTTGCTTCCCGTGTCATTTCTCTTTTGAACCACCCTTAATTAGCTCTCTCTTCATTTTCATGCAAAGAAAGAATCCATTTGTTTATTATTTTCTCCGAGTTTATTGGATAGAAATCGAAGTCTCTTGTCAGCAAGCTACAACTTTAGATGATGATCTTCTTTTTAAGAGGATGATATTATTTTGAAATCTTGGTCTTTGATCCAAAACCATGTGATGTGCCTCAGAATTATTTTAGTTGTTGTCATGCAAGTGCTTTGATGGTTGGAAAGAGACTAGGGCTCGTAGTCTCTCCTCAAGTGTCAAGAAAAACTCAGTATACATGGAAGACAGAAAAATTTATGTCCACATGAATGCATCTCAAACAGGTATTCTGGTTTATGACAATTCAGGAAATAAATAGCAACTTTCTTTTGGACCAGAGAGACAGCAGCTGGTTAACACAAACTATGCCTGGAGGGGATATATATAGAAATAAAAATCTATTACCTTTTTTAGCCAACAAGATCATCCCTTATCAGTACTGGGTGCTTTAATATGTACCAAGAAAAAATAACTTTTCTTAGGAAAAAATATAAATTAAGAAACAATAAGAGACTTAATTGATCAATAATCCTATTTTGCTGACTTTAGAACATAAGCTCTAAAGCAAGCACTCCATTCAGGCAATTGGTGATGAATTCATATTTTCATAGTCCCATATTCTTACAATTGAGATGAATTTGGGAAGAACTGTTAAAAATAAGAGATCAAATTCACCTCATCTATCCTTGTCTAGCCTAGAATACTACCAGGACAAATGTTGGGACTACACAGCCTATGCAAGAAATGATTCATCAGCGTACATCAAGAAAATATATATGGGATCAGAAACGAACTATGGATACCTAATTTTTAAGCCCCACCAGCCATATCCACATCTTTGTCGATTCCCTTGAATGAGACCCTTAATTTCCTCAGACATGATTGTTTTTTATGAGCCTCTCCAGCCATGCCATTGACATGAATAATGTCCTTGTTAGTTTTGTCCATCAGCTCAAACAGAGGAAGCTCTAGATTTGGCCTTGTCATCTCTTCAAGTACCGGAGGCGCTTGCATGTACAGATTCTTCCCTCGGTATGTAACACTAACTCTAGTTAGATGAAGTCTAGGATGATCTTTGAGCATATCTATAAACTGTTCCAAAGATACGAAGAGAACATGTAAGCAAAAACTAAAACAATCACAAGACATGAAAAAGGAAGAATAAAAAGGAGGACAAAGTCAATAAGTAGGTGAACTTTAGTTGGTGGATATTTGGTTGAGATGGCTTGGTGGTAATTAACTCATCAGATAGGATTGCCACAATTAGACAAAATTAACAATAAGAACATCAAGTGACAACTAGACGCATGTATGCAACAGCAGAATATCACTAAGGAGTTACAGCTTCATTTAGTACCGATACATCATTTTCTAATAATAAAATGCATCATCATGCTTTTTACTAATTTCAGATTATCATGAAATATCCAAAACAAGAGGTAAATCTCCAAAAATTCAATTCCTCAACAGATGCATTAATATAATTTTTCCGAAAAACTAGATAAGACATGAGCATATCTATCTTTCTCAAGGTCATCCTCAGTAATACGAAACACAAATGCATTGAGCATTTAGAGAAAAGTTTTAAGCAAAAGAAACAGAAAACAGACCTTTTTCAGAGTAACTGAAGGTTCCAACTCAATAAGGATGCCAGGACCGCAAACAAGACAATCATTGCTCTTGAAAAGATCAGTCACTTTCGCATGGAGGCCATCGGCACCATTATACCTATCAGAATTTGGAGGGAGAAGTAAGAAGACAAACTTGCACAGGAAAAAATAAAAAAAGACACATGGATGTTACACAAACAAAGATAGGTGAATGAGAACAAAATTAAGAAAGTAGTACTTCCGGAAATTTAGAATTCAAGCAGTGTCAAAATAGCAACACAAATAGCAGCAGAGGTATTAACCTTTGCCGAAGCATGCAGCTTCTTGTGTTATTACCAATTTCAACTTCACTTAGTTCCAAACTTTTTCTTATGCTCAGAAAAGTCAGAATAAAGTCCACCAAATTTAGAAGGTACATGGTAAAATTCATTCATCGCTAAAGGGTTACAAGTATAAATAAAAATGGAAATTAGCACAGGTTCATAAAAGCGACCCTCTTCTTTTCCTTTCCTTTTCTTTCCTTTTGAGAGGGTGAGTTGGGCAAGGTTTGGAGTCTTAACAATAATTTTGTCAAAAAGCAGAGATATTTTGGAGGAAACAATGATGTAAATCATCTATGCAATAGATGTAAAATTGATCTGCAAGCAATCTTCTTTGTCGAAAGGCAATCACAAAGTCAATAAGTTACAATAGGATGGAGCCTTTCAATTGACAGAACAAGATGTCTCAAGGAACACCAATATAACTACATCAAAAATAACTGAACCCGCAAAACAAAAATTCAATGTTATCAAGGTCATTTCAAACAATCAAGGACAATCAGTGTGATTTATTCTCTGAAAACAAACATGGTAAGTGTAAGGAATTGAAGAAAACATACATCAAATAATTCGATAAGGTTTTGCTGCATCCAGTTACAATCTTCAAGGTCTCCAAAGCACATGCCGCAGAAATAATAGCATTAGTTGAAGCTATAGCAGGTATAATATTTTTAACCACACCCTGTCATGTAAAAAAAATGAAGCTCCAAGTGTCACGGTTTGAATTTTTTGTACTAAAATAGGCACAGGGGAATTCTTCTTCCAGGGTAAAAAGTTCACCTGAGTGAAAGAATATGTAACTCCTGGAATCCCAAAGAGCTCAGATCTCTTGACAGCCTGTAAGTTATTGAAAAGGTAACCCAGTGGAGTCAAACAAGAATACTCAGCAGAAACATTTTAGAAATTTTCTTTAAATATTTAATGATAAGAAAGAAATGGAGAATGAAGAAAGAAGGCATTAACTAGCCTCTTCATAAACCCACTGCATGTGCTCTGGATCATCAGGATCAAATGCTTTTCCACTATGAACCTGCAAGTGAAATCATAATATGAGAACATGTAAATAGATCAAACAACTGGGTGGGAACATCAGAAATTGATTATCAAACTACCTCATTCCATTTAATTAAGTGGGCATACTCAATGCAATGAGCAGCATTTCTGGGAGTTTCTGCAAGTGTACATAAAGGAAACTTCACTTGCGCAGGAAAGAGCCAAATTGTGCACTCAAAGCATGGCGTTACCCCGGGCATAATGACTCTTACATGGCCTTTAAATCCTTCTGTTCCACCATCTACCATAGGTTTGACAGTGTCTAGTAGTGGTTTATCCTCATCATCATACTCTGTACTTAGCAACCAAAAGTGGAGAAGTATAAGCTCAAACTTATTTAATACTAGTCTTCTACTAGTAAATCTAGCAGCATATGGAATCTAGATGCAGTAAAAGTAGGGAAAAGTGCATTTAATAACTCAGCTCAATAGAATTACAGTTTGATTACATTCATTATCTAAGGTCTTGAAAACCAATAGAATGTCAACTTCTTAAACAAGCAAAGCCTTCATATATAAAAAATTTGGAATGAAACATTAGCCAGAAACATAAATTTCAACAAGGTAATACAAGTAACAAAAGAGCAGTAGTAAAAGGAACAAACCTAGAAAACCACAAGCAACAGCATTTATGTAGCTACGAGCCTCAGCAGAATCAAGACCAAGTACAATGATGTTAAAATCACTGTAGAAATCTATGGGCTTATCCTCAATCCGACAAAAATGATGCTTGATATCTACACCGCTTATTCTTTCCATGACTCTTCGTGCAGCAACTTCTGCCTTAGGCTTCCCTACATCTTCAAGCCTAAATAGGTAACATCATGGAAAAGAAAAAAAACACAGGATAACTTAAATGAGATTTCTTTATAATGCTGGCCTCCATTAAGTGATCCATTAAGAGAGGTTTATTCACGTAATTATAGAAAATAAACACTAGAATTATAAAGAAAAGAAAATAAAAAATATAAAAAAAAAATGTAAAAAATTTTTTTTAGAGAAAAAAAAAACCATACGCAGAGAGAATCCATCCTAATGACAGGCACTAAAAGAACTGAATCTGGAAAATGCGTGTATATCATCACAAAGAAAGAAAATTGAACCAAAAAAAAAAACAGTAAAGAACGTATTCAGAAACCCATCTATGCATACCTGAAAAGAAATTGGCGATTGAGATTGGTGACTTCAATTCGGTCCATATCAATAACTTCAAGGTTTCTAAACCCAGATAGAGCCAAATCCTTAAGCAATTCACATCCCAGTCCACCAGCTCCCACTACCAACACCTTAACATACTCCTTCACATCATCTCTCAGCTACCCAATAAAAAGAAGCAACACAAGAACAAAAAGAATCATTCAAAATCAAAATTTTCATTAAAAAAAAAAAAAAAAAAAAACATAACCGAATGCAATCGCAATCACAACGCAATTCCAACCCCAAGAAAACCAAACATAAAACAGTCAGTTCACAGAAGAGGGTTTTAGAGGAAAGAAGAAAGATTACTCACTTGTGGACCTGGTTCGAAGGAGGAGTCGACGAGAGGACCACGGCGCAGAAGGAGCTTGTCGAGGTCTCTTGATCGACTGACTTGGGCGGTGGTGTTAGCCATTGAACACGAACTCAGGTGGACTTTCCGGGGCTTTCAATTTACGCCAAGTTATATAAAACCTAAAAAAAAAAATCTTAAAGATGAGAGGGGAACACAGATTTCAAAAAGGTTTATTTATAATGTAAACATAAGAAAATTGTAAGAAGTTGAATCAATAAAAAAAATCTTGGAAATTATTATAGAATCTATATTTTTATTTTGTATATTAGAGTTCGTTGAGATGTAAATAAAGATTGTTATGGAATCCCAAGTGAAGATTTTTTTTTTTTTTCTCTTAATGAAGGTACCAATTGTTTGAAATTTATAGTTAAATTATTTTAAATTAAAAAAAAAAAGTGAATGTATGTATTTGTTTAAAATTTATAGTTAAATTATTCATTGTCACAGAAATAATGAAAGCAAGAAGAGACTACCAATTCAAGAAAAGGTGGCAGCAAGATTGCATCTGTCAAACCTGAAAAATATATATATACCAAAAGGAAGAAAATACCATTCTGAAAAAATATGCATTTGATGTACAAAGGGAACTTGGGATTTCTATTCCCAAGTTTGTTCTACCCGAAAAAAAAAAAAAGGCTATTTCTTGACCATATGGTACAATTAAACTTTGATATCGGGGTGATGATCAAGCAAAACTTGGTTCTCCTTTCTGTACAAAGCAAGAGAGTTTACCACTATGTTTTCATAGAGCCCTTTCTTATGCAAAATTTCTACAAAAATGTTCTGGTAAGAACATCAAGCTGGATGTGCAGAAGATTTCAAGTCCTTTCCCAGCCACCAAATTGAATGCTGTATATGTATATGTATGTATACTCCAGACACCGGAGAATCAATCATACCTGTGACCAAGTTTCTACTTTTCGAGCTATTTCTCGCTTCAAGAAGAGTGCATAAAGTAGCTCATTCCATGTATCCGGCACACCAGGTAGACACCAGTGGCTGCAGTCCTGTCTGTGAAGCGATGCAGGACCTGCTTGGGGTCCCAAGTAATATATAGAAGAATGACCGTCTTTCCTCCTTGTGGTCATATGAGTTATGTTAAGTATATCCATTGATTTTACATCTGATATGTTCAAGTGATTTGAAACTAAATCTGCAAAAATGCTGTATTTGTCCCAAGTATTGGATGGCACCAATGAAGAACCGAGCTCTGGAAGCGTCTCCAGGTGACATGTTCCTCCTGTTCTCCAATCACCACCTCTGCAGAATTCGGGTAGGAATTAGACTTTTGCACACATATAATATATCAGTAACTATATATATATATATATATATATATATATATGAGGGACAGTTTTTAAGGCATCCACAATCAACAATATGGCTCCAGAACTTTGCTACTTCAGTATGACATAACTTATAATACTATATTGAGCAGCACATGAACTTTTTGTCTTAAAACTATATGACCTCACCAGTATGACCGAGTAAAAATTTGCAGGCAGATTACCTGAAATGCACAGGGGCATATGTTCGGAAGAAAACTTGGGTCTTGCTAGCATTCACTTCATGTTTTACCCAGTTCATCACTGTCAGTAGTGATCGCCTGTATGCATCGTCAATGTCCATACTAATCTTTACATGTTTCCCTTCTTGGAAGTAACATCCCCTGACATGTGTGTATAAAGATTAAGGTTAGAACTTCATACTGGAAAGAAACTCAAGCTGGATGAGAAAACAAACACATTACATAGTTTCAAAGTTTTACAAATTGAAATTCATTGTGTAAAAGAGAAGCAATTAAATTCCAAGTTACCCTCTTATTGTCTTCTCATAATTCCACCAATGTCCTGTGTTGAAAACGATTACATCTGCATTTCTCCATTTTGAAGAACTCCAATCCATTTTGTCTAACTTCAAAGTAGTTTTAATGGCTGATGAAACTCCATCAGGAGGCCTGCTCTGCAGTACGAGGAAGGGTGCCCTGTAATATTCCACCGTGCAATTATATTCGGCGAATTTGAAGATCAAGAACCCTTTGTGTTTCGTAATGGGATTGCCATTTACTTCATATATTGAATCCTTGTTAGGAATAGCAGAAGAAAGCATGCAGAGGAGAGATTCCCACTGGTTTCTTCCAATTGAATCTCCCACAAAAACCAGCCGCTTATCACGCAGTTTTTCCAACATAATCTTGGCATCAAATCTACAATTGTCAAGACACAACAACAACAACAGCACCTTGAGTTAATCATCAAAGTGGAGAAATGAAACAATGGACTAACACAAATCTGCTATAAGTCATCCAACAATGTTAATCACTATTAAACAACCATAACCATGGAACCAGATGGAACTATTACTAGCATTACATTATATTATCCCCAAAAGAGAGGAACTCTCAAATTTTGCACATTTTCCCAGCATTACTCATAACAGCAGAAACAACAAACATAACAGCAGAATAACAAAAACTGGATTTAGAATCTTAGTATTGGCAAGAACAAGAAAAAGAGGAAAAGAAAAAAAAAACCTTTACATAGAATAGAAAAGAATGTCAAGAAATTGGAGGTTTCCCAAGCACAGAAACTAAAAGGTCATTCTCAATGAACAGTGCAGTAAAAGATGAATATAAAGATGAACTGAGAAAGTGACAAGGGAAAACAAATGAAAAACAACCACCATCAAAAAGAAATTGTTAGAAAACATCTGAAAGAAATAAAAGAAGTGTTGAATCACCTGGGCAAGTTGCAATCTTTGGGTTCCCAACGCCACTTAGTATAGAATTTATCAGGTCTACCATTCTCAGTACACTTAAAGCCATCATCCAAGAACCTGCAATCTCTAGACTGATACAAAGGATAACTATCATCCCAAATCCATTCACCTTCAAACAAATTACATCCACCGCCATTCTCACTCATGAAATCAACCTTTTTCACTCTCTTCTCACTAGACCCATCTAATCTCAACCACTGAAGCCTCTCGGACTGTACAGAAAATACGGGCCTTTAATCACAGTTTTGTAATCCAAGAAAAAGAAACCAAAAATTACACAAACTGTAACAAGAAAAAACCCAAGAATTCCTAAAGAAGGCTCAAATAGCCTAAAACGCTTCACTTTCTTGAAAAAATCCATTGAACACGTTCTTTCAAATTCTTGTCCAATTGGGTCCGGAGCCATCTGGATTACACACAAAAACTTGGTACTAATACCCCAAAAGCTTATCTTTTTTTATCAAACTCAAGAAAAGAAAAAAAAATCCTAAATAAACAAGATAAAGTTGAGGGGTTAAGCAAGTTCAAGAAAGCAGCAATAATCATAACCAGTTTGGTCTAAATCATAGATGTTCTTCAGGGTTCTTTACTTGCTTGTAGAGTAACTCAAAAAAGAAATCAGATTAGTTACAAAAGACAGGGGTGTCAAAGAAGCAAGGTATACCGCCAGTTACAGAGAAATCATGGAGAGATATGGCAAAGAAAATTGGTAAGGGAAGAATCGGGGAAATGAAAAAAAAATGTAATTTAATTCAGAATTATAGGGGAGGTGGGGTGGTAGTGGTGTTAGTGGAGTTAAGGACCAAGCAGAGAAAAAAAAAAGAATTTGCATTTCAAAATCTTGAAAGAATCTAAAAATGCCAAATGTTTACATCTCACGCATAGGACTAACCGGCCAGTAATATTTACCAATTAAAAAATAGATTATTTTTTATTATTATTATCAAATTCTAATATATTTTTTTAAATTTTATTAAGAACATTAAATCAACTATTATTTAATTTATTTATTGCAAACATGTCATGTGGAGCATACTCCATTTTTTTATTTTATTAATTTTAAATTTGAAGAATGTGTATATCAAACACGTCACTTAATAATATTTTATTTTAAAAAAAAATAGGAGAATTTAACTTATTTTGTGTAGGCAGCAAAAAGTACCATACACTTCCTAACCGTTACACACTTCGTTTTCAACCATCATTGCAGCCCCCCACTAATCCCTTTAAATTATCGTTCTTTTCCTTATATTTTCTTTTAGCGCAAGAAATTTTATAATTAATTATTTTATATTATCTTCTAATATATAAAATATTTTATTTAATAATTAATAATTATAAATATTTAAGTTTATGAAAGTGGAGATGGATGAAATTCTTTTTCTTTCTTCTTGTTTTGGGTGAAAACACCTAAGCTTTTATTAGTTTTGGTTTTGGGATGCCCAATTTCTCAAATTTCACAATCTTTTTCTCTTTTCAAACAAGAAAATTTATAATTTATTTATTAGTTTAAATAAATTTAAAAAATGGTGGAAGGGAGGGTGAGAATAATCTTCTACATGCCACTCCACCAATCTTCTGGTATACAGAGGTTACATGTTCCCGCCCATTGATATGCTCAAAGAAACCAACTATGGAAAAAGATCTCGGCAGAAAGCATAGCAAAAGGATATTAACACTCTAAATTAACAACGATAAATTTAATTATTTTATTTTATTTTATTTTTGTTGGAAGGATATTATGAAACTTATTATGTTAATTATGATCAATATATTTGTAATTTTCTTGGAGAAAAATATCAGATGTTTGGGCGAAAAATCTGTTTTTCTTTACAAGGTCTGGATTTACATTTGAATATAGGGTTTCAAATGGATTTCTTTCTTGGATACATTTGAATTAGTAGGTTGCTCACCTTCGTCTGCGGCTGCTGCTGCTGCTGCTGCTGCTGTCTGTAGAAGGAAACATTTCTGCCATAGACATGATCGTTGCTGCAGAGCGTAATCAAACTAACATCTTGAAACAGATTTCTCCTACCCGTGAGACATTTGAAGAAAATAACCGACAACTCGGTAAACTCTCTTGTATATGTATACAATATGTTTTAAATTTAAACATATAGTAATCATATAGTACTTAAAACTACTGAAATTCTTCCATCTGCGAAAAATATGCATATTTGTGCTTAGAATTGGCTGCAAACAGTGAATTGAATTGACTTTCATGGCTTAATTGATGTGTAGCCGAGAAACTTGTTTGGATTTTGTTGAAAGATATTTGAATACTATGTATGCCTAATAATATCAATACTTGGTTTATACCTTTTTCCTCTCTGTTGCTTTGTAATTTTGTCGAACAGGGAGGATTGCA
This sequence comes from Asclepias syriaca, assembly GCA_027405835.1. Classification (NCBI taxonomy): domain Eukaryota; kingdom Viridiplantae; phylum Streptophyta; class Magnoliopsida; order Gentianales; family Apocynaceae; genus Asclepias; species Asclepias syriaca. Next base: position 1,537,925 of record CM049925.1, on the reverse strand, counting down.
GTTATTGGTGGGAGTCATGGAAACGCTAGTGCTTCATGCTTTGCTGCAATTTCAGCTCTAAAACTTGTCAGTCCGTCTTCCCATCCAAATATTTCATACAAATCTCTGATTCAATGTTCATGATAACATATAATGTCCCCTACCGTAAATTCTTATAACAGGGTGCAGACACGCCATATGTATTCTGTCCACAAGGAGCTGCTACTGTCATACAAAGCTATAATCCTGAGATGGTGGTGAAACCTATACTGTTGGAATCCTACAGCGTAAGGTGATCTCGTTTATTATTTACCCTTTGTAATTTTGTCCTTACTGATGCACTCCTTTTGGACAAATGCCTTCAGTTCTGTGGATCGAGAATATGCTGCAGAAATGATTATTAAGGACGTAGTTCGATGGGTGCCAAGTTTTGATTGCTTTGTTATTGGTCCAGGTCTTGGGCACGACCATTTTCTTCGGGTGCGTATCTTTCACTCATTATTTTCAAGTTTCAACCTCAATGTTTGTAGAAACTCTATTAGCAGTTTAGCTGTAAGTAATGAAGTTGTAATATGTCAAAGAGTACATAAATGTGGTCTGGTTGGATTTTGTGTTTGATTACAATTGAGATCCTTTCTAATTCTCCAGTTCATGTCCAGTACTGTGTGACTGAAATCATGAAGCGAGCAAGGGAGGCAGGAATTGCAATGGTTATTGACGGTGTATGTAATTCGAAAAGATAAAACTTATTTTCTGTCAAAATGTGTGTAACTTGCTTTGATCAGCAAGTATAAAGTATTTTTGTTTTGACCTGTGAACTTCTGTTGTGGCTTTAATCAGGACAGCTCTTATCTTGTTAGAGATGACCTCCATCTTATTCGAGATTATCCTTTAGTTGTGCTGCCTCTGGACCGTATTGACTTTAAGCGTTTAGCTCGGACAGTATGGGGTATGGATTTAAACAATGAAGATAATGTAGTTGACCAACTCCCTTCTCTCTCAAAAGAGTATGTGCTTGATCATTCATCTACCTTTGTGATACATTTGTCAATCTATTTAATGTGTATTGACTCCATCAATTAGATCATGCTTCCTGTACTAATAAGTGATGGAAGGAATTGAAATCAGAATTCTGTTTCTTTACTTTTCCCCTTCTCATCTTCTTCTTCAGGAATTCAGTTACAAAAATAGTCAGTCTCTAGTTCTGAATAAATAGAAGGCTAATGTGGCATCTTTTCATGTGATCAAGAAGCTATAATCTCATATGGCACTTGAGGCTCTTTTGCAGGATGTGAATAATTGTTCAATAAGTAAAATTTTTCTTGATCAGGCTTGGTGGTGTGACGATCTTGCTTAGAGAAGAGTCTGATTACATTACTGATGGTAATGAAGGTATCCTCTTTTCCTATATCTTTTTCTTTAGAGCTTTGCAAATTGTTGTATCGGATTCAAATTAATGGAATAATTTCCAGAAGTTTGCTAGAGTACCCTGTTCATATATATATATTTTTTTTTTGTTACTTTCATTGGCTTCGGATGGTTTGATTTTTCTATGAGAATGGTAGAGCATTTTTCTGTCCTACAAATTTAAGAAAAATGTAAATCTAATCTAATGAAGGAACAACATTCTGAGGCTATATTCAAGAAAAAATAATTTGGGGCTTTTCTTCTTCTTGAATGTGCTACTTGTGCTTCTATTTTCAGTCGTAGTTACTGACTAAGATGTATCATTTTTGAGGTTAATGCAGTTTATAGAGTAAATGGTTTCGGTTGTTCTCGGAGATGTAATTGGGATATATATCCACTGTCTGGAAGGTATGTCCTTGCATCGTTGCCCTATTAAACGGAAAAGAAAAACTATGAACTCAACTCCACCAAAAACCAAGGAAAAACAAAAAAGAAAAGAAACAAATGAATATTTCTTCCTGTCAAGAAGAGCAACATCAGGAATGTTTTAGACATTTATTTCCTGCTTTTTCTAATCCTTTTATGATGAGAAGGCACAAACTATTTCTTCTCCTTTGCTGTCACTAGTACTGCAGTGTTTATAGCTTGGGCTCGTCTGCGTGCTGCTAATGATCCTTTGAGCCAGACATTATTGGGTTGCATAGCTGCATCTGCAGTATTTAGACATGCAGGAGCATGTGCATTTCGGGAGAAGAAAAGATCAACCCTCACCAGTGATATCATTGAAAACTTGGGACCCAGGTTTTCTTTTTTTTGTCCCTTGAACTACTTTGGTGTTTCATTGTGTTACAGTTTATAATAAATCAAAAGTTCTTTTCTCCTAAATGCAGTTTGGAGAAGCTCTGTCCTCTCGGTGAAGATGAAGATGAAGATGAAGATGAAGATGAAGATGAAGATGAAGATGAAGATGAAGATGAAGATGAAGATGAAGATGAAGATGAAGATGAAGATGAAGATGAAGGTGAAGGTGAAGGTGAAGGTGAAGGTGAAGTTGAAGATGAAGATGAAGATGAAATGGAGTATGATGTATAGAGGGGACATGGAGAAATGCTGATAGTAGCTCTGTTTTTACAATTCTTTTTGACAGTGCTATCGTGTTTGTTTGTTTTGATTTCTGTAAATGAATTTTTTAATTTTTGTTAATAAGAAATTTCACTGAACCTTGGAAAGCTACTGCTGAAAGTCTTGAAGTACATTAATCTTCTTTACATGTTGTGCCATTAATATGTTCATTCCCTTTCTCTCTGTCTGTGTTCAGTCCCAAATCAATAAATATTGCCATTTAAAATTGGATCATCAGAATATTGTGAACGGAAATGTCAATGGTAATTATGATTGTTTGTCTCCAGGAATCTTTGAAGACAAGAAAAATAACAGAATAAGTTCATCCACAGGAAAAAAGTGTTTAAATAGAAGGTGCATCAGTATGTTGTGCAGAGAGTGCAAAATGATAACAAAGAAAGTTCATATTGAGAACTAACTTCATGTGGAAAAGAAATAAATTAACAGAAAACATTTCTTGCATTTGTTCTCATAAGTCCTAATGCAATTTCTGCGAAGCTAAGAAAGAAAGAAACTAAAAATTGAGAAGAACCCATAAACTTATTGTTCCTGCGAAAATGATTCAGAATCTTCCTCCTCGGATTGCTGTTGTTCTTGTTGCTGCTGTGCTCTTTCGAGAAAAGGCCGAAAACCCAATTGCAGAGTCAGGTAACCAAATGCTAAAGAACCTAATACAACTAATCCTGATCTCATTGCGTTCATCTTTGCCCTTTCTCTCATTCTTCCTTTCGATCCTCTCTTCTTCTTCTTCTTTTTTCTTTCAGGAAGAATCCTAAGCTGCGAAAATGGCTGCATCTTCGGCAAAACTCGTGTTTCAAAGAAGGTAAAAACGATGTCGTTTTCCGTAAAACACTATCAAAATTCATTTTGTTTTAAACCCTCTTTATTATGATTCTCCATTCCAAATCCCAACTATTTTATTAAACATTATCCTTTAGTTTCGCTGATTCTCTCAATGCTATTTAAGAATGATTTTCTGTTTTAATTTTTATATATTTTTTAAAATTAGAATACAAAAAAAAAAATGTGTAGTTTTCTTGGAGAGAAAAAAAATAAAAAATAAAAAATCCGTTGTTCTTTATAAGTTACGGATTAATTTTCATTTGGGGTTTTAGATTTGAATATAAGGTTGCAGTTGGACACAGTTTGGAAGAATTACAATAGTAGGTTGCGCTTCTTCTTCATTTTCTGTGGCTGCCATTAATATGCTCATTCCCTTTCTTTCATAACCATTTGTTTCTGAAAACAGTGTATTCATTCATTCTCATGGCAAACACCATCTTTTTATAGAAGAAGAAAATATTCATTTCAGACGACAAATATTGTGCCCTTTAAAAATGGTCGGAACATTGAGAAAAGAAATAAAGAACCAATGCATTCATTCTGGCAAAGTTTCACCTGCATGGATTGAATCTTCCAAAAAAAATATCAGAACCCTGTTATGGAAAGGCAAAGGGAGGGCAAATTTTAATTTATAGCTAGTAAAATGTTATAAATATAATGTCTATCTCTAAAATGACACGTATTATTTAGTACTTAATACTAGTGGCAAGTGTTATCGGTCATCCTTATCTTCTATTCACTCCTATAAATAGAAAATTATATGCTCTTTTGTAAATACAATCAACAAAAAAATTATATAATAATATTATCTATATAATATTGTATTTTTTTATTTTTTATATTATTTATTTTTATAATTTTATATAATTTCACAATATTAAAATATATATAATATATATAGAATAGTATTTATCTATATAATAGATAACAAAATAAATAAATAAATAAGGGGCAATTTTGATAAAGAAACCATATAATAACTGCGCAACAATTCTTCATTCTAATAAGCAATCAATTTCTGTAAAAATCTTAAAGAAAATATCAGTTAAAGATCTTAATGGGCAAGAAGCCTTTTTTGTCTTTACAAGTTATATATATATATGGTAATAATTTGTAACAAATGGATTGATTTCAATTGGAATTTGACGTTTGAATAAAGGGTTTGCAATTGGATTTCTCTCTTGGACTGTTTGGAAGAATTATATGGTAGGTTGCTCTTCTGCTGCCGCCGCCGCTATCTATAGGAGGCAACATTTCTTGGTACGGTGCTTGGGATTGGGAGGTTGCAGCAAGAATTGGAGCTGTTATAACAGTAATTATCCTCATAGTACCATTAGAATGCAATCTGCCATGACTAGCAGTCATGCTCTGGAGGCTGATGCGGGTGGCATGTTGAGATCAATTACGCCTATCCTTGATACTTCAAGACACAAAGGCCAAGCTGGTAAACCTTTTGTATTTATTTTATTTTTAAAATTTTTTTTTTAAAAATATATATATATACAATCATCATGTAGTACTTAAAATTACTGAAGTTCTTCACTCTGTGAAATACACATAGGAGGAATTGGCTTTGATGGTTTGATTAATTTGTAGGGTTTGTAGGGTTTATATTGAAAGATATTGGACCAATTTAAATATATTACTAAACAATACAAATAAAATAGGAGCTATCTTATAAGGGAAATATGAACATTAGCTTGGATGCATCAGTAAATTAGGGAAGACTCTACATAATGATATGTATGTCATCTTGTTTTTAAAATGTTAATGTATCATCATCTGTCCTCTATGATGTCTTTATTGTGGAGAAATAACATTTTGTCATAAGTCTCACTATTTTTGGGTTAAAGATGTTCTTTTAAGTGTGATGAGGTTAGGATATGTCACATCAGCAACACTATGGATATGGCTAATGTTATCAATAATGGCATCTTCCTTTACTACTTTGTATACTATTTCTGGAACCAATCTTCATATTGGTTTATGCTAACAGTTTTTTCTCATCACCTAAATTGCTTTAGTATTATTATTATCATTTTTCCTCTCTCTTGCTTTGTAATTTTGTCAAACAGGGAAAATTGCAGTAGTTGGTGGTTGTCGTGAATACACTGGTGCTCCGTACTTCACTGCAATTTCAGCTCTAAAACTTGTCAGCCCTTCCCATCCAATATCTTCTGTTTTTTTTTTTTTTTGTTTCTGTACTAACATTTCATACAAGTCTCTGATCCAATGTCCATGTTTTGTCAAATTTGCTATTAACATATAATGTCAACTTCTACAAATTTTTATAACAGGGTGCAGACTTGTCACACGTATTCTGTACGAAAGATGCTGCTCCTGTCATAAAAGGCTACAGCCCTGAGTTAATAGTGCATCCTATTCTGGAAGAGTCCTACAGCATAAGGTGATTTGATTTATTATTTACCCTTTGTGTTTATGTCCTCACATCTTCAAGTAATGATGTACTATTCAACTTAGACACTGAATGATGAAGAAGTAATTCTCTTTGTATGAATCCTTCAGAGATGAGGAGAAAGCGTCAGTGTCAGCAAAAGTTATCGAGGAGGTAGATAAATGGATGGAAAGATTTGATTGTCTTGTTATTGGTCCAGGTCTTGGGAGGGACCAATTTCTTCTGGTGCGTAACTTTCAGTCAGTATTTTCAAGTTTCAACCTCAATGCTTGTAGAAACTCTATTAGCAGTTTAGTAAAGATATTTGAAGGCCTACTTATCTTATCACTAGATGCATATCCAATATCAAGAAGTAGTGAACTTGTAATATGTCAATCGTACATAAAAGTGGACTGGTTCCTGGTTGGATTTTAATGTATCTTGCATAATGTAAATTGACTTAAAACCTTTATAGTAATTAAGATCCTTTCTAATTTTCAAGTTCATGTCCAGGACTGTGTGAGTGAAATCATGAAGCATGCAAGGCAGTCAAATATCCCAATGGTTGTTGATGGTGTATGTAATTCCAAAGATAACCTAATGTATTTTTTTAAAATTTGATCTACAAGTATAAAGTATTTATGGTTTACCCTGTGAACCTCTGTTGTTGTGGCTTTTATCAGGATGGGCTTTTTCTTGTTACAAATTGCCTCGATCTTGTTAGAGATTATCCTTTAGCAGTGCTGACACCCAATGTTAATGAATATAAGCGGCTTGTTAAGAAAGTACTGGATAGTGATGTAAACAATCAAGATGGAGTTAAGCAATTACTCTCTCTCTCCAAAGGGTATGTGCTTGATCATTCATCTACCTAGTGATGGATTTGTCTGTCTATTAATGCATATTGTCTTTCATAGAACAAGTAAGCATCAATTAGGTCATGCTTCCTGTAATAATATGTGATTATGCTCAGCAGCTTTAGATCACAAAATTGCGCATGCATGTAAATAGGGGTTGCTGTATCATCATCCTTATGAAAGGAATTGGAATCATAATTCTTTTGCTTCCTCAAGCTTTCTACTATTCTTTTTCCCTTCCTTGGCTTCTACCACAACAATTCAGTAGCAAAAATAAAGTCTCTTGTTGTGAATAGAAAATCCAATGCTAATGTGGCTTGCAAAGAACATAATCCATATGGAACTTTTTCTTTTCAGTGGCATCTTGTCATGCGATCAAGATGCTATTTTCTCATATGGCACATGAAGCTCTTCCTGAACAGAGTTTTACAGGCTACAAATAATTGTGCAATAAGTAAAAATTTCTCTTGATCAGGCTTGGTGGTGTGACAATCTTGCAGAAAGGGGAAATTGATTTCATTAGTGATGGTGAAAAAGGTATACCTTCTTATTCCTCTCTTAAGAGCTTTTCGAATTGATGTATCAGATCCAATTTTAATGAACTAGTTTCCAGAAGCTCTCTAGTGTATACACCCTGTTGGTTTTTATTTTGCTAGTTTCATTGGCTTCAGATGATGAGCAGTTGGTCTGGTTTAGCATTTCTTTTGATTTGCCTGGCTAAACAAAAGGGCCTATCATGTGTGTTGACCTTCTTTCTGTGACAACAGACGTAAAGCATTTTCCTGTCTTACAATTTTAAGATAACATAAATCTTATGAAGAAACCTCTAGAGCTATCTACTTATTAAGGAAAAATGTTTTGGAGCTTTTCTCCTTGTTGCTTGTGCCACTTGTGCTTCTATGGTTAGTAGAGACTGACTTTGATATATTCATTTTGGGGTTTATGCAGCTAGTGCTGTAAGTATATATGGTTCTCCTCGGCGTTGTGGTGGTCAGGGAGATATACTATCTGGAAGGTATGTTAAAAATAGAATGAAACAATAAGTATGAAAGACGATCAGAAATATTTTTGAAATCCTATTTCCTGCTTTTGGAGTCCTTTTATGATGAGGAGGCATCAGTGGTGATGTCAAGACTTGTATACTTCCTTATATATATATATACATATACATATTATTATATATGTTATATCTATTCTTATCGTTTGTCATTTCTTGTGCTATGGTATCACCAGTGTTGCAGTGTTTTTAACTTGGGCTCGTCAGTGTGCTGCTGAAGACCACCATATTAAGAACCCTACAATGTTAGGTTGCATTGCTGCATCTGCATTATTGAGACATGCTGCATCACTGGCATTTGAGAACAAGAAAAGATCAACCGTCACTGGTGATATCATTGAATACTTGGGAATCAGGTTATTTTCCCCTCAAACTACTTAGTTGTTTCCTGTAAACATTTTATAATAAATCAAAACTTCTTTTCTATATTTTGCAGTTTGGAGGAAATCTGTCCTGTCCATACATGATGAGGGTGAAACCTGTAACGAAAAACAAATGAAACAAGGTAGGTTTGCTCTAGCCATGCCTATTTAGACAAAATAAGACTTTTTCTCTGGGAGTATGCCATCAAGGATAGGGACATGAAAAATACTTGAAGTCAGCTGTGTTTTGTTTTTACAATCCTTCTTGACAATAACATCATATTATGTCTTTGATTTCTGTAAATGAATTTGGTATTTTTGGTTGATCAAAACTTTTATTGGATATTGCAAAGCTACTGCTAAAAATCTTGAGAAATCTTCTTTATGGACAAGAACTGTAAATTGAAAAACCTGCATGGATTGAATCTTTGAAAAGACCACAGGGGTAGAAAAAGGATGTTTTTTCAATGATTAGGAAAACTTGAACAGAGGGAAAGAATGCATTTAGCATCTTGAAAGTAACCAATTTTGCAAATTCTAGAGTGAAAGAAAAAGCAATGGAGGTAAAAGAAAAAAAAAAGCATTAAGAATAAGCCACCACCAAACCACCAGAATAATCCAAGATGCAAAATTTGCAGTCAAGATAATAACAATGCAGCAATTCTTTTGACACAATTGTTCTAAGCAACAGTTCAGGAAAAAAAAAAAGACCTTTTTAAACTTGCTCTAATAAGCAGATTCAGCTAAACATATTACAGAATACTATATTGCAGCAATACATGTTTGAATGTCTTGAAAAGTCTGGTGTGTAGTCATACAATATCCTCTTCATATTTCATCCCATTCCGAAGACATTCTCATGTGCAATTGCTTCTGCAAATACCATTAATCAATGCATTCACAAATGGGAAAGATCATGATATTTACTCTACTAACAAATAAGAAGAACAATATCATCATGATATTAGGCACATAGCAAATTGAGTTTTCAAAAATTCCAGAAAACTTCAGGCAAATAATGATATGAAGAAAGCTTTTTATCCCCTATTTTATACAATTGTGCAGCAGACCGACAAAGAAACCAGAAAACACAAAAAAAAAAAAAAAAAAAAAAAAGGTAAGAAGAAGAAGAGGAACTCATCATCATCCTATGGGATGTTGAAATAATTAAGAGAAACAAGGACCAAAAGCAAAAGCGTATTCAGCATAAGATATGGGGTGATTTAACTACATGTTTCTCATAATTCACTACTCACATTGCACTGCATGAATTGTGCCTAAGAATCTGATGGTGGTGGCTGTTGATGTGGCCACATCTGCTGCGGCATATACGGGCGAGGCTGCTGGCCGTAAAGAGCCTGATCTACAGGCTTACCAACATACATCCCCGAGGCTCCAACTTGCGGAGCAGACTGTGCTGGCATGTAATAGTAAGGAACGCCTTCTGCAGGTGCTCCAACGGGAAGGGTCCCTCTGGGGATTGAGGCAAGCATCTCATCTTTCAGGTCTTCTCTTGGCACAATATCAACCAAGAAATCAAATATGTCAGTCCTTGTTATGGCAGCTGCTATGTCATTTTTCTGAAGTGTCCTCCTCTTATTTTCCTCGGTATGGTTCCATGCTCGTAGTGTTAACTCAAGGATAAACATTTCACAAGCCCGGGCAAATATAACAGGAGCTTCAGCTGATATCATCCTAACATCTTCATCTGCTTTCATTATCTTCTTGATCCTAGCCAACGGCAAGCTGTGATTCTTGAAATCGGTGACCTGCTCAATCTCTTGATATTGATTTGCCCAAAAGTTCTGAAGTTGCTGCTGCAATTGCTGCTGTTGCTGCTGGTGTATGTGCTGATAAGCAAGCTGGTGTTGCGCCATTTGAGCAGAAGACGGAAGGCCTGTTGTTTGAGGAGTTTGACCAGCTGATGCAGGAGAAGTGCCCATCATTTGGTTAGTTTGATATGGTGCAATAGTATATGGCACATGACCAGAGCTACCCACCGCCCCCATACCTGGAGGTTGTCCATTTCCTTGTTGATCCATTTTGTCTGGAATCTCCCTTGAAAACTGGAGAGTACGTGTTAAAGATATATTTCTTCTTCTAAAGATTTTAGCAACCAGGCTGCAAATCAAGATGAGGAGATTACCTGTACAGTAGTCGATTTCTACAAGCCCGAGATGAAACAATAATCTGGTATAATATGTACAAACAAAAAAGAAAAAAGAAAAATGCTCGAGCAAAAAAGAAGAGGAACTATGCATCAAAGGGGGGAATAGCAAATTATCCATTATCAATGAACCTTTCTGTGATTCATGACCATATTAATCACATGAATTCCTCCCAGAAAGTGTAACACTTGCAACCAGGTATTGCATCCAGATACTGGATGAGGCAGAAAAGCAATTAAAGCAAATAGTACTTTTCGTATTGAATTTCTTTGAAGGCTAACAAAACCTAAGGGTTATCTCAAATAAACTCCTTCAATTCAAAAAGCTCTTTCTCCATACCCAGAAAGACAAACTTTTTATGGCAACATAGTTTAATTCCTTCAGTCATCACTTCAGAATTCAGATCCTTTTGAGCATCTTTTGTTTGCTCCATCATAGAATAAAGAACTTTTCTCTCAAAATAAGTAAATGAAATAGGAATTTCAGGTGCAAAATTTAAAGCCCCAAATCATACTTCCCAACCCAATCCCATTCGATTCTAACTACAGTAAAATTCAAAGAAAAACTTCTTAACATGGTATGTACTTTAAAGACAAGCTGATTTCCGCTACTTCTACTCTAGAAAATGTAAGTTACTCAACCCAGAACATAAACCAACCGGATTGAGTACCAGAGCATCACAGAAGGGAAGAAACAAGAAAAGAGGAAAGGAAGGCAAAAAGACATCATTTTTATCAATAAACAAAGTGACTCACAAAAACAAACAGAATGGATAGATAAAGAAGCAGAACAGGGGGAAAAAAATATCTATTTCTGACAAAAACCTAAATTGTCGGAGGAAAAAAATGGGAAAAAAATCTAACCTTTACCAAAGAAAAGACTTCAGACAGAATAAATTCATACCTCCGATGTGGTGGTGATGTATACTTTCAGCCCTCACTTGTGCAAAGCGATCAAGAACTGTACAACAAAAGAATCGAAATAACCCAGAACTGCAAATCAAGAATTAAACCAAATACAGCAATAACACACAAGCATACAAAATATGCCCTCAAAAGGAAAATAAAGAAAAGAAAAGAAAATCCATACATACATACACAAAGTACTTACACACAGGAAAAAGAGAAAAAAAAGGAAAAAATATCAAACCTGGGATTTTGATTTCTTCTTGACAAAGTGGGGTTACAAGTTCAAGAAAAACAGGTTAAAAAAAAATTCAAAACAAAAATCCAAAGTGCATGCTATGTTTCTGTAGCTAATGCTATGTATACATAATATATATATATAGGAGTAGTACCAGTAAGAATACGTCTTTATTCGAGTATAATAATATTAAATTTGAAGAGATTGTATACGTGGGCTTGAATAATAGCTTAGGAGGGTAACACTAGGAAAGAAGGTGCAAGGAGGAGGTGGTGCTGCTGGTGCTGGTTCGTCAAACTTCCTACTTTCCCATTCCACTACTAAAAATAAAATAAAAGAAAATGACTTTCTTTCTTGAAACTCCCCATCATTAGTCCCATTCCAAATTCAAATCAACCATTTATAATTTGTTTTCTTCTTGAGTTTTCTCTTCTAATCATCCACATCCCCTTTTTATTTCTTTTTCTTTTTTGCTATAAAATTAGTTGTTATGTAATTGTTTGTTGGAGGGTTCTTGATTAGATAAAACTCATAAAAATCTCATCTTGGCGCAGGATTATTGTTTTTTAAGTCAAAATTTTTTATTTATTATTGTCTTAATAATACGACAGAAAGACTGTTGAGATTTTCCTTAAATTTGTTCCCACCATGTAATAAATATTTTTACAATCAAAGTGGACTATTTGTGAAATGACCAAAAAACCATTGAATATTAATTAGGCCCATTTTTATATAGTGTCTATTTATGTCATTTCCTACCATAAAACAATGACATGACCATAATATAATATTGGTATGTCCTTGTGTTAGTTGTAACTATATTTTATTTTGTCAATATAAACATTAAAGGAAACAAATATTTTAAAATGGAAATTATATATATTTAGTCATATTATCATTAATATACAATTTTTTTTCTTTTTTTTTTACACGAAATTAAAGTTTAACATTTATACATATTTTATTATCTTAATTAAGTCATAACTGCTTTTTACCAACTCGGCTATTAAATTATTAAAAAATAAAAATAAAATAAAAAGAGAAAGAAAACAACAATACTAGTGTATTAACTACCATGTCGGGACGAGTACTGTGCTGGCCCAAGTTAGGTCAAGTTTTGTCCTAACTTAATCATACTTGTGCTTTTACTACAAATAATTGAGACACCCCTTCTCTAATTGTTGCTTTTCTCTTTTCTTTTCTTTTCTTTTCTTTTCTTTTCTATGGTCTCCACAAATTAATCGTTTTCTTAAACTACATAAATGGGCTTTAAGTAAGGTTTTTAGGGTTCCAAAATTTGTAGTTTGGTAACCAAAAAATGGTTAGGCATCTCATATGGGCTTCAACATCAAGAGTTTGATAGAAAGAAAGAAACTTTTCATGATATATAGAGTGGTTTAAGCTTGAGCAGTGCACTATAAAATGACCCAAAGTTTATTTCTTTTTTTTTTCATATAGAAAGAAAGGTAACACTGTACAGTGGTTTAAGCAGTTGAAACACTACTACTGCTAAGACAAAGACAAGACAAAGGAAAGCAAAGAAAAAAGAAAAAAGAAAAAACCAGCTTTCTTCTTATGCAGCTTAGCAACAACAAGGCTAGGTAGCTCCTAAATACAGTACACCTAGTACAAACTACAAACACACACACACATCCATCCATCCATATCAACTCATTTACATAACATGGTTCTTCATCAAATCCCTAGTTTTGCATTCCTTCCCCTAACACACCCACCATTTTCTTTTCCTTTATATTTCTTAATGGCTTTGAAGCTGCTGGAGAAAGAGAGAGAGAGACAATCTTCTTACTCTGTGGCTGCAAAAACTGCTGACCCTTCAACCTGCAATTCCATTCCCCATTAGAAATCAGCAAGAACAGAGTAGCTAGCTCAAAGGGTATGAGTTGTCTTCCACAAGTAAATGATAGAATACGATGAATAACAAGAACTAATTCTTGTTCAATCACGCTCTAATCTTTAGTGCCGTAAGCAAAAGATAAACTAAATGATGGGATGCACATATCATAATTATTATGGACTTTTTAGGTGGCTTGATGGGCCAGATTGGGGAAGAAATTCCCTTAGTGGGGTTGTTATGTGTCACATTTTGTCACACTCAAAACAGTAATTTTTAATCAGTGGTGAAGGAATAAAGCGTCCTATTATACCATTTCTTTCTTCTTTTGTTTTTTCTTTGTCCAAAGTGAAGGATAAGTAATAAAGCTTGCTTTTTTATATATATAACAAAGTGGGGAAAGCAAGATTTCAACATCAAGAAGGCTAGGATTAAGGTACGAAAGCATTCCAAACTTTTGGAGAATAAAATATTGAATATGAAATTCATTAATTTAGATGCCTTCAGCAATATTATACTCTCCATTATTCCCTAAATAACTCTCCATTATATTCTTGTTTTACTCATACTTTGTCAACTGGATCCTACTCAGAAGAAAATGACATGATGTTTCTCTGATCCAAATTTTAATGCAAGAAAACTGAAATTAAGCTTTATCTTAACATTACCATAAATTTTGCTCCCCAGATTTCTTCCTCTTTTGCAGGAACAGCAGTGATCTTGTTCTTTGGATTCTCATAGCTTCTCAGCCCACCCACAGCAGTTGAATAGAAACATCCTGATTAAGGCAAGGGACAGTGAAATTAAATATATATATATATATGGTATGCCAACTTTGGATTGACTAAAATTAAATTTAATCTGACCTAAATAAGTATATACCTTGAGGGAAAGATGCAAGTGACTTGCCACAAGCACCTTTAAGCAAGTTAGCATCATCAGCAAATGCCACCCATCCATCAGCAGTGATTCCCCAATACAAAGGAACCTTAGCAAGTTGATCCTGCCCACATCAACAACAACATTTTTTTTTTTTTTAATTGAGGATTTTTGTAAGTTGATGAATATATATATAGATAGATAGATAGATAGATATTTATACTCACGGTAGCTACAAACAATGTGGAGGTTGATTGGTCAAAGACAATAAATGCAAAGTTCCCTTCAAGATGACCAACAACATGGTTGGGAGGATAAGGTGCTCTGTCACGCAATGCCTTATATGCTTCAATCACCAAAACTACCTCATTTGCAGATTTTGCAAGGCCATACTGTTGTTTCAGACTCCCCAAATTATCAAGTGCTCCCTCAAACAAGCAAAATATATCATCCTTAGATGCAAATGATCTGCAAATTATTCAACAAACAATTAGGTAAAGTAATAATACTAAACAAGATCAAGAAAAGTTCTAATCTTGATCATCATCACTTACAAGGGTATATCAGTCATTAGTCATCAACAGAAAATCACATCCAACAATCAAATGCTATATTTTTAATAACTGATAATATTTCCTCTCTCCTTTTTTCAACCCTATGTTTCACTTTGTGAATACACAGAGCACAAAGTCTACTGTCAATGACTTTCTAAAACAAGTCTTCGCATTAAATCCTCATACTAAATTATTACTAAATCTCTGTGCAAATGAAAATTGCATAAAAAAGTATTTTTAAAGTAAAAACTCTTTCTTTACTTTACTTTACTTCAAGAAGTACTAGAAGGCACCGGATAAGATGGGACCATATTCTTACCCTAATAATCAAGGGAAAAAAAAAGGTAAATAGAAGGATTGAAATCCAACCGTCCATGAAATCAAGCTCTCTCATAACCTTCCACGGCCTACCGATATACAAAGCTAAACGACGATAACATCACATGGACTACCGCGGCCGGCAGGGAGACCAAATGCATGGTTTTCCCTTTTTATTTTTTTCTTAATAAATTTTTGAAAAGAATAAAAAAAAATTTCCGACAAGTTGACACGTGTCTGAATCTAGGTGCTAGATGGTATCAAGAAGCTTGGATTTTCTGGAAGGATCAAGCAACGGAATCCGACGCGTGGCTGGCATGCAAGGAAAAACTAGACCTTGAGATGCCACATCTTGTGCCGCGTTGATCACTGAAATTTCATTTTTCCTTTTTTTTTTCCCCCTAATTTATTTTATTGAATATTTTAATAATTCCCTAATAAGAACTGTAAAATAGACAATAAAATAAACAAAAGAAAAGACTGTATCTAAAATTTACAGACACCAAAAACATGCTTATTTAATGGGAAAAAAGCAAATCAGAAAAAATTTGCCAGATCCGATGCACAGAGCAATAAGGGGAACAGTTTCAACTAAAGTGCAAAATTAAAGTATCAGTATTTACTAAAAAAGCCCTCAATTTCCAACTCTCTTTTTCCCTAAAAAATTTAAATTGGTATTATTTTCAACTGTTATTAAGTCACCCAAAGAAGATTAATAATCTCTTCCATCTGTTCTGCTGATTTCCATTTAATTTGCTGATGGATTGTTATAAAGGTGAGTGAAATTTGTTAGTTCGGCTAATTGACGAAATTTTACCTGGGCCGTAAAGCCGACTCGTTCTGGTGAGTAAAAGCTAGCTGGACATCATCACCGATCTGTACGGATAACGCCGAGGAATTGGTTTCCAGAAACCGATTCACCAGCGCTCCCGAAGTTATCTTCGGCGAAGGTGTCCTGCCGGCAGCCACCAGCTCATCCGGTGGCGACACTATTGCACTGCTAAAAACTCCCAACATTTTTTATTTTTTTTCTATCAACTAAATTTAAAAGAAAAAAATAAAAAATTGAACTTTCTCTCTCTATAAATACGTATACAGACACAAAACGGAAATGGACATACACACACTCTTTCTCTCTCTAGAAATGTAAGGTTTTAGACATGAAAGATGGAATGAAACGGAAACGAGGAAGACAAAACAATATATAGAAGATGAAGGGAGGCTAATTTAGTCATTTCGATCGATGGAGTTATTTTTGTGTGTTTTTCTTTTTATTTTTTATTATTCTTAAAATTATCCAATGGGAAAAAAGAAGCATGTGAAGTGGGGTCCAGGGATGGGACGGGCGACGATTCCCGTGTGCGGAGATGGAGGGATAGCCGGATAGGTGATGTGGGGCCATATCAGTGGGACCCATAATAGGTTTGGCCACTTGTAAAAATTGAGGTATATGATCACGTGGCACCGATTAAAGATGAAATCTAAGACAGGTAGGAATTATCCTGTGCGGCCATTTTTGCTAAGATGCCCCGCACGTTTGGTTTTCCTGAGAAAAATTTTATTTTATTTTATTTTTAAAAATTATCTAATATTCAAAATTCTCATAATTTTTTCGATTATAATTATTAGGATAAACTATCTCAGATACACCTGTTAAAGGTCAAAATCCAGCTTTTGCACCTCAAAGATTTTTTGTACATAGAATGCCCCTAACGTTTCAAAACGTCCCACTACATGCACCTCTGTTAAGTCAAATTGTTAGTGACTCAATTTTGCCGTTAGTCAAACTTTTTTCACTATTTAGTACTATTCCAGTTATGGGTATTTTTGTCAAATTTTTTAAAATTTTTTTAAAAATTTTTTAAAAATTTTTTTAAATTTTTTTTCTTTCCTTATTCTTTCTCTTTTCTCTCTCTTCCTTCTCTCTCTCTTCATTAATTTAACTCAAGACTACAATCTTCCTTCTGCCTCATTTTCGCCGGCTTCCGCCACTTCTACATCCTACACTTCCTCCTCCTCCTCATCATCATCATCATCATTTTCTACTTCGAAACAAAGTGCTAAATGAAATCAAATTAGGAAAAGCACAAAATCTGTAGATCATTGAGAAAAATTGCAAAATGTGAATGAAAATAAAAAAAAGCAAGGACAAAAAGGAGATGTTGATAAGCATCCGACTTACAGAGGAGTTCGGAAGCGAAATTGGGGAAAATGGGTGTCTGAAATTCGAGAGCCTAGGAAGAAATCAAGGATATGGCTGGGACATATCCAAGGGCTGAAATGGCCGCTAGAGCACACGACGTAGCAGCTTTAGCGATCAAAGGTCATTCTGCTTATCTGAATTTCCCTCATTTAGCACATCAACTCCCACGTCCAGTCTCTAATTCCACTATGTTATTACAAGAAGAAATACTGAGATCATGAGAGAAATGAGGAGGAAGAAGGAGAGAGAAAGAAGGAAGAAGAAAAAGAGAAAAAAAAAATTAAATTAATGAAGAGAGAAAATAATAAGAGAGAGAAAAAAAAATTAAATTAATGAAGAAAGAAAGAAAGAAAAGAGAGAAAAAAAATTAAATTAATGAAGAGAGAAAGAAGGAAGAGAGAGAAAAGAGGAAGAAGAAAGAAAGAAAAAAAATTTTTAAAAAATTTGACAAAAATACCCTTTGGAATAGTATTAAATAGTGAAAAAAGGTTGACTAACGGCAAAATTGAGTCACTAACGGTTTGACTTAACAGAAGTGCATGTAATGAGACGTTTTGAAACGGAAAAAAAATCTCACTTACATTTTACTATTATTTTTAAAATGATATTTACAACCAATATTCAAAAAATATATATATATAATATATATATATATATATATATATATACTTTCCTAATCATAGCATAATGATATTCTGTATGGATTAGTGACTCGAGAAGTCTAGAAAAACCAGACGAATTCATGAATTGTGTTTTGAAATTAATACGTCTCCCTTAACTACGGTACATATATAATACCATATTAATTTTTTTTTTCCTTCAAACATCTAATTTTATATAATTTATCCAAGTCTTTTACAAATACATTCATTCATTATTTTCATTTCTAATTCTTAATTTAATATTAATGGCAAAGTGTATTTTAAATATTGACTGTAATTCTAGAAGATTCATGTAACCTTTTTTTTTTCCTTTAATTTTCTAGTCATGGAATCAAATTTGCAACAAAATTGACTTTTTTGTATGTAAATAAAAGATGTAATTGAAGTTGGATACATGCACTAAAAAAAATTAGAAGGAATTCAATAGTCAAAGTAGTATATGCATTGTGATATTTCAATATGACTTGGGGACCAATTTTGGTGGCGACAAAGAAATTCTTGAATACAAAAATGGTACAAGAAAAAAAAAAGATAATTGGACCATAATGGGATTTCCAATAAATGAAAAAATCCAATATATACATTACATTATAATATTTTATAAATATAATATCAAATTTAATTTAATCAAAATAATAATTTTAAATATTTGACATTATATTTAATTGTATAGGAAGTGTAATTAAAACATGTAAGGTCCACAAGCCTCCTTCTTAGGGTAAGCAAATAGTACCATAGTTAATAGTTGTGAGTACTTTCAAGGTGTGAAACTTATCCATCTCCACCAACTGCAGAATTTTATTCATCTAAGAAATGAAGTATTCGATAAAGTGTAGTTATATCATATTTCATATGTCTTATATCGATAAGTGATTTTTTTAATCTAATTGTCACAATATTAAGTGATTGAATGTAAGTATTGTTAAATTTATAATTGCAATACAAACATATAAATTCAAGAAATAAAACGTAAAATTTTAAAGAAATTTCTTATTTTAAAAAAATATCTCATTTTTTTATTTTTTAGATTATCTTATTGTTACTTTTAAAGTAACTAAATGTTATTTTTCCTTCCTAATTTTCCCTTTGAATTACATCAACATTAAAGAATGCTAATTAAACCCAAATTCCTCTTTCAAAATCGCCTTTCTATATATGTATATATTATATATATACCAATCGTTAAATCCCAATATGCATGATTTTCATAAATCATACTAACTAAATTAGAACTTTTTTCTTTTTTTTTGTAACTCACTTAATATTCATTCTATATATTTTATCATGTTAAAATATTTAAATTTAAAATTATAGTTTTAAACAAAATCTCATTATTTAAATCAACCAATTATAGAATAAAAGCCTAAAACTGTATATATATATATATATATTATGATTGTTTTCTATCCTAGAAAATAACGGACCCAGTCCCAACCTCAATTAACATGTCCAAAACCGTGGATGGACCGAAGTATTTTCTGTGTACTAATTCAAATCTAACGTAATTTATATATATATAAAAGACAATATAAATAAATCTAAATCTTACTATTAAAACTAGAATAACATTCTTTTTAATTAATATTCTTTTTAATGTTTGATTAGTACGTTTGTCTCCTGTGCCCTGGGAATTAAAAAGAAAAGATGAATATGATGTCTATATATATTCTATAATTTGTCTATAAGTTGATTTTTTTTAGTGACGATCTGAGTCAGACCGAATAACATTGTCCAGTGATTCATCAATTTCCAAAGAAACTTTGTTTTCAATTTAGATTGGAATCCAAAAGATTTCTCTTTAAAATTCATTCATTTTTGTGAAAAAAGATCACATCTAAAATACTATTTTAGAAACTTCTCAATTTGTTTATTTTTAATTATATGAATTATAAATTCAAAATTTTTAATCAATTAAAAATGTTATTATAAATTTGGGAGAAAAAATAATTCTTAACCAACTAATTACTAAGAAGTATTTCTTGGGGTAAGGACCACGTGATGTAGAAATCAAACCTAATCCAAATTATATAACGTGTGAATAATTATTATAAAAGGATAAACTTAAACAATTACAAGTTGGGGAGTATTATAGGATGGTGACGCCCACGGTAATTGACTGCGGCACAAGGTTTTTCCTACCAATAGAAACTTTTGCCTAATTTTTTTCTTTTTTATCTCCACAATTATTTCTATTTATAGTTTGTTTCTTCTTTCAATTGATAATTTGACAGGAAAGAATCTTTCCCTAATTAAAAATAAAAAAAAGAAATTAAATTGTTTAGACAAAAATAATACAAAGTTATATAAAAAATAGAGATATTTAGATTCGAACGAAATCGGACTCAAAATTTATTTATAGTTTAAGTTTCGTGTAAAAAAAATTCTGAAAAAGAGAGTTTTGATTATGTGGCAGAGAAGGAAAGGAAAATGACCAATGAAAGAAGACCATAAAAAATGATGATGATCTACACCATACCTTTATTCATAAGTAGGACCAAAGATTCAAAGGGATTCAACTAAATGGAATCACCAAGAACCATATATATATATATATATATATAATACTCATAATTATTATTGTTTGTGGTCCAAAATCTCAAACCTAAAATTTCAAAATGTGAATTTGTATGGTAAAATTGCAAAGATGGATGGAGTGGTTTAATGTAAAATGCAAAAGATTCTTCAAAGTAATTCAATGAGGTTAAAATGAAAAAAAAAAAAAACACCATTATTATTATACATCATATTAACAATCCTTCAATATATATATATAAAATATTTTATTATGGTGATTTAAACTCCTAGTTTTTTAATTTTTGTCACTATAATTATTATTGTTTTTTTTTTGTTTAAGCATTTTATGTCCACATATTTTGTTCATTGTTTTCCCCTTGACTTTGGGTGAAATGCATGTATTCCAACTCTGAGAGCGACTATATCGATGTAGAAAGGCTTATATATATTTCTTCATTTACTTGCTTCTCCAAATTCTTTGGGAGGGGGAAGGTGGGGGGGGGGGGGGGGGAGGGGGGGAGGTGGTGATGAAAAGCTTTTGCTTATGAGCCAAATAGAAAGGATGAAAGTTCCACAGATACATTATATAAGAATATATTTCATAATTAATTTAAAATTTGTAAGTAGTAACTTAGATTTCTAAGTCATCATGATGCAAAAGGACAATCCAAAAATAGTATACATACATATATATATATGTAATGAAAAGAGTCGGCTTAAATATAATGATGGAAGGTGACTAGTTGTCCTCAACAAAGTTGGCGTTTCAAATATGTAGTTTATGAAGTATGAAGTCATCTTAAAGACCTTCCAATTTGTTTGGTGGATGCAAAACATACAAAAAAGTGACCTTTATATATATATATCCCTTTTTTTCTTATTCTTTTAAAAGTTTGATTCTTTATAAGTAAAATATGGAATTTAAACTTTATGATTAAAACGTTTATTATAGAAAAAAAGTGAGTAGGAATTGAGATTAATGGGAGTTTAAAGAGGAAGGGGCAATGGGAATGTGGTTAGTTGATTTGGGAGGGTGGTAAGACAGACCAGCCTTGAAGGCGTAGAATACGGTAAAACAGCCCACCAGAAATGGACCCAAATGTTGGGGCAAGAAGATAGATCCATTGTTCTTCAAGGTCTCTTGAAACAAGTGCTGGTCCTAATGATCTTGCTGGATTCAATGATCCACCTGAAACAGACCTAACACACAGACACAGACACAAACAAAACAATGGATCATATAAAATACATATACACATGTATGTATATATATTGTTATTGTTATTAGTTGAGTTACACTTACCCGGTGATCAGCACTCCAAGCCCAACTGCCACACCAGCCACAAATGCAGAAAACTTGCTATTCTAAAAGAAACAGAAAAGCAGCAAATTTGATATTAAAGAAATGCGGATGAACTTAGTTTCAAGAAAGCAAAGAAAAAAAAGAAAAATCTTACAGGTTGAGTATCATCTGATAAAGATGAAATTACAAATACAATAATCATGGCTGCAATGAATTCCACCATGAATGCAGCAGTGTTTCCATGCAGAGGTTTTGTCATCAGTACCTCTGATTTTATGCCATAAACTAAATCCCAGCATAGGTTGCCAACAGACTACCTACTAGTTGTGCCAAAACATAAAGTGGAACCTTGAAAAAATAAATGAAATTTGAAATTATTAGGAAAATTGGAACTGGAGTTTGAAATTTTAATTTAATTCTAAGTATATACCTGAGACCAAGGAAATGGACCAACAGCTGCAAAAGCTATTGTAATTGCAGGATTAACATGAGCACCAGAGATGGAACTGAGTGCAGTAATTAGAAGGATTACTGTTAAAGCTGCTGTCATTGCATATGCCATTAGTTCCACTTGGATTCCTCCAGATAGTAGTTCCCCGGTTGCAAGGATCCCGGATATGGAGAAAACCATTACGAAACAACCTATTGCTTCAGCTGCAGCCTGCATAATATTTTGTATGTAGCCAAGAAATGGTATAAATTGTAATGTATATATATATTATATATGAGAAGACCTTATTACCTTTCGGACAAGGTTAAGTTCCATTCCATATGGAAAACCCTTGTTGATTGTTGCTGGATTAGATGGATTATTTGCAGGTTCTTGGATTGTAATATCAGGAGATGATGATGGAATCTCTTGTGAAGATATCATGATAAGAAGATGAGATGAACCCTTTTTCTCTTGGCTGCTAAAATGGATAAAGAAACAGTCTTTATATGTATATATTATATATGTATATATATATATATTCACATACGCATATGTAGATTGGTGTTAGTCCAAAATCATGAATCAACACAATTCTTGTGTGGTTTTCCTTAGTTTGAGAAAGGTAATTCATGCTTCCTTGATGATGATGTTTTTAAATAATATGAATCTTTAATGTGGTAATTATATATATATATGTATGTTAGAGATTAGATAGAAAACTATTCAAAGAACTGTTCTTTCTTTTCACGGATCAAACATGAAGGGAAAAGTTGAAGTTGGAACATTTAGTTTGAAGATACAAAAGTGAAGAACTGAATCCCAGAATTGATCTGGAGAGATCAAACAGCAGAAAATTGTCCTCAATTTGGTGCCCTCCGATGACAATTGAGGTTGTGAGTCTATCGCCTCCATCTACAAATCCTAGACACATGACATCTTTGTTAACCTGAACCATTGAATTTGCAGCAAAAATTCTCCAATACACGTTCATGCTTTGCAGGACAAGATCAATGGGCGGAACTTTAGTGTTGTTTTCAATACTTTTAGAGCTGAAACATGCACCAAAGGGTGCCACCGGGGCTACTATAGTAGCATTATTATTAGCAAGCTCCCTGATGAAGGCTTCTGTTACAGCCTTGTAAATTGATGGTTCCATGGCTGTATAAGGTCTACCAGTGCTGATTTTTGTCCCACCTTCGCCTTTTCTGTTGATTGTCAAAAGTTTCTTGTTTATTGGCACTGTTTTTCCATTGATCTTGATGGATTTCACTCCAATAAAGTACTCTGAAGAGGGTTCTTTTAGGTAAGGAACAGATCCAGTTCCAAATGGATTTGTAAGCAAAGGGGTGTAGATAAGAGACTTGGAGATATCGATACCATTACCATTACCATTACTGCCCGGAAGAACATCACCAAAAAATATGATACCATTGGAAGAACTCAAGCACATGGAAAACTTTCTTGCAAATCCAAAAGATTGAGCAAGTTGAGAAGGCAAAGCTATCTGGCTTCTTCCCAATCCTGCTGTCCCTTTAACACCATTTGCAAGGCCTTCAGTGAGGAAAGTAGGAACACAGGTAAAGATAAAATCTTTGACGAAACAAAATCACCATTTATGGATTGGACAGTGATCAAATCAACTGAAATTTCACCACCAGAGTATAAAGTTTTGATGAATGGATTCTCAGGGGTGTTTAAACACGCATTCTGATTGCAGCCAGGAGTTCCCCCCGGAGTTGAACTTGAAGAGCAGTTGTAACAGTTTTCAGACTTGGCAATTGTGCATTCAGCTGAATTGCACTGAGCAGGTCTGTAGGATGAGCTAGTGAAACCATTTTCACAGTCCACCCACAGGGTTTGTCCGCCGAGATGAAGGGCTAATTTCACTGGTACAAGTGGTGTTCTTTGGCTGATTTGTGTAGTGTATTGAAGGGTCACTAAATCTTTGGTGACTGGAAGAACAAGTCCCTTAGGATTAGGATTAGGACCAGAAGAAGTTGTAGCAGCAACACTAAAGGAGGGAGAAATGAAGATGCAGACAGTGCAGAGGAGGAGGGGAAAAGAAATGTGTTTAGAAGCCATGGAAGCAGAATTTGGATGCTTAATTCTGTGGATTCATATGCCTTAATATAGATAGACAGACAGTTCCATTTAGTCAAACTACGTTCCATTTAGTCAAACTACAGCTAATAATGCATGTCAACGTTCAAAAACAAGAAAAGGTGAACCATGTGTAGATATCAATGTTCTGCAATCCATGAATGATAGAGATGCTCTCCTACTTGGCAAGAATAGTCAGAGTACGGTTCCTTACAAAAATGATAACTTATGTATTAAAATAAAAATGTTATCTTTATTTGTATTTATCCCTTTCATCAATCTTTGAACAAAATCTTTAAATTGAAGACAAACTCATAGTTTTTATTTATTCGGTGGACAAATCAGAATGATTAAACAAACCACGTGGGAATTAAAATTGATAAAACTTATTACAAGAACATGAGATGACAAATTTTTTTTTCAAGCTTTAGATAGATGTGTAATTGAAGTTGCAAGAAGTTCTGGAACCCAAGAGTGAAGCAGTGAATCCAAGACTCGATCTTTCAAGATCAAATTCTAAAATGGCATTCTCAAGTTGATGTCCTCCTATAACAATGGAAGTTACTTGATCAACACCTCCATCCACAATCCCAAGACAGGCAACAGTACCATCCTTAACCGAAACAAATGCATTCGCACCAAAAAATGTCCAAGAACTTCCATTTTGCAAGATCAGTGTGACAGGAGGACCAGCTAATCCGACACGGGTACTTCCAAGACTACTTGCTCTGTAACATGCCTTAAATGGTGCCACAGGCTTGACTCTAGGGACATTAGAGAGTGAACTTATGAATGCATCCGTAACAGCATTGTAAATTGATGTCTCCATAGTCATGTAAGGCACAACCGTGCTGATTTTTGTTCCTCCAAAACCTTCCTTATTGATTTGGAGTAAGGTTTTGTTTAAAGAAACAGGTATCCCATCAACATCAATGCCTGTTACGCCAATGAAATACTCACCAGAAGGATCATTTCCGGGCACATTGTCTGTCCACGGCACACCAATTGGATTGGTTAGGAGTGGTGTGTAAGTAAGGCCTTGGGAAACATCTATCCCAGGAAGCACAATATATGGTCCATTACCAAAGAATGACACCACCAGAGGAAGAGGAAGAAGAAGAAGAAGAGCTCAAACACATAGCAAACTTTCTTGGAAATCTATAAGCTTGAGAAAACTGTGAAGGAAGTCCAATGGCGTTTTTACCTAATCCAGCCATTCCTTTAACCCCTTTAGCTAAGCCCTTTAGCATATATGTTTCAGCACAACTGAAGATTAAGTCCTGGATTGAAATACTTGGACCCGGATTTCTTCCATCACTGGAAGTTTGAATTGAAACAATATCTTTTGCTACCTCCCCGCTAATATATTCTTGATTACGCTGTTTTCAAGAAAGACTGAACATGTGTTATTGCTGCAGCCTGGGAACACAGGACAGGGGCGATTATCCGGTGCGCAACGTGGCATCGGAAGGCCGGGATAACAGTCTCCACAACCAAATGTGGATTTTAGGGTTTTTCTGCATAAAGAGGAAAGACAATGGACGGGCTTATAAGTTGTGCTGGAATAGCCTTTAGAGCAATCAACCCACGAAGATTCACCGCCGAGATCGACGGTAAGTTTTACAGGGACAAACGGAGTCCTCTGTTTTATCTGAGCAATGTATTGTTTTGTGGTGATCTTTGGTTACCGGAAGAACAAGGGCATGTGGCGGCGGTTTGAGAGATAAGGAGACACAAAAGAGAATGGATAAAACCGTAGAGACAAAAACATGAGTAATTGTGAAAGCCATTGTATTCGTTTGTTTGTACTATGGAGAAGAAAATTGCAGAGGTCTACTGCGTTTTTATACGAGTTTTCTTCCATCATTCAGCTAAAGGTTTTGGAATGAAATTAGAACTATCCGTCCATGGAATGATGATTCTTCTGTCGCAAGAATTTGACCCCTGCTGTTCGTTTTCCCAATTGGAATTAATTAATGCCACCATTTCAGCACTAGCTAAGAAGCTGTTCAAGATTTTTCTTATAAAAAATGGGGAACAACAGCTTAGGAGCTACCTGTTTGATTAAGGTCAAGCTCTAGGTTTTTATAAACCAATGAAATAACTAAATCCAAGATAATCCATTGTATATATAATATATAGAAACAATAATAACAAGAAATGTAAAGAAAACAGTAGTGCCATGCATCAAATTCATGGCATTTTATTTTAAATATAAAGGATGATACAAATTTTAACTTTAAGTAGCAGTAGAAGTGAAGTTAAAATTGCCACAATTTGTTTGTCTAAACAATAAAGAAGAACTAAATCCCAATCTTGATGCAGCAAGATCAAACTGCAACAAGTTATCTTCAATTTGATACCCTCCAATCACAATTGAAGTTCTTGGATTCACTCCTCCATCAACAAATCCAGACATAAAACACCATTTCTAACTTCAACCATTGAATTTGCTCCAGAGATTCTCCAAAAAACACTCTCACTTTGCAAGACAAGATCAATTGCAGGCACAGCAGGTCCAACCCTTGTGCTACCTATGTTTGCAGAGTCGAAACACCCCGAAAGGAGGTACGGCTGCAACTCTGGTAACATTTGACAGCTCCGAAACGAAGGCATTCAATACAGCATTGTAGATTGAAGTTTCCAGTACTGTGTAAGGATTCACAGTACTAATCTTTGTACCACCAACCCCTGTTTCACTGTCAATGGATAACAGAGTCCTGTTAATTGGGACAATTTTCCCGTTTATCTTGATCGATTTCACCCCGATAAAGTATTCAGCTGATCGATCCCCTGGGTCAAATATAGAGGCAGTACTAACTGGATTTATGATCAGTGGAGTGTAAATAACGGAATTGGATGATATTTCCACATTAGGGAGGAAATTATAAGGGCCATCCCCCAAAATCACTACTCCCCTGGAATTGGAACTTGTCAAGCAAACTGCAAATTTTCTGTGGAAGCTAAAACCAGCAGAGAATTGAGAAGGAAATGAGATTCTAGTCCTTCCAAGACCAGCCATTCCTGAAACTCCATTAGCTAAACCTTCTAATAGAAAATAGGGAGCACAAATGAACACGAATTGAGGTAAAGTTACAATCTTTCCTGGATTTTTCCCATCAGTTGATTGAACTGACACAACATCTGATCCCAGCTCACCACTACTGGCTGACCCTGTAATTGTGTTGTCAGGAAGTAGGCCGCAGGTGTTATTGTTGCAGCCAGGACTTGGAGGTAAGAAACACACTCGACAGTTTCCGGCAGCTCCGGCGTGGGAGCATTGGGCTGAACGGCAAAGGGCGGGACGGTAGGAGGAAGAAATGAAGCCATGATCACAATCTACCCATAAGAATTGCCCGCCTAGATCAAGAGTTAAGGTGACTGAAGGGACAAGTGGAGTTCTTTGGCTGATCTGAGTTAAGTATTGGAGAGTTGTGGCATCTTTTGAAACAGGGAGGATTAAGGCTTTTGGTCTGAAAGAAGTTTGAGCTGTAACTATGTACGATGATGATGTTATGAAAAGAAAAGAGCAAAACAGAATGGAGTAGAAAGAAGCAGAAGCAGCCATGGAGAAAAAGAATGTCTTAATAGAGCTAAATTTAAGTTCTTCAAGACATATACATACACACACACACACACACACACACATATATATATATATAAAATGTAATGGAATGGAATTCTATATAGTTTTGTTTGACTTCTTTCTGCAAATCTTTAATGAATAAGATGGTGACTAATCTAAGAGACTTCAAGGATGGCAACTTTCGAGGCCAAGTCAACACATCAAGAAGGATTTGGAGGGACTGAAAATGTTGACTCCAAATCATTATATCACATATGTATATATTTTGGATAAGATTTATTAATTACTTGACGCGTTAAAGAAAATATTAATAACAATTCAATTCAACTATTGCCAATAAGGTTTCATATTCATAAGTTTACAATATATATATATAAAGAAAGAAAAAAAATAAGATGAAGAACTTTTTATATATATATATTTGTAGATGTCAAAACCTAAAATTATACATATATATATATATATATATAGGGTTTTCAATATTCAGCATTTCAATCTTTCCTTGTAAGTATTCCTTTCTTAAGAGAGCAGACAAACTCTAAAGAAAATTTACAGATAATGTGGACCATGGAATTAGATTCATATATATATATATATAATAATATGTTATAAATAAAATCCCAAGTGTTTGAATATTGAGGCTCCATATCTCTTTTAGTCTTAAATTTGAAAGCAAAGTAGATTAGATAAGATATAAATGGGTTATTATTATTAGTCCTATTTTCTTATTAAATTTTTTGATTTATCAAACTTGAAGAACTTGATAAGAACAGATTTCCAGAAACTCAAAGAAAAAATGGACAGGTGTAGAGATATGACTATATATATATATATATTAAGGTTTATAACTTATTTTTTAAAGAAAATTCAAAATTTGGTATTGAAATAGTTGATTTCTTGATTTCTTGATATACATCATCAAGTAAACAGGAAAAATGAAACTATACAAAATTGAAGGTTAATTAATCTCTCAATAATCAATTTCTACAACAACAATTAGATTACAAAGTAGCTATGGAATTTGATCTAAACTCAGAGCAACTTCTTTGCTTCATCAACAAAGATGATGATGAAAATCCAAGCATTGAATTCCCCAAATTGAACTCCAAAAATCTTTCTTCTAATTGATGACTTCCAATCACAATTGAAGCCTTTCTTGAACTAAATCCTCCTCCTCTTCCATCCAAGAACCCCAAGCACATAACTTCTTCATTAACATCTACCATGGAATTTCTACCCTCTATCTTCCAGTTCACCATCTCACTCTGCAGCACAAGCTCAATGATTGGCACTTTTGGTCCAAACCCACTTGTTTTGTCTACCCCTTTAGAGCTGAAACAAACTTCAAATGGTGCCAATGGTGATGGTACTCTGGTTATGTTCATTTCCATGGCTGCTCTGATGTATGCATCAGTGAATAGGGCATATAACTTGCTCTCCATGCTGGTGTAAGATACTGTAGTGCTGATTTTTGTTCCTCCATTACCTTCTTCATTTACTGAGAGCAAGAACTTTGTACTGACTGACAATTTCTTGCCGTTGATTTTGATGGATTTGACATTAATATGGTAACCCTGTGAGTTTTTTCCTCCTTGTTGATAACTCAGGGGAGTATAAAGCAGGGATCTTGATATGTCCTCACCATCAAGATGGGGACTTTCACCAAAAAATATGACCCCATTTGATGAAGACAGACATAAAGAAAATTTCCTTTGTAATCTAAACTTGGCTGAAACTTGAGATGGAAATGCAATTCTGGAGTTTCCAACTCCTAATATACCTTTGACCTCTCTGGGTAAGCCTTTCAACAATGATTTCTCTGGAGCACAAGAAAACAAGAACTCAGGAATGGTGGCTAAACATCCTGTCTTTTTTACCCCATTAGTAACTTCTGCAGCAACGATTCCTTCTCTTAGATCCCCAATGGAAACCATCCCTGTTATGGGATTTTCCAGTTGAACAACACAAATCCCATTAGATTTAGAGTCCCTAGTGCAGCTACTATCAGATTTTGCCATTGAACACTGTGTCGAGCAACAGCCAATGGCATACTGAGACTGAGACTGAGACGAAGATGGAATCACAGAAGCACAATCAAGCCACAAATTGTTCCCAGAAAGATCAATTCCAAGCTTGACAGGAGACAACAGTTCCCCAATCTTGACCTCTGCAACATATTGCAGAGTTGAAGAATCTTTAGTCACTGGAACAACCATGGCATTGGGCAAAAAGGGCTCTTGTCCCATGGACAAAATAATAAAAGAGGACAACATTAACATAACTGCTAAAGCCATTACTTGTTAGGTACCGAGACGAAGTATAACCACGAAGGATATAAATAGAGTAAAAATTTCCACTATACAAATATAGTTTACAAAAACTCTCTCTGTCGGAGGAGGAGCTATACTCACTCAACTCTCTCTTTTCTTTTCCCTCACAGAACTCTCTCTATTCTATTTTGTGTTGATTGTAATTCTGAATCACATTTTATTCAGATATTTATAGGGATGAGTTACGATGGGAGGAAGGAAGAAAAATCAACTGTATCCCATTTTTCCAATTTCTACGCAGCAGCCTTGGTTGACAACTGCAGCAGCCTTGGTTGACAACTGCAGCAGCATTGGTTGACAACCCATCTTGACGCCGAAATCATTGAAGCACATTTGTTGAATGTTGTGGGTAGGACTCAACAATTCTCCCCCTCCTACCCATTTAGGACGAGAATGAATACGACATCATTCAGTCGACGTTCATCCCAGCTATGTCTCTACATAACTCAAGCTTGTCTCGTGTAACCACCTTCGTTAACATATCTGCGGGATTCTCTGAGGTATGGATCTTCACCAACTTCAACAGTTGTTGCTCCATCACTTCGCGTATCCAGTGATAGCGAATATCGATATGTTTTGTCCGGGAATGATACATTGAATTCTTGCTCAAATCTAGAGCACTCTGACTATCACAATGTACCAAGTACTCTTCCTGATTGACTCCCAGTTCTTGGAGAAACCGCTCCACCCACAACATCTCCTTTCCAGCTTCCGTTGCGGCAATGTACTCTGCCTCGGTTGTAGATAAAGCAACACACTTTTGTAACTTGGACTGCCAGGAAATAGATCCTCCTGCAAAAGTGAAAAGAAATCCTGATGTAGACTTTCTACCAACAAGATCGCCGGCCATATCGGAATCCGTATAGCCTTCCATAACTGGTTTAGCTCCCCCATAGCACAAACACATATTCGATGTACCCTTTAGATATCTCAGAATCCACTTGACGGCTTCCCAGTGTTCTTTTCCAGGATTGGAAAGAAATCTGCTTACAACGCCTACAACGTGGGCGATATCAGGTCTAGTACAGACCATAGCATACATCAAGCTCCCTACAGCTGATGAGTACGGGATCTCCGCCATTTCCTCAATCTCCTTCTTCGTGGTCGGACACGAGTGTTTGCTAAGCTTGAAGTGGTTAGCTAATGGAGTACTTGCTGGCTTTGCATGTTCCATGTTGAACCGTTTGATCACACGTTCAACATACTTCTGTTGTGACAACCACAACTTCTTGGCTTTCGGTCACGAACAATCTTCATGCCGAGAATTGTTCTGCAGGGCCCAAGTCCTTCATTTCAAAGAACTTTGATAACTCCATCTTCAGTTTGCTAATCATAGCTTTGTTTTGACCTACAATCAACATGTCATCGATAAAGAAGTAAGATAACAAAACCTCCATCTGGGAATTTCTGAATATACACGCACTGGTCTGCCTCGGTTCTCTTGTACCCTTGACCCATCATGAATGAGTCAAACTTCTTGTACCATTGCCTCGGGGCTTGCTTAAGGCCATAGAGACTCTTTTGCAGCTTGCAGACTAAGTGCTCCTTCCCCTGGACTTTGAAGCCTTCAGGTTGTTCCATGTATATTTCCTCATCCAGATTCCCGTGAAGAAACGCCGTCTTCACATCCATTTGCTCAAGTTCGAGGTCCATGCTGGCTACCAATCCAAGTATTACTCGGATTGAGGTCATCTTCACAACCGGTGAAAATATCTCATCAAAGTCGATACCTTTCTTCTGTTCGAACCCTTTGACAACAAGCCGAGCCTTGTACCTAGCTAGATTCCCTCCATTGTCTTGCTTTAACTTGAACAACCATCTGTTCCTTAGAGCTCTCTTGCCATTAGGAAGTTTTACCAACTCATAGGTTTGATTCTTTTGGAGAGAACTCATCTCTTCTTGCATAGCCTGCAACCACTGCTTCTTCTCCTTATGAGTTTGAACTTCATTGAAACTTTCTGGTTCCCCATCTTCGGTGAGCATTATATACTCAGAACTTGGATACCTGCTGGACTTTGTGATGATACGGCCATACCTTGAGGTTCTTGGCCTATCTTCTTCAAACGGAGGAGTATCCTCGACATTTGGAGGGGATTGAAGCTCCCCCCGCTCAATATCCTCTTCGAAAGTTTCATTCTGAGTCTCTTCAGTATCATCAGGAACTTGTGGCGGTGTAGGATCTGGAACAATGTCTCTTACACTCGATTCTCCAGATTGTGATGGTTTTTCAGAACAAGGGTCCTGATGTATCTGGTTCTCTTGGAACACAACGTCCCTGCTTCTGATGATCTTCTTTGCTACTGGATCCCATAGCCTGTATCCAAACTCTTCATCTCCATAGCCAACAAAGATACATGGAGTGGACTTGACATCTAGCTTCTGTCTTTGCTCTTTGGATACATGTGCAAATGCCTTGCACCCGAATACTCTCAGATGAGAATATGACACCTTCTTTCGTGACCAAATATTCTCCGGAACATTAAAGTTCAATGGTACTGAAGGTGATCTGTTGATCAGGTAGCACGCCGCTAGAACAGCTTCTCCCCAGAATGGCTTTGGTAATTTAGCCATACTGATCATGCATCTAACTTTCTCCACAATGGTCCGGTTCATCCTCTCGGCTATACCATTATGTTGTGGGGTACGTGGGACTGTCTTCTCATGTCGAATGCCGTGATTCGAGCAATATGCCTTGAAGTCATTTGAAGTATACTCGCCTCCATTGTCAGATCGGAGGCACTTCAGCTTCTTCCCTGTTTCCCTTTCCACCATCATATGGAAATGTTTGAAATACTCAAGAACTTGGTCCTTGGTTTTCAACAAGTATATCCATACCTTCCTAGAAGCATCATCAATAAAAGTTAGAAAATACCTGTTTCCGCCTAAGGACTCTTCTTCAATGGGTCCGCATACGTCAGAGTGTACCAGGCTCAACACTTCTGATCTTCTTCCCTTCCTGTATGACTTGAACGAGACTCGATGTTGTTTGCCGAAAAGGCAGTGTTCACAAGGATTAAGAGAAACTTCCTTGTCTACATTGATAAGGTTTTTCTTGCTCAGATGTCTAAACCTTTCTCCCCAATGTGTCCGAGTCTCTTGTGCCATAGATTTGGAGACCCTTTATCTTCAACTGCATTAAGACTATGAATACTAACCTTGAGATTAGTTTTGTATAGCGTGTCACAAAGGTGACCACGTCCAACAACTAAAGAACCTTTAGTAACTTCCACATGCCGTGTCCGAAGTATTGTTCATAGCCCTCCTGATCAAGAACAGATCCTGATATAAGATTGAGCCGTAGGTCGGGGATGTGTCGAACGCCCTTTAGCTCAAAAGTGCATCCAACCTCCGTCTTCACAAGTATAGTCCCGACCCCAACAATCTTTGAGCAGCTGGTGTTCCCCATCTTCACGGTACCAAAATCTCCAGATTGATACGTGGTAAATAATTCTTCATGTGAAGTAGCATGATGAGAGGATCCTGTATCCACCACCCATTCACCTTCGCCGTTTTCAGCGTGGAGGCATTCTTCTATGCTGTTGGAAAGAAGAGCTACTTCGTGTGAAATAGTGACCAAAGTATCACCATTTTCATTCTTCTTACTGGAGCTGCTTTGACCTTGTTCTCTTTTTAGCTTCCAGCAGTTGATTTTCTTGTGACCTAGAATTCCACAGTGATAGCACTTGAAATTACCTTTGTTTGAATTCTTACCATTTCCAGAATTGCCATGATCTTGAGACTTGCCTTTGCCTCGACCTCGACCTCGACCTCGACTTTGACTCCTTCCTCGTTGGTCATATCCTTTGTTCTCTGTGACAAAGGCATGTGGGTGGTCGGGTTCAGTTTCTTTCCTCCTTGCCTCTTCACTGTACAAGGCACCCTTGACAATGTTCATACTCAGTTTGCCGACTGCTGAGTTGCTGAGTGTGACAACTAGTGTTTCCCAGTTGTCGGGAGTGTACCAAGGAGTAAAATGGCCTGCATTTCATCATAAAAGCATATCACATGAAATAAGTTGGTTTACCAAGTTCTGGAATGCACTTGTATGCTCTGCTACTGATCCTCCTTTCTTGAGTTGTAGCTTCACTAATCTCCTCATGAGGAGACATTTGTTCTGTGCTGTCTTCGACTGGTATATCTCCTCCAGTTTCTTCCAGAGCTTGTGAGCATTTGTCTCCTGGGAAATTTCTGGGAGAATGCTATGATCAACCCACTGCCTGATCTGAGCGGCAGCCTTCCGATTCATCTTTATCCAATCGGCTTCCTTTATTTCATTTGGCTTCTTCCCTTCATCTTCTAAGGGATCGTGCAAGTCTTTGCATATAGAAGATCCTCCATCAATGGTTTCCAGATGGAATAATTTGATGATGATAATCTCATCATTGAGCTAGTTGATAGATTCGACTCTTCTGAGGTCATTTTTTAAACGGTTTTTGAGTCCGAATTTCACAAAACGGACTGCGCGGCTGCGTCCGGAGCGGTTGATTTGGTTCTGCCTACGTGGCGGCTGAAAAGGCACTGCTGACGTGGCGCTGCTGGTGGATGCTGATGTGGCACTGTGATGGCACTGACGTGGCGCTGCTGACGTGGCACTGCTGACGTGGCGCTGCTGACGTGGCACTGCTGACGTGGCGCTGCTGACGTGGCTGCTGACGTGGCGCTGCTGACGTGGCACTGCTGACTGGATGCCGGCGCTGACGTCACGCTGACGTCACGATGACGTCAGGTCTTCTTCTCCGGCAACACAAAATTTACAGAAAAATTTCGGACTTACCGTACGGGCTCGTCTGAGGTCGGATTGTAATTCCGTAAGATGTTCTGAACTCGTCTCGACGAGATGAAGCTTTCTGTGGTGTCAAAATGAAGTTCCGAGCACTTCAAATTTTTGACAGT
Organism: Asclepias syriaca; assembly: GCA_027405835.1. NCBI lineage: Eukaryota > Viridiplantae > Streptophyta > Magnoliopsida > Gentianales > Apocynaceae > Asclepias > Asclepias syriaca. The sequence continues at coordinate 1,502,962 of CM049925.1, read as the reverse complement.
TCGGCCTCCGGTACCGTAACTTTGCTCTGATACCACTTGTTAGGTACCGAGACGAAGTATAACCACGAAGGATATAAATAGAGTAAAAATTTCCACTATACAAATATAGTTTACAAAAACTCTCTCTGTCGGAGGAGGAGCTATACTCACTCAACTCTCTCTTTTCTTTTCCCTCACAGAACTCTCTCTATTCTATTTTGTGTTGATTGTAATTCTGAATCACATTTTATTCAGATATTTATAGGGATGAGTTACGATGGGAGGAAGGAAGAAAAATCAACTGTATTCCATTTTTCCAATTTCTACGCAGCAGCCTTGGTTGACAACTGCAGCAGCCTTGGTTGACAACTGCAGCAGCATTGGTTGACAACCCATCTTGACGCCGAAATCATTGAAGCACATTTGTTGAATGTTGTGGGTAGGACTCAACATTACTATGACCACTAAGGAAGAGCAAAAAAATACTAAAGAACTGAACTGATGTCTAAATCTTAAAGAGCAGCGCATGGTCGCCGCGGCCTGGCCGGTTCTTTTTATATATGCCACGTTTTTCTGTAAAAGGGAAAGTGGATAAACTCCGCGGCCTGGCCGGTTCTTTTTTATATGCCACGTTTTTCTGTAAAAGGGAAAGTGGATAAACTCCTAACAAAAATAAAATGTGTAATAATAATAAACAATGGATAAGGTTTCTGAGTTTAGGCTGACTAGATGTTGTCCATATCTATCTCTATTTTTAACCTTAAACACACACAGAAAAAGGGGGGACAATGGCAAATTAGTATAAATATTCCATAAAGTAAAGTTTGGTGAGATTCCCAAATTATTTGTATAGAATTGGTTATCAAATTATAAAAAATTTGTCATATGATATTTCAATTAAAAATTCTGTTTAAATTATCTGTAAAATAAAAAAATTAAATAATATTTATGTCATTATACTATTTAAATATATTTAATTATAAATAAATTGACATAAATAATTTTTAAATTATAAATATCGGTTATTAATCATTAAATTATAAAAAATTTATGAAATTGATCTAACCTTAAAACTCATAATATTTATTTCATTACGTTTATTTAAATATATTTAATAATATATAATATATATACATATAATATCATTTTATTTCTTTTTATCTTCTTCCTCCTTCTATTTTATTTCTTTTCATTTTCTTCCTCCTTCTACTTTCTTTATTTTTATTTCTCAACGAATAAAAAGTTGATGGACTATTTATGTCTCTAAATAAAAATAATAATTTATAAATACTTTAAAGTTTTTTTACTTAAGGATGATTTATCAAAAATTTTAATGAAAAAGTTAATATTACAATATTTTTATAATTCGAAAACTAATTTTATCAAAAAAATAATAATTTAGAGATTAATATCACCAAATTATGATTATGGACTATTTATGCCAATTTGCGGCAAAAAATAAAGCTAACAACAAACTGCTCATTTCATTCCCCTAAAGTTGCCGGGAAGTGAGTCTCACAACTTTAATTGAATAAGTATGACAAATTTAAAATAAATTCCATCGTCACATACCAAAAAAAAAAAAAGAAAGAAAAGAAAAGAACTGTGGTTGCGTCTCCGTCTCTGGTCAATTGGAGAACAATTTTGGATGGAAAGAGAGAAAAAGAATTCTGCACTCACAAATTTGATGTATTGATTGATTGATTGATCTCGGGGATTCATACCATATCTTTTCATTCTTGATTGTATCTAATTGGTGAGATTTCTTCTCAAATCTTCAAAAGTTTCCCGATTTCTTGTTCTTTTTATGAACATTTCTTTTGCTCTTTTTTATTTTTTATTTAAAGTTTCTTTTTTTATACCATGAATGGAACATAGTGTGTGTAATTCTGCAGAAAGATACAGTTTTTGTGGGATTTGGGTATAGGCCCGGATGGTATTTTAGCTCCTTTCTTCGATCTGAATTAGCACCTAGAAGGGCTTATATTGATTTTTTGATTCTTGATTTTATTGGTGGTGATCACATATTATGATCTTTTGCTATGATTTTGGATTAAACAAATGAATCGCAACAATGTCTGTGTTGTATATTGTATTCCATATCCATGTGTGGGTTTCTTTCAGGTTTGTGTTTTGATCAATTTTTATGTTTCACTGTGATGATTTTGGATATTGGATAAGAGGAAAGAGAGGAAATTGCAATGTGATATATTTAGATTATTTTTCTCCGCTTTTTGTGATGCCTTTAGTAATAATATGAACATGAATCTACAGTTCAGTTTTTTTGTTTTCTGGGTATTTTTAACCAAGAAAAGGCTTACATTTAACTAGGGTTCCTCTGTTTTCAAATTTTTTTTTGGGAGGAGGGTATCCTTATTAATCAAAATTCATATAAATTTAAAATCCGTGCATAAAATTTTTGATGAAAGCTTTTAGCTTTTAGACTAAGGATGAGGGGAATGGTTCTTCTTTCGGTAGAGCCTTCAAAAGCTTTGGCAGTAGCAAGACGAAGCATTTCTATGATTTAGCCATGTTTCTGTTGAGGTTGTTTAGTTTTTCTCCAAGGAAATGCGCTCTCAGATTTCAAAGCTGGCGAACTGGGTTTGGAGGATCAAGGAGTCAAGTAATTTGCAAGAGATTCTTTCCCTTTATCCTCAAATAAAGGAGGCAGGAGATGGATTTACAGATCCCACTATTCTTTTTCCACCCATTCTCAAAGCATGTGGAGCCATGTCCTTCAGACATGGCAAGGCTGTTCATTCAACTTTGCTTAAGGAGGGTCTTGATTCATTTACTTCCATTGGGAATTCTGTTCTTGACTTTTATGCCAAATCTGGAGACTTAATTTGTGCACTTGAAGCTTTTGGGCACATGAGGAATAGGGATTCCATATCTTGGAACATTATCATTCATGGGCACCTTCATCGAGGTGCTTTTGAGCGGGGATTAAGGTTGTTTTCTGAGGCTAAAGGCTACGGTTTTACACCCAATGTATCCACCTTGGTGCTTGTAATTCAGGCATGTCGCGATTCTAGACTTTTTGATGATGGGATGGCGATTCATGGGTATTTGATTCGAAGTGGATTTTGGATGGTGTCCTCAGTCCAAAATTCTCTCTTGTGTATGTATGCAGACATGGGAATGGACTTTGCACACAAGCTTTTTGATGAAATGCCTGAAAGAGACGTGATTGCTTGGAGTGTGATGATTGGTATCTATGCGCAAAATAAGCAAGCAAGGGGTGCTTTGCAATTGTTTCGGCAAATGTTATCTGATTTTGGGATTGAAGTGGATGGTCAAATTATGGTTAATGTAATCAGAGCCTGTACTGATCTCCGTGATATTAGAATGGCAAAAATGGTTCATAGCTTTGTGACCTCTAGAGGCTTGGATAATGACTTGTATCTTGGGAACTCTTTGGTTGATTTGTATTCCAAGTGTCATGACAGTGAATCTGCTTCCAGGGTTTTCAGTGAAATGCCTGAAAGGAACATAGTATCATGGAATTCTCTGTTCTCTGGTCTTGTCCAAAATGAGCAGTACTCTGAAGCTCTCTTGCTGTTTGAGTCAATGGAAAAGAATGGAGTTGAAGCTGATGAGATTACTCTTGTGAATTTACTTCAATTATGTAAGTATTTCATGGACCTGTACCAGTGCAAGTTGATCCATTCCAAAGTAATCAGACAAGGTTATGAATCAAATGAGATGGTTATAAATTCTTTAATTGATGCATATGCAAAGTGTAATGACATTAAACTTGCTTGGAAACAGTTTAGTTTGATGAAGCAACGAGATGCAGTCACTTGGACCACAATGATTGCAGCATACGCCCACTGTGGAATGCCCGAGGAAGCAATTGCAGTCTTTCAAGAGATGAACAATGTAAAAGAAAAGCCAAATGCTATAACCATCTTAACTCTTGTGGAGGCTTGCTCTCTTTGTGCCGAAATGAAAACATTGAAATCCGTTCATGGGATTGCTATTCGACATGGCCGAGCTTCTGAGGTTGAAGTTGGAACTGCAATAAAAACATGTACTCTAAATCTGGTGCAATAGATGCCTCAAGAAAATCTTTTGATCAAATTTCACATAAAAACATTGTTTCATGGGGAGCTATGATTGCAGCTTATGGAATGAATGGCCTTCCACATGATGCTTTAGCACTAGATGAAAAACTTAGATCTCAAGGCCTGAAGCCCAACCTAATTACAACTCTTTCTGTGTTATCAGCCTGTAGCCATGGGGGATTAGTTGAAGAAGGTCTGTCTCTGTTTAAAAACTTATTGCAAGAATACGGGGCTGAAGTGGGGTTGAACTTGAAGCATCATTATTCATGCCTTGTCGACTTGCTAGCCCGAGCAGGATGGCTTGACAGTGCATTGGATTTGATAGAGGAACTACCTAATGCTGCAACAGCATTAAGCCCTGGCGCTAGTGCATGGGGTGCCATATTGAGTGCTTCCAAGAACTACAGGAACAGTGATATTGGCACGGATGCTCTGACTCGTGTTCTAGAATTTGAGCCATTAAGTTCTTCTGGATATATGCTGGCATATAATATGTATGCTGTTAACGGATTGTGGTCTGATGCTGCCAAGATGAGATGTTTGATCAAAGAAAGAGGGGTTAGGGTGATTCCAGGTTCCAGTGTGGTGCATGTCAACAATAAGGCATGTAAATTTGTTGCAGGAGATAAGCATCACCGGTTGTTGTTTGACGATGATTTATGCACTATTGTCAAACAATTGCACTGGTGCATGAAGACACCTAATAGGCTTGATGGTGATGATATTTATGAATACACTGAGTGAAAGTTGCAGGTTTAGATCGAGGTTTTTATGCCATTAACTTGTTGATTTACGAATGAGATTGTTTCCAAGTCAAATTACACCTTATTTTCAGAATTCATAACCTATAGATTATGTTTCTCAGCTTTTTATGATGGCTTCATAATACCATGAACATTGTGAATCTACAGTTTCTGGTTCCATTCACACTGTATTATTGTATTCCATTGATTATAATGATTGTAGAGGATAACCAAATCTTGATTCCAGGTTCTAGCAAATGGATCCAACCAGGGATGCCTACAGAAGGATTTCAAATGTAAGAGACTTCTTTCGAAATGATAAAGAACCCTGCAAAATCGAAGAGGTAATAAAATCTTTGCCTATATGAAACATCAACAAATGCAGGACTGGTAATCTTATTTCCTTTCTTTGCCTTGCTAAATATCTCAGGGTCTCTATTTAGGTTCTTATGGAGCTGCTGGTAATAAGAGTGCCCTAAAAAGCTTGAACATAACACATATCTTGACAGTAGCAAATTCACTTACTCCTTTATATCCAGACGATTTCGTGTACAAGATTGTTAAAGGTACGATTTTTCCCTCAAAAGACTGATTCTTTTTACTAAACCACCTTTCTTTCAAGATTATTGCTAAAAACTTCAATTTGTTGCAAAAATGGACTCACAACAGTATCAGATAGGGCATCTGTTAACATATCAGAGTATTTTGAAGAGTGCTTTGAATTCATCGATAGATATAAGGAAGAAGACTCTGGTGGTGGTGGTGTTCTTGTTCACTGTTATCAGGGAAGGTCCAGAAGGTAATCAATCATCTTTCTTTCTTTCTTTCTTTCTTTCTAGCAACTATTCATCTGATCTATACATATATATATATATATAAGAATATGTATGTGGGATTTCTTGATTTCTTGATTGTTGTTTTTGTTTGTGATGATGACAGTGTGACAATAGTATTGGCATATCTAATGCATAAACATGGTATGGGATTGATACAAGCCATGGATCATGTTAAAAATAAAAGGCCAGTAGCTACTCCCAACATTGGTTTTGTTCAACAGCTTTTGAAACTAGAGAAGGCACGTCGGGATAATAATATTTGATTCGGTTTGATTTTTTACAATAAATAATTTTCTTTATCCCTGAATATTTAAGTTTTGTTTTTTTTTTTTTGCTACAATACAAAACATATTTATTTTTATTTTTACGTTTTTTTTCTTTTATATTTTAAATTTTAAATTTAACAAAATAATATTCTTTAAATATAGTAATTGTGTTCATAATTATTTATTTTGGAGGATATTGAAAGTTATATTTTTATTATGTAGGATTATTAATTTTTTATTTTTCTTTTTTAAAGAAAAATAGATATGTGTTATTATTATTATGGATTTAGAGTGAATGGGTTAGTTAATAAAATACTAATAAGATTTTATTTTAATAGTAAAAAAAATGTACCTATTATTTTAAAAACTTATAAATTTAAAAGAAAATATAAATAAAAAATCTCTCGAATATAAGGGAAAAAAGTTTCAGTAAGTTTTGATAAATATATAAAAGTAATATAATTATTAAAGTGGGCCCTCCCAGCCCAAATTGTGGTGATGTGATTGTGATTTTTGACCCGGCCTACATTATACCATTGTCTTCAGCCGCCGATATTTTCCGCACAAAGGGCCCATTTCTTGTTTTTAGTTGTAAATTAAAAATTATATAAAAAATATGTTGTGTAAGGAAATTACAAGACTTTTTTTTACGTCATTTTATTTTTATGCTTATTCCAATAAATTTTAATTTTAGAATTGATTCAAATAAATATTTTTTTGAAGGCTTTTGAATTCAGAAACTTTGAATTTATCGAAATAGACAGAAATTGAGATACAGAAACTTATGGAATTTTTTACTAGTTAATTTGCAGTATAATATTTTGTACCACACACCACTCCATTACTCCAATTAGGGTTTTACATGCAGTGACTGACTCTTTCTCTCTCTTCTCTCTCACACAAACACAAACACAAACACAAAACGGAGAAAAAAGACGGACAGTTGCTAGGAATAGGTGTCACATTAACTGAGTGGTTTCCTTCATTCTCCTTTGATCTCTTCCCCCTTCTGTCTGTCTGTCAAATTCATTGCTTGGATATTTGGTCCGAATAATTCACAAGGTTTGACTTGTGGACTTTCACCATTTAACTTCATATTAGTATCACATTGTCAGTTTTAGTCTTAGGATCTTCACAATATTAGTCAACTCTAATATTATCTTCAGATGTGGGTCATGAATAGATATTCTCACAATTTTTCTATTTTTTTTCTTTCTTAATAAACATTTTTTGTTTTAACAATATTTAAGATTAATTACTTTTTATTACATGTAAGATTAAGAGTATTACACAATCAATATCTTAATCTCTTATAAAATATATTCACAAATTTTATAATAATATCTAAAACTCAATATTACAATATATATATATATATATATATAAAGAAATCCTTGTCTCATTTCCTTTACTTATAATTATTCATTTAATCACACATATACACTTATACATCTATATATATATATATATATATATATGTGTGTGTGTGTGTGTGTGTGTGTATGTATATGTGGAGAGCGTGGCAAGCATGAGAATCGCAAAGGAGGGCAGGTAATGTGCATGAAACACACCCTTTCTTTTTTATCTCACGCGGGGAACAACGTAAGTAATTGTCCAAACTTCGTAAACGTGAGATGGATGTAAATATATACACACACACACATAAAATACTAGGAACAAATTAAGAGAGAGAGAGAGAGAGAAGTGTTTGTGTATAGAAATTGCTGAAAAAAAAGGAGTAAAAATAATTCACCTCACGAGACTACAACACTTAGCATTTAATACCAACCTATACCTAGTTACACTTACAGATATTCCCTCCCTCCCTCTCTCTCTCTCTCTTCCTCTCCCGCCATATTCTTGATGTTTTCTCGCTCTCTCTCTCTCTATATATATATATGTACATGAAGAGAAAGAAAGATAAAAAGAGATAGAGATAGAGACACGAAGAATTTTGAACCACAATATTTTATACATACATATATATATATATATATAAAAACTAGCTGGAAATAGGGATGTCTCACATAGCTGTGGAGAGAAACAGGAGACGACAAATGAATGACCATCTCAAAGTTTTACGTTCCTTGACACCATGTTTCTACATTAAGCGGGTAATTAATTTTATATGCTTTCCATTTTTTTTTCCCCAATTCCATATATAAATCATGTCTATCTATATATATATAAATATATATATTATATATATATATGTATATTATATATATATATATAAGTAATGAATTGACTGACTTTCTCTAATTAACATGATATCAAGATTGAATCCACTCGTGTCTTTTCCCTATTCATCTACTATATATATAATTTTCATAATTAATTTAAAATTTTAGTTTAACATAATATTCAATTTATATTTTATCACTTTAAAGTTTTAAAATATGTGATAGTTTAACTAATAATCAATTTAATATGTCATTTATGTTACGATGATGATGTTATATATATAATATATATATATATATATGAAAGGGAGATCAAGCTTCAATAATAGGAGGTGTGATAGAATTCATCAAGGAGTTGCACCAAGTTGTAGAATCTTTAGAAGCGAAAAAGAGAAGGAAAAGTCTAAGTCCTAGTCCAGGACCGACAGGTGGCGGTACACCAAGACCAGCAGCATCACTACAACTGATGAGTAGTAGTAGTAGTCATGAATCCACGGATGATCATCATCATCATCATCAGTACTATTACTGTACTTCTTCCGGGGTTGATAATCAGAATATTAATAATACTTTTAAGGAAATCGGAACGTGTTGTAACTCTCCGGTGGCAGATGTTGAAGCAAAGATATCGGGATCAAACGTTGTTCTAAGAACTGTTTCTAAGAGAATCCCTGGTCAGATTGTTAGGATAATCAATGTTTTGGAGAAGTTTTCTTTAGAAATTCTTCACTTGAACATAAGTAGCATGGAAGATACTGTTCTTCTTTCCTTTGTTGTCAAGGTACGTTTAATTAATAGAATATTTTTTACGTGCCCAAAAATGGAAACCAAGAAAGATTGACGATCATCATTTTTAATTTAATTAGTTTGAGGGATTTTGCAGATAGGGCTTGAATGTCAGCTGAGCTTGGAGGAACTAGCAATGGAAGTTCAACAAAGTTTCTGCTCATCAGAAACTGCTGATCGTCATCGTCCTCTTCCTCGTCATGTTTATTCCAACCAGATAGAAATGTAATAACTTAATTTATTAAAAAAAGGTGGTGCCTAACACTATATTTCGTGCCCAAAACTGGTTTTGTATTATGACTACTGCAACAACTCCAGAAAACTTCACGTTTCTGCTCATATATATAGATATATACTATTATGAAGAATTATATATATTTTTCTTTCCAAGAATAGTTATAAACGAGTAGTGACATATATAAATATATATATATATGTCAAGTAATGGTGCTAGCTCATAGCTTTAAGTAACTAATTGCTTATAAAAAATGATATATATATATATATATATATATATATATATATATATATATATATATATTGATTATTAGGAAAAGATAATTAGTAATCATTAATTAGCATAAATTAAAGATTTATAATTCTTCAAAATTAAGTATATTATTAATTAAAGATGATTAGTATAGTAGTTTTTGAAATATTTTTGAGATTTTCTGTTTTATTATATCTTCAATTAAAATTATAAGTAATGATATTATAACTTGAATTATACTATCTTAATATTATAATATTAATTAAAGTCAAAACTGATAATTTTGTATCAATCCAAGAAATTTACCAACTCCACTTAACTATAATAATCCTAGTACTGTAAATTTAGTTTACAAGAGATCAAGAAATCAACAAACTTTGTGCAAAAAAAAAAAAACAAGAAATATGAAAAATTCTTACTTCCTATCTTATTATATGAATATGTTTTTGGTAACTTTTGGCCCGATAGTATTTGCAAACCAATTCAAGCATACACCTATTTTGAAGCCCATTTTGCATCCAATTGAAATATTCTTTATCCATTACTATTTCCATATCCAATCTATGAGAAAATCTGGTTCAAAATTAATTTACTCCCAAATCTAAATCATGAAGAAAGATATATAAAAGTTAATACTTTTATAAACTTTAATACATTCTTAATTTACAATTCTTTTTTGTCCTAACTTGAGGATGAGAATGTGTATATTTTAATTTTTCACAAACCCTTTTCCATGTATACATCCATTAGTTAGGTATTCCATCAACTAGTTTTGGTCCAAACCAATGGCAGAAATTAAGGGGGTGGGGGAAAAAATAAAAAACCACATCACACTAACATAATATACATACATATAAAATATAAAGGTTTTGATAAACTTGGTTAGTGCTTTTTCCACAGGAAACAAATCCTAGTGGTGCATTTTACAAGAACTATAGTTTACCATAATAATGAAGCCCTTATCTCTCCCACTATAGCTATGGATGCCATTCTTAAACCAAAAAAAAAAAAAAAAAGAAGAAGAAAAAATTATTGGGGGAAAAGGCATGGAACCCACAAACATCAAGAATTGATAGATGCACATCACACACACCATTCCTTAGATTATTGTTGTATCCTCCTCATGATTGATCAGTCACATGAAATTAGTAAATATTGTGTACCCATTATTTTTGTCTATATTGTCATTCCTGATCACATGTGGTTTTGTTTGTAATGTTCTACCCCTCCCCCCCAAAAAAAAAATTAGGGTTTATCATGCATCTTCTTGATTCATACCCCTATAACCCTATACTCTTCAAATATAGTTCATATGATGTGTATTTGGTACATCTATGTATATATATATATATATATCCACTTTCCATACTGATTTTACTTTGAGATATATGTACATGTCTAATGGAAGGTGTAGTAATTACTTACCACTTACTCAAAAATTCATTTCTTGACTAAAGTGCTTGAACTCACATGATATGTATATTGAATTTACATCATTTTGACTTCTAAACCCTAATTCCTCTTGAGATGGTGCACCACTCTTTACTTTTCATACTTCCCCTCTTAGAATATGCATACATATACCATTTCTTTAGATCAGATCGTCGGTTAATATTTCTAATATCATATGATTAATCTCGTAAGAGGTAATAATTTTTTTTTAAAAAAATATCGATCATTGAAGATGTAATAATACACTCAATCTTAATAAATTTTCAAGTGAATAAATAGAATAAATTATGTGTTTTGTGATAATACTATAAAGAAATATGTTGTGTAACTCATAATACTAAATGTTTCGAATTTTGTGTAAAACTCTAACTAAAATTGGAGAAATATTGCATATTGAATGTAATTACAAGAAATCATTTTGTGATATTTACTCAATGCCTTGAAAGTGTTTTACATCAAAAGATTGTGATTGTTCCTTGTAGGACAAAAAAGTACCTTACATAAATTATGGTGAAAATTTGTTTGAGAGGAGCAAATAATTTTTCCTCCCTATACATATAAAATTTTTTCATATTTATTTTGGAAAAACTATTTTACACTCTGTTTATCTGTTCACAACCTTTATATATATTTTGTTAAATCATCTAATTTTTGAAGTCAGACTTGGACTAATTTAATTTACAAAATTTAACTCTTACTCAAAAAAAAAAAATTTCATCATAACACTTTTATATATATATATATTACTTATAATGAAGAAAGTAAAGTAAATTGAAAATTGATTGACAATTTGAAGCTATATCCATAAGAATCCAAGTAGGTGGGCCTTGTTTGGTTAGTCCATAAAAGAACTTATCCATAAAAAGAGCTTAAAAAGAGTTGGAAGGATAAATATGTATAGGAAGCTATGACAACTCCATTTGGTGAAACTATCCATCCCAAACGCATCATAGGGGGACCAAACCATATGCTTCTTTTTAATGCGAAAACAAACAACTATAAACCAATTATTTATAACTAACCAAATTAAATGATAAATTCAATTTCCATACTCCATCCACCACTCCTATTTATTATCTAATATACCAAATATGCCAATTATAAGTCAAACAACTAGTGTGTGGTTACTTCAATTCAATTTAAAGGGTTTTCATTTATTTATTTTCAACTCATTTTCCATTATGTACATATAAATTTTACTTACATATCTATCCCTCTCTCTCTCTCTCTCTCAATATATATATATATATATATATATCACAACTCGCATATTCACGATCAACTATTTAACATTATTTTATTATACTAAAACGGTGTTCTAAATTAGTAATAAATATATACTTATATTTTATATTACATCTTTATATAGTTACAATGTGAAACAGTTACAACACATCCAATACTTTAAAACCTTGTATTTCTCTTAGATTTCCAACTCAACCGAAGTACTTTAATTCGAAATCAATTAATTGACATTTGGGAAGTTAAGACAACTCTCACCTATGTAATTTATCATGTAATTTATATAATTACTATATAAAATTATTTATCTGAATCAATAATATATATATATATATAAAATAAAAATAAATAGTAAAATTGACCAATAGAAGTATTTAATTGTTCAAAGTGACTACATGATAATTAAATTAAAAAAAAAAAAAAGGTAATAATTAAAGGGAAGCCCTTATTGTTTCCAAACTTCCATTTTAAGTACTAGGGGAAAGAGAAACAAGAAAGGCTTTTTGACCGCTATACATATATATATACTGAGACTCACAACTGACCCCCTCTCTTCCACGTGACCTCACTGCCACATCATCGTATCCCTTTCCCCCCATCTCCCACTCCCTCCTTTTTTTTCCTCTCAAGTACATTGCCATCATCGTATCGCCACGTGTACCAAAAATAGTCAACAGAAGTAAAGGCCACAAAAGTAAAATAATTTTCCACTTAGCCATCCAACTTTGCATAATTTTCAATCTACTCCTCTCAACTTTATTTTTATTACCAATATTCCTATTCATATAGATATATTATTAGTGAGTTATTAATTATTATTTACTTTTATTAAAAAAAATTATAATAATCTCATTTATAATTTAAAAAAATTATAAAATGTGATTTTAATATACGAAAAAAAAAAAGATATATATATATATATATATATGATGTATTATGGAGGAAGGAGAAGCACATGGATGCGGAAGCGTGAGTGAGTGAACAGATTAGGAATGGGACCCACCATTCGAACAACCCCTACCCCTCGCTCGTTTAATAATAATAATGAGAAAGATTCC